>ML663568.1:2200540-2757069 GCA_007570785.1 Antilocapra americana | reverse complement strand
TAGACCTGCCATATGACCCGGCAATCCCACTGCTGGGCATATACACCAAGGAAACCAGAATTGAAAGAGCCACGTGTACCCCAATGTTCATCGCTGCATTGTTTACAATAGCCAGGACATGGAAGCAACCTAGATGCCCATCAACTGACGAATGGATAAGAAAGCTGTGGTATATATACACAATGGAATATTACTCAGCATTAAAAAAAAATTCATTTGAAGCAATTCTACTCAGATGGACGAAACTGGAGCCCATTATCCAGAGTGAAGTAAGCCAGAAGCAAAAACAACAATACAGTATATTAACGCATATATATGGAATTTTGAAAGACGGTAATGAGAACCCAACATGCGAGACAGCAAAAGGAACGCAGATGTATAGAATAGACTCGTGGACTTTGTGGATGAGGGTAAGGGTGGGATGATATGGGAGAAGGGCATTGAAGCATGTTAATTGTCATGTGTCTAATCAATCGCCAGCCCAGGATTGATTCTCGGGACTGGTGCATCGAGATTTCCCGGGGGGGAGGGAGGAGGGAGGAGGGTTCCGGAGGGGAAGCATATGTAAACCCATGGTGATATCATGACAATGTATGGCAAAAACAATTAAAAAAAAAGAAAGAAAATGGCCCACAACCATCTAAAAAAAAAATAAAGAAAACATACCAACTACATACAACAGGCTCCCACCTTAGAAGGAAAGTCTTCTGGGTCTGTGACTTTGCCTGTTATTCCCTACTAATCCTTGACACCTAAAAAGTGGCTTCTTTTAAAAGAAATCTCATCCAAAAGGACTTTCAAAGAAGGAACCTGAGACTTCCCTGGGAGTCCAGTGGTTAAACCACCACCTTCCACTGCAGGGGGCATGGGTTGGATCCCTGGTGGGGAAACTACAATCCCACATGTCACAGGGTGAGGCCAAACTATTCAATAAGATTAAAACAATAAAGAAAAAAAGGAAATAATGTGAAGGGCTTGGGGACAATGACTTCCTTGCACCCCTATTCCTTCTCCATCTGCAACACCTAGGAACTGTGGAAAGGCTGTCGTGAGAATGAAATGATATACATAAAGGAGGGTAGGCAAATTTTTTTCTGTAAAGGGATAGAAAGTCAATATCTTAGGTTTTGTGGATCATACAGTTTCTGCTGCAACCATTCAACCCAGCCGTTGTACTCCCAAAGCAGCCATAGACAAGATGTCAATGCATGGGTACATCTGTGTGCCAATAAAACTTTATTTATGAACACTGTCACTTGTTTTTCATGTAATTTTCATGAATCATGTAATAGTCTCCTTTTGATTGTTTTTAACCATTTTAAAATCTCAAAACCGTTCTGATCTCAGAGGCTGTACAAAAAGAAGCAGTGGGTTTGTCATGGGTCATGGACCATAATTTGCTGACTCCTGTTCATAAACATTAGGCTCAATGTCTGGCAGACTGTGAGTGCCCAGTGGTTAGTGTTAACACATTTGTTAATCGTATTATCAAGAGAGCATCAGGCAGTGGCTTCCTAGTCCTTCAACCAACCATACCAGAAACACCTAGAAGTCAACCCCACTCTGGGATTTTACTTTTTCTTCTTGTCCTTCAAGCAGCTGGACCTGACCTGGGTTGGGGCTGGGATTTGGGGTGGAGGTGGGGGAGGTGGATTGCATGAAGTCAAAGTCTTGGTTTAACAGCTTCCTAAATATCCTGACTGCTTGGACTCCAAACTGCCAGCTTGAAATAGGCTTTATAAAAGAAGAGCCTGTAAGGCAATTCAGAATCTGATTTTGCTGCAAAAGCATGATTTTAACAGATCTGTAGCTGTTCCCAACCTTTTAACACTGTCTTCTATGAGTCAAGAGATTTTGATCTTGTTACTAAATTGACTCTGCCTCAGGTTTGCATCCTCCTGGGTAAATTCTCTGACATGTGTGGCTTCAGACCCAACCCCTATTCAAAAAAAGAAAGAAAGAACCCAGCTCTCTTCTGTACCCAGTTATCCCCTATCTCATTTTCTCCAAATTGAACTATTTAAAAAAAAATCATAACAAATGTCAGAATCAACTCACTTTGGCCCTAAACCTCATGTTCTTTTATTTGGGGTAGGAAACATGTCTGTTTAAACCTAACGCTAATATTTAAAAAAGTGGCGGCAGATTTAAAACAGTTATTTGCATCATACCAGAGATCTTTTGTGTTCCCTGGTCAGTTAATCAGTGCATGGTGATCAGTCCATTTCTTTTTGTCTTTTTTTTTTTTTAGACAGATTGTTGCAGAATCCAACAAGAAATCATTTCGAACTAAAGAGCTCAAAGAGGAGTGTGGCAACTTTGGATTTGCAGGCTTTTCTGGATGGAGGAATATTATCCACATTCTGGAGTGGGAGGCAGAAGGCTGCTGGGAAGAGTTTGGGGACAGAATCCCTCAGGGCCTGTGTCTGCCCACAAAAGCTGTGCTCATGCATGAGGAACACAGCCCTGGGCTAGTTTTATGGAGCTGGAAATGTGTCCCATCTCCTAGCACTGAAAACAGAATGGGACCAGAAATGAACAGGCTCTTCCAGTAATAGGGGAAGAGAGAAGTAGGAGGAGGAAAAGATAGGAGAGAGGAGAGGGAAGAAACACAGAGAGAGAAGGGATTAAAGAACAGAAGAAACAACAAGCCAGGGCTGGAAGGGCTCAGGGGAGAGGATGAGGAGGTGGATAAGAAGTGTAAAAGGATGTTCCAAGACTTTGGTCCTTGTGTCTTTGAGGATATGGGATACACTTCAAGACGGATTACACTCCAGTGAGATCTGGAAAGAAGAGCTGTCACCAGCAGACTTAGCAAACTTGCTTCATTTCTCTTATAAATAAAAAATCCTATAGCTCATAAATAGAGCAGGGTGTGTGTATATGTGCATGTGTGTGTGAGAGAGAAAAGTTTTGGTCCCTAATCTCCATTTCTTCTTGCAGAATAAGAGCTTATCCCCCTGGAGTTCTTGGTTAATAAGCTCAGAGTTCTAGAACTTTACAGAAGCTCCTCTATTGTTTTGAGATGAACACTTTTCTGGGATGAATTGAACAGAGGCTTGGCTGGCAAGCAGAGAGAAGGATGAGAGAGATCTGGAAGGTTATTTAATCCCAATAGTCTTGTGGCGGTTAAAGAGAATCCACAGGTGCAAAATCAAAACTCGGCTGTTTTTCCAATTCGTTCCCATCTAGGAAAAGGGGAGATGAATTGAAGTTAAAAAGTATTCAGGAGATGAAACTGAATCTATTGACCAGGACCTTCTGGCGACCAAACGTTTAGCCCATCTATTGGACCATGGTTTATCATTGCTCTTAGGAAAGACCCTCAAGGTACACAAGATTTGTTGTTATTGTTGAAATAGATTCCCTTCCAAGTCATCAAACCAAAGAGAAATACTGTTCTGAGGATTTTTTTTAAATAATAATATCCAACATTTGCTGAAGGCTTACTATGTTACACATATTATTTCATTAAGTCACAGTATAACCCTAACAGGTAAGTCTTTGAGATTATTCCCATTTTACAGGTGTGAACACAGACTTAGAGAATGAGCTACCTTGCCCAGGATTACAGCTGCCACTGTTCATGTGCAACTCATTGCAATCCCGTGGACCACAGCACACCAGGTTTCCCTGTCCTGCACCTCTCCTGGTCTCATCTAAGAGTTGGAAATACCATGATTTGAAGCCAGGTTACATTTAAATTCAAAGTTACATTACATTCTTGCCCAAAAATGTGTTTGCAGGGAATAAATAGGAAGATAAATGAAACAAAGTCATCCTAAGGGAGCTTAGGGTCACATTTAGTGTACATGAACAATTCATGAATGAAGAAAAAGGGACCCTTTGGAATGTAGACCGCCAAACTCCTCTGTCCATGAAATTTTCCAGGCAAGAATACTGGAATGAGCTGTCATTTCCTTCTCCAGGGGATCTTCTTGACCTAGGGAATCAAACCTGCATCTCCTGTGTCTCCTGCATTGCAGGGAGATTCTTTACCCACTGAGTCTTCGGGGAAACCCCAGAGCACACAGATATAGTGCTTTGAATGGAGGTACCCAGCTTCAGAGTGCCATTTTGTGCTGGGTTACGCCACTTTGTCATCATATTTAGTGGTGTGTGTGTGCATGTGTGTGTAAGTCTTAAGGAGAGCTTCCTGGAAAGGGATACATGTGAGTCAGTATTTAACAGGTGATTAGGAGTTTATGATACAGACAAGTGATGAGAAGTTTCCAGAAAGAGGGAGCAGGATGTCCAGAAGCATGGAGTTACAAACACTATTCATTATTTCAGGAAGTATATGAAATTCTAAATGCCTGAAACATAACCTGCAAGATCAGGAGTGGACCTAGTTGAGTCTGGAGAAGGAGCAAGTGTCAAGAGTCCGAAAGGCCTTATGTTTGACACCAAAAGAGTTTGGACTTCCTAGGACCTGCATGACCCCGCCTTGTTTGGGAGCATCACATACACAAATGTAAGGCAGAATGATACACCTGGTAGGAGATAAAGTTCTTGAGACCAAGCAAAATACACTTGTGTGCACTGTGGAAACATCCAGAAACACAGCCTTGATGTGATCAAAGCTCGAGATCACAAAGATTAGGTTCACATCACTGATATTTTGAACAATGGTATCTAAAATTAGTCATGCTTGTTTTTCTTATTTCTTCTTGTACACGAACTTTCGCTAGCCTGGTCACTTGTGATTCTCCTACAGCGTGGCCCTTGGAAAGGGATAGATGGGGTGTTCTTTTTAGAGATGAAGTGGGAGGGACTGATCTGCCCAGTCTCTGAGCAATCCTTCTCCTTTTTAACTCCCAGTAATTCATTTATTTTTAAATTGAAGGATGATTGCTTTAAAGAATTTTGTTGTTTTCTGTCAAACATCAACATGAATCAGCCACAGGTATGCATATGTCCCCTCTCTCAATGAGGTGGATGAACCTAGAGCCCATTATACAGAGTGAAGTGAGTCAGAAAGAGAAAAATGAATATCGTATACTAACACATATATTTGGAATCTAGAAAGATGGAACTGATGAATTTATTTGCAGGGCGGCAATGGAAATATGACTGAGCGACTTCACTTTCACTTTTCACTTTCATGCATTGGAGAAGGAAATGGCAACCCACTCCAGTGTTCTTGCCTGGAGAATCCCAGGGACGGGGGAGCCTGGTGGGCTACCATCTATGGGGTCGCATAGAGTCAGACATGATTGAAGCGACTTAGCAGCAGCAGCAACAGCAATGGAGAAACAGACTTAGAGGACAGACTTATGATACAGGGGCCGGGGTGGGAGGAAGGAGAGGGTGAGATGTATGGGGAGGGAGATGGGAAGGATCTTCTTTTTTTAAAAAAGAACTACTTTCTACCACAGGCATGGGATATGGACAGCTGTGTTTACACTCTTTGACCCAGCCTATGGACAAAGTTGATTGGTGTGATATTGTGATTTGCAAGAAGAAATACACAGTTGATCCTTGAACGAAGTTGGTTTGAACTGCATGGGTCCAATTATACATGGATTATTTTCAATAAATATAATACCTGTATTTTCATTTCACAGATCTTTAAACGTAGGGAAACATTTGTGTTCAATTAAAGATCTCAATGTGTGTGTGTGCCCAGTCACTCAGTCATGTCAGACTCTTTGTGACCCCAGGGACTGCAGCCTGCCAGGTTCCTCTGTCCATAGGGTTTTCCAGGCAAGAATAGTGGAATGGGTTGCCATTTTTTACTCCAGGGTATCTTTCTGAACCAGTGATCGATCCTGAGTCTCTTGCATCTCCTGCATTGGCAGGCAGGTTCTTTACCACTGAGCCACTCAAGAAGCCCAAAGACAGCAGTGTGTGTGTGTGTGTGTGTGTGTGTGTGTGTGTGTGTGTGTGTGTGTGTGTGTATGTTTGTGTGTGTGTGTTAGTCGCTCAGTCATATCGAATTCTGTGTGATCCCCATGGACTGTAGCCTGCCAGGTTCCTCTGTCCATGGCATTTTCAAGGCAAGAATACTGGAGTAAGTTGCCATTTCCTTTTCCAGGGCATCTCCCTGACCCAGAGATTGCATCTGGGTTTCCTGCATTGCAGGCGGATTCTTGACCATCTGAGCCACCAGGGAAGCCCATAAAGATAGCAATATGTAGAATCAAAAGAACTAGGGTTTGAGTCTTAATTCTATCCAAAATGTTTCAGCTTCCTATCTTTGGGTGAGTCATTTATCAGCTCCTTTTTATTTTTTTAAGCAGATAGCTGTACTTAGATTTTTGACTCCCTAGGGATAGGCAACCAAAATGCTTAAGTTGTTCAAGATTCAACTGTATAATTGGTTTTCATCCCCATTTCTGATACATAGTTCCTAAAACCCTTGGAATTTCTGATACCGAGAACAATTAAGGTGTCTCTTGTTATGTTAATGAAGGGACTGTTGGACCTTACCTAAGGATGATGAAGGCTGGTTGTCAGGAGAACCAACTTTGTGATTAGAGGGTTGGAATTTTCCATCCCTCCTCCAACTTCTGGGGAGAGGAGAGGACTGGAGTTTGAGGTCAAATACCAATGCTCAATGGTTTCATCACTCATGTCTGTGTAATGAAAGCTGCATGAAACCAAGAGGGGCAAGGTTTCAAGAGCTTCCAGATGGATGAACAGTGGAATTCAAGGAGATTCATGAGTTCCTAGAGAAGACATGGGAACTCCCCACCCTTCCCCATACGCACCTCTTCCATCTCACTATTCCTGAGTTATATCCTTCTATAATAAACTAATAATAATAATGATAATCTAACATGTATAATGGAATGACTTTGCTGCACACCTGAAACTAACACAACATTGTAAATCAATCATAAGCCAAGAAAGCCTAGCAGAAGGCTACAGAGAGATATCTTCTGCCCACCAGTGCTTGAGCACACTGTTGCTAATTGTTGGGCCAGTAGGCAGAATAGGAAGTGAAGCATTGAGGTCAGTTCATATACCCATACATACTTGGACCCCTGGTTGCCTCCAGTAGGAAAGAAATCCTGCACTTGCTTGATGGTGCAAAAACCTACTAGTTCCCCAATACTCGACCCTGCAGCACTGTTTTGTGCCCAGCTTGTCAACCTACAATATCAGGCTGGCCTGAAGGGATGGCGACGACCCCAGCTCAGATCCCATCCTTGACACTACCTCTGTTCCCCACCTCCAGGATGATGCCTTGCATCTGGTGGGCTGGAAGAACCCACTATCTCGCCATTTCTCCAGTCTGAGTCTGTCTGTGGAAACTTCCAGAAGTCTCAGGGCAGACTCAATGTCCGAGAGCACAGTGGGGCTTGCAGAGGCGGTTGCCTGGGGAGCTGGCTCCCTAATGGGAGAAGTTTCCCGGACTCTACATGGAATCCACTATGGGGTCCTCAACACCCACTATTATCTGTACCTTCGCAAGAAGTGACTGGCACTCCCAGGAAACCATACCTTAAGGGACCCCACGAGCTTGGCCATCTGCTTGCCAACATCATGGAGAGCCTGGACCATCATCAAAGGTGCCTCTAGCCTGGGTACCTAAGTTGCTGAAGGCCTCATCGCAGGATATCCAGCAGCGGGCTGCCCTGGGGCATCAGTTCTGCAAAGGGCCTCAGCCCTTGAGTTCACTGTCCACGTGCATCAGTTCTATGCAGATAGCTATGACTCCTGCAGGGTCCGAGGTCCCTCATTTGGCAGGAAGATAGCCCATACTTGCAGGACTTCCAGGAGACTGTCAGGGCAATGGACAGCTGCCACATCACCATAGGAGCTAGGCCTAGGGTGCATTGCCATCTCCACCTGCCATCTTAGTCTTTGCCCATCCTTCCCAGGAAGAAATTCCTGAAAACTCTGTGTCTACCCTTCCTATCCCTGGCTGAGATGGTGGCTGGGCATTAGACTCTAGGCACAGGTGTCCCTCTGGTGTGAAGGAGCATTTATATATAAAAAAACACTACATCAAGCAATGTAAAATGATAACTTATTTTATGATCATCTTAAACTTTTCAGATATTTCATTTCTTGCAAAAATAATGATAATAATAATACCAAATAAGTCGCCTAATAAGTAAAATGTTTCTCCAAGTTCTGTGAGCCAATCTAGCAAATTAATCAAACCCAAAGAGGAGATGGGGGAACCTCTGATTTATAGCTAGCTGATCAGAAGCCCAGGGAACAATCTGTACTTGAGATCTGAAGTAGGGGGAGCAGTCTCGTAGGCTTGAACCCTTAGCCTATAACCCAAGGAAGGAGAGTCACTGGAACTTACAGTCTGCAGTCGATCAATCAGAAGCATGGGTAACAGCCTGGGCTTGAGATCGGCTTCTGAAGTAGAAGTCAGTCTTGTGAGACTGGTTGTCTCCAGGTAAATAATGTCAGAACTGAGTTGAATTGTAGAACACCTAGCTGGTGTCTGAGAATTGCTCAAATGTGTTGGGAACCTGCCCCCACCCCAACACACACACCCATTAGAATTGGATATTAAACGCTTAAACTGGACCAGTTCAGATCACTCAGTCGTGTCGCTTTGCGACCCCATGGACTGCAGCACGCCAGGCTTCCCTGTCCATCACCAACTCCCGGAGCCTGCTCAAACTCATGTCCATCAAGTCGGTGATACCATCCAACCATCTTATCCTCTGTTGTCCCCTTCTCCTCCTGCCTTCCATCTTTCCCAGCATCAGGGTCTTTTCCAATGAGTCAGTTCTTCGCATCAGGTGGCCAAAGTACTGGAGCTTCAGCTTCAGCATCAGTCATTCCATTGAATATTTAGGACTGATTTCCTTTAGGATGGACTGGTTTGATCTCCTAGCAGTCTGAGGGACCCTCAAGAGTCTTCTCCAGCACCACAGCTCAAAAGCATCAATTTTTCGGCACTCAGCCTTCTTTTTTTTTTTTTCTCACAAATTTGGTTAAAATGTGTATCATGTTTTTTTTTTTTTTTTTATTGTTTTTGCCATACATTGTCATGATATCACCATGGGTTTACATATGCTTCCCCTCCGGATGCTTCAATGCCCTTCTCCCATATCATCCCACCCTTACCCTCATCCACAAAGTCCACGAGTCTATTCTATACATCTGCGTTCCTTTTGCTGTCTCGCATGTTGGGTTCTCGTTACCGTCTTTCTAAATTCCATATATATGCGTTAATATACTGTATTGTTGTTTTTGCTTCTGGCTTACTTCACTCTGGATAATGGGCTCGAGTTTCGTCCATCTGAGTAGAATTGCTTCAAATGAATTTTTTTTTAATGCTGGGCACTCAGCCTTCTTGATGGTCCAACTCTCATCCATACATGACTACTGGAAAAACCAGAGCTTTGACTAGACAGAACTTTGTTGGCAAAGTAATGTCTCTGCTTTTTTTTTTTTTTTGGTTTATGCTTATTTAGTGCTAACAGTATGCTTAATACTGTTTACCCAACTCTGCTTCCTATACTTCCTATTCAGATTCAATTGTCTTTATCATTCAGTTCAACATTTTTTTTCTTTTAATTAATTAATTTATTTCTTTTCTTTACATTATCGTGTTGGTTTTGCTCTCTGCTTTTTAATATGTTATCTAGGTTGGTCATAGCTTTTCTTCCAAGGAGTAAATGTCTTTTAATTTCATGACTGCTGTCACCATCTGCAGTGCTTTTGGAGCCCAAAAAGATAAAGCTTGTCACTGTTTCCATTGTTCCCCATCTATTTGCAACGAAGTGATGGGACTATGTGCCATATATTAGTTTTCTGAATGTTGAGTTTTAAGTCAACTTTTCACTCTCCTTTTTCACTTTCATCAAAAGGCTCTTCAGTTGTTCTTCGCTTTCTGCCATAAAGGTGGTGTCATCTGCTTATGTGAGGTTATTGCAGCAAAAGGAGGCAAATAGCTCAGGTTAGAATAAATCAATTCTCTTTAACTAGAGTGTGAAATAGGAATCCAGAGAAAAACGGTTAACTCATGTGAATGGTAGAATATGAAGGACACATTAAAAACTTGAACATCTGGGGTAGCCATCTCTTTTTTTATATATATATATATGCCCTGAGAAGCAGTAAGAACAGGTATGTAAAAAGAAGAATGAAAACAATTCCCAGAGAGAAGCAGAAATGAGAGAGAGGAAGCAATGCTTGGATTCTTACCAGCTTTTCCAGTTTCTGAGCAGTTTTGTTCTGAGGTTCAACAATATTCTGCCCCTTGGGTTTCATAAGACTTTCACAGTTTTAGCATCTTTTTTTTTTTTTTTTTTTTTTTTTGCTGGAGTTCTCTTGTGTTAGCTTATGTTACTTGAAACTCAAATAGTTTTGACAGAACCTAGATCAGAGCCTGTACCTGCTAGTGGCCAATGAGAATCATAAAGACCAAAAAAGTATTCAGGAAGAGATGAGAAAAATCTCAAGGGCTCATATTGCTGAAGCAAATCCCATATCAAAAGACTGAACACAATTTCTAGAACCTTTTCTCCAAACTAGCATGTCATATACTCCTCAAATGCCTCTTTGATCAAACTGGTGCTGAAGCCTTGTGAAGCTAAAGGGTAATAGTTGAAGATAATGGTTTGATCACTGAGGATAGCCCTTGATAGATTGTCTTCATTCTCCAAGGGGCTTTCTTTACTCCCTCAGCCTACACAGATGTCTTCTTCTGTGCTCTTTCAATAATTCTTACACATAGTTTATAGCACTTATAATAGTCTAACACCATCATTATATCTGTACAGCTCTGTCTCCTCCAGCAGATGGTGAGTTATTGTGAACAGGACCTACCTTACTTACTTCCATTTATCCCACAGTTCTCCTCGCAAAATCTTGAACCTACAAGCCTTTCAATGAGTGCCTTTAAAATGTCTTTAAAGGAAAATTTTCTTCCGTGAATGAGGTTCAGTTTGAGATACAGTTTCCTCAAACCCTTCTAAGTATCATTTGAAAGAGAATAGAGTGATCTTGATTCATGGGGCCTCAGTTTAGAGCTTGGCGCTTTCCCTACCTGAGTTTGATGTTTAGATATGTCCATTCATTGGAACAAGGGAATAGAGACAGGCTTGCTTCAGTCAGGGTGCAGAGCCTAGGATCTCTGCTAGGGGCTGTAAATCCTGATACTATCTCTCCTATTTGGAGCAGTCCACACTTAGTTTTTATTCCATCACAATGAGATAGAGATTGTGTAACTTCTAGAAGGAAAGGCTGATGGAAAGGATTCATCTGCTCTTTATTCATTGTCTTCTTTTTAAAATGTGTTATGCTTAATTGAGGTATAGTTGATTTTACCCACTATCTTAATAGCTAAACCATATCCACAAATAACACACATTCCTTCTGGTCCTCAGCATGAAGGTTAAATCTTCAAGAATCTGAAGGGCTCTGAGCTTCAGGGCTAGAATCAAATCCCCCTGTACTCACCCTCCAGGCTACTAAAGACAAGCAGATATTCATTCTTGTCCTCAGTCAAGTCCATTACCATCTTCAGAACTCAAGGGAAAGGTTATTTGTGGAGAAATACCAAATAGCAAGCCAAGCAGATTGTGAATCAATGGACTCTCACTAAGACTGTAACTATTTCTCATCCTCTCTTTGTGCAAGCATGAATCTACTTTACAGGAAAGTTAGTGACTTCTGACCTATTCAATAATGATCTTACTTTATTATTCTGTTACTGAAAGGAGGAAATAAATCATCTCATGGTTTGTGCTAAACTTTCAAGCTTTGGCCAACATCTTCCCAGACAAGAGAATTCTCTGCAACAAAACTCTCAACCCAACTGTCCAGAAGATTGTCGAGGAAAATTGAAACTCAGCTTCTGAATCCTTCTGTAAAGAATCAACAGGGCCCTCAAATCATTTTCATCCTCATTATCCCTTGCTTTATGCTTTGTGGTAGACCTTCCAGAAGCCAGAACCAGTAAGAGATACCCGGGGGCAAGAAGAAACATTCTATGTAACCAACATTTGTTGGTTTCCTACTGTGTATTCAACACTTTTCCTGCTGCTGTAGGATGGTGGAAGCAAACAGAAGACAAGAAGTTCAATATTATTGATACTTTATGTATGATAACTCAGTTGGTAAAGAATTCACCTACAGTGTACGAGACCCCGGTTCGATTCCTGGGTTGTGAAGATCCCCTGGAGAAGGGAAAGGGTACCCACTCCAGTATTCTGGCCTCGAGAATTCCATGGGCTGTATATACAGTCCATGGGGTCACAAAGAGTTGGACATGACTGAATGACTCAGCACACGCGTATGTTCCAGGGTTTTCAGTTTATGAAGTGTTTTTGCTGCATGAGTTCACTTACTATTACAATTTTTTAATGAGACAAGCAATGTTAGTAACACCTTCACTTGATACATGAGGAAACTGAGACCCCAAATGATGTTCTAGTGATGCCTGCCTGCTCAATTGCTCAGTCATTTACACCTCTTGGCAATCCCAAGAACTGTAGCCCACCAGCCCCTCTGTTTATGGAATTTTCCAGGAAAGAAATACTGGAGTGGGTTGCCATTTCCTCCACCAGGGGATTTTCCTGACCCAAGGATCGAAACTGCGTCTCTTGCATCTCCTGCATTGGCAGGCAAATTCTTTACTACTGGTGCCACCTGGGGAGCCCCAAATGATAAATTTGTGATGGTGTGAAGATGAGAGCCCCTTGTTTATTTACCTTAGTGTGTTGGTCTGACCAAACCCCTTGCTTCCATTTAACGTACAGGGTAAAAGGCAAGATGGATGAAGCAAGGCAAAGCCATGTGTGGTTGAGTGTTAAACTACTTGGTTCCATAGATTGCCTGAAAGGATAAAGAGGGAAAGATTGGTGTGAGCCAGAGGATCATGGAAGACTTCATGGAGGGCTCATGTCTTGTGTGAGACCAAGAAGAAAGATAACATTCCCATGAAAGGAATGGAACCTGTGAGTAGAAGATTTCTCAAGGAGACTGGTAGACCCCCAGAGTGTAAGACCGAAGAAAATGCTAAAGCCCATTTTGTTTTTTAGAAGAAATATATTTTAATTTTTGTTATTAAAACAGAATAGAAATTGATCCCAAATCTATCCCCATACTTGATTTCTTGCTTCAATTATACATATAAATTGATAGACCATATTTCATCATAGGCATACAATAGAAGGCCAGTGGAGACCATCAAACATAACTTCCTTTTACATATGTGCTGGTTGAGATCTAGCCTGTCATTGGTTCCCAATATTTTCTGGCCCTTTCCACTATACACATAATGCAAAATATCTTGATGAAATCTGGATGTCTAAAAAAATATGGATTTTTCTGACCTCTTCAGATTTTTGGAAGAATGCTTTCAGTGTTACTTTGCATGTTACTTCCCATGCTGTCAAGCCTTTGTCCTCTTCAACAAGAAATTGTGATGTAACTACAAAGAAAGAGTTTGGAATTAAAACCTGTAAAGTCCCTTTGAAGAAAAATAAAAAGGTCCAAGAAAGTTGGACTTGCTCTACAGGAAGAACAGTAGGTCTTCTTTTGGGAAGAGAGGGGCAGAGCTGTGCTGGGTCTTCATTGTGGCTCACAGGCTTTCTGTTGCAGCATTCTAGTTGTGATGGGCAAGATTCCCTGTTGTATTGCATGGACTCTAGAGTATGTAGGCTCAGTAGTTGAGGCTTAGTTGCCCCATGGCATATGAGATCTTATTAATAGTTCCCCGGCCAGGGACTGAACTCACATCCCCTGCACTAGGAGGCAGATTCTTAATCATTGGACAAGCAGGGAAGTCCCTAGCTAGACCTTCTTGCAAGCTTCCCTTGGAACATCAGTCTCTGAGAGGATAGACCTGCAGAATGCAGAGCTTGGAAGTCTTTCAGAACTCTATCCTTCAACATGCATACAATGCACAGCTGCTACCAGCTCAGCCTTGAATTTCATGCAGACTTTGTTTTGTGGAGATGCCAAGAGGATAAGAAGGGATGGCTGAGAGATGAGCTGAGCTTTGTCACTGGAGAGAGAAATCTGGTGTGGTTCTTTTAGTCCTCTCCCAAATTTCCATACTGGCCAACTTAACTCTCCAAGCTATGGTTTTTCCAGTAGTCATGTACAGATGTGAGAGTTGGACCATAAAGAAGGCTGAGCACTGAAGAATTGATGGTTTCAAATTGTAGTGGTGGAGAAGACTTCTGGGAGTCCCTCAAACACAATGAAGATCAAAAGAGTCAATCTTAAAGGAAATCAACCCTGAATATTCATTGGAAAGACTGATGCTGAAGTAGCTGAAGTGCCAATACTTTGGTCACCTGATGCGAAGAGCTGACTCCTTGGAAAAGACCCTGATGCTGGGAAAGATTGAGGGCAGGAGAAGAAGGGGGTGACAGAGGATGAGATGGTTGGATGGCACCATCAACTCAATGGACATGAGTTTGAGCAAATTTTGGGAGATGGTGAAGGACAGAAAAGCCTGGTGTGCTGCAGTACATGGGGTCACAAAGAGTCAGACATGACTTAGCTACAAAACAACAAGAGCTCTAAAATCTCCTAGCCAAGGTGAACTTTGAGAGGCTGGGCTTTTCATTGGATCGCCGGAGGAACCACTCTGCAGGCCTCTTCCCTGCTCTGTATGTTCTAGAGTTGATATCCTTTGGATCAAGGGAGCAGTTGAATTGACCTTGAGGCAGAAAAGTTGGGACCTCCTCACATGGAGCCGCCCAGCTGGAAGAACCCATTTCTGAAGTCAGAAAAGTCAAGTCAGAGAGAAAAAGTCAAGGTCATCAAAGCAGACAAGCATAGGGTGTGGTTTTACCTCCCTCCCCCACCTGACCCAGTTCTCCCCAATCCACCTGCTTCAGCCACCTCAGACCCAGTGCCAGCTGCCAGATTCTCACTGAGGCAGTTCTTCAAATTACCAAGAGATTGCTATCCAAACTGTCACCCCTTGATCAGAAATGAAGGAGTTATGGAAAGTAACTGACAGCACCTGAACGATCTCTCATTTGAATTAAATCAAGATCTTTAAATATTTATAAAGTTCTGGTTTCTAAAATAGCCAGCCCTTGCCTTGCACACAGGCTGTTGAAATATGGGCCTACTGCATTCTAAACTGAATAGTTGTCTGAACAGTCATATATTTCGTTTGTGTATGAGAGTGTGTATAACAGTGTGTATGATTGTGTTTGAGAGGGAGTGTGTGTGTGTGTGTGTGTGTGTGTGTGTATGTTGAAAAACCTACTACATTATGTTAAATATCCCAAGGGCTCCATATAGAACATGACCAGAATGAATATAGAACAAGAATAACTTTTTTCTATCTCATTAGATGGTCTGAGTTTTGAAATCTGCTCTGAAAGTGTGGTAAAGTGTGCAGAGTTGTAGATTAATGCACTGAATACATTTCTACAGTTCTTGATGTGTTTCATAAAAGGTCCATTTCAAAAGTGTGCTGTATTATAGGTGAACACTCGCAGTAAATAATCTTGTTACAGAAACCTAAGCAATTTTTACAAGGCGTATTTCTGGCTGACTGAACAATTTATTCTCCAGATGTCACATTGTATTTTTCCAATATAAAATGAAACAGCTTTTTTTTTTTTCTTTTAAGGCCGACTGGGCTGCTTTGTCTGAATCTAGAACAAAGGATCTTGCCTTAAGGAGGCTGATGCAATGCTAAAGCCCATTACTTTAAAATTAACACCACACCTGGGAAGAGCAGGCTGTACCGCCACTGACTTTATTTTCAGGAATGATACTTGACAATCAAGGAGGACATTCCCCTGGGTGATCCAGTCAAAGGAAAACTCTCTGGGCTTCCTGAAAAAACAGAGAGAGTGCAAGAAGGAGGGTGAAGAGAGTGAACATGAGAGAAGAGGAGAAGAAGAGGTAGTGAGGGTTGGAAGGGGATGGAGAGGAAAGAAAGAAGGAGGAAGGAGAAATAGGAAGAGAATGTAGAATGATGAAAAAAGAGATAGAGGAGAGGGTGGCAAAAGAAGACAAGACAAAACAAAAGAGAGAGTGAAGAAAAAGTGAAATAGATAGATGGCTGAAAGAGATGGGAAATATAGAGAAATATGCAAATTCTGCTGCCACCAGAGGCAATGTTTTTGCAGAGCATTAAGCCCATGAAATCCGCTATGGAAAAAAAAAAAGAGTTCCATGATCAAAGAATTTTGGAATACTGTGAATTCTCTATCACCCTCTTCCCTAGGAGATTCACAATGCACCTCAGCATATTAAAAGCTCTGAGAATCTTACTGGAAAGAATTGCATTTAACTTTATTTAACCCAGTGTTTCCAAAGCTAGCAGAGGTGATGGAATTCCAGTTGAGCTATTTCAAATCCTGAAAGATGATGCTCTGAAAGTGCTGCACTCAGTACGCCAGCAAATATGGAAAACTCATCAGTGGCCACAGGACTGGAAAAGGTCAGTTTTCATTCCAATCCCAAAGAAAGGCAATGCCAAAGAATGCTCAAACTACCACACAACTGCACTCATCTCACACACTAGCAAAGTAATTCTTAAAATTCTCCAAGTCAGGCTTCAGCAATACATGAACCGTGAACTTCCAGATGTTCATGCTGGTTTTAGAAAAGGCAGAGGAACCAGAGATCAAATTGCCAACATCTGATGGATCATCAAAAAAGCAAGAGAGTAACAGAGAAACATCTATTTCTGCTTTACTGACTATGCCAAAGTCTTTGACGTGTGGATCACAGTAAACTGTGGAAAATTCTGAAGGAGATGGGAACACCAGACCACCTGGCCTGACTCTTGAGAAACCTGTGTGCAGGTCAGGAAGCAACAGTTAGAACTGGACATGGAACAACAGACTGGTTCCAAATAGGAAAAGGAATACATCAAGGCTGTATATTGTGGCCATGCTTATTTAACTTCTATGCAGAGTACATCAAGAGAAACACTGGGCTGGAGGAAGCACAAGCTGGAATCAGGATTGCTGAGAGAAATATCAATAACCTCAGATATGCAGATAACATCACCCTTATGGCAGAAAGTGAAGAAGAACTTAAGAGCCTCTTGATGAAAGTGAAAGAGGAAAGTGAAAAAGTTGGCTTAAAGCTCAACGTTCAGAAAACTAAGATCATGGCATCCAGTTCCATCACTTCATGGCAGATAGATGGGGAAACAGTGGCTGACTTTATTTTTCTGGGCTCCAAAATCACTGCAGATAGTGATTGCAACCATGAAATTAAAAGACACTTACTCCTTGGAAGGAAAGTTATGACCAGTCTAGACAGCATTTTAAAAAGCAGAGACATTACTTTGCCAACAAAGTTCCATCTAGTCAAAGCTATGGTTTTTCCAGGGGTCATGTATAGATGTAAGAGTTAGACTATAAATAAAGCTGAGTTCTGAAGAATTGATGATTTTGAACTGTGGTGTTGGAGAAGACTCTTGAGAGTCCCTTGGACTGCAAGGAGATCCAACCAGTCCATCCTAAACGAGATCAGTCCTGGGTGTTCATTGGAAGGACTGATGTTGAGGCTGAAACTCCAATACTTTGGCCACCTGATGTGAAGAGCTGACTCATTGGAAAAGACCCTGTTGCTGGGAAAGATTGAGGGCAGGAAGAGAAAGGGAGGGTGAGATGGCTGGATGGCATCAGTGACTCGAAGGACATGGGTTTGGGTAGACTCAGGGAGTTGGTGATGGACAGGGAGGCCTGGTGTGCTGTGATTCATGGGGTTGCAAAGAGTTGGACATGACTGAGCGACTGAACTCAACTGAACTGAACTGAACCCAGTGTTTCCAAACTTCTTTGAAGTCCAAATCGCTTTTTTCCCCACAAAGCACCTGTGATCATGTGGTTTGAACCCATTCCCCTAAAAAGTTTTGGCACATCTATCACAGGTCATGTCTAGAAAGAATGGATGGTCTTATACCCTCCACACCCTCGATTTCAACAGCTTATGTAAACTGAAGCACTCTCCATAAAGTTCTACAGCTACAGGATGCTTACCCTGGGCAAGCCCCTGAGAAAGCTATTTCTTAACATGGTATTTAATGCTGAAAAAGTATATTAGTCATCCTTGGCCAGGTATAGCCCAGTAACAAGTAAAAAACCAACATTTCAGTGGCTTGCAAAAGTTTATTTTTCACTCACTCTGCATGTTGCTGCAGTAAAGCTGAGACTTTACGTTTCTGCTTCATGTGTCTTCAACAATGCAACATCCAGGTCTCATGACAGAAGAAGAAAAAGCACTATGAATGAATCATGCAATGTCTTTGAAAGTACCATATATTACATTCCATTGGCCAAAGCAGGTCACATGACCAAGCCTGCCATTAAGGGGACAGGAAGTACCCTTCTCTCATAGGGAATCACTTTAAGCTGGCAAAGCATGAGGAAAGTATGAACCTCTTACAGGGGGAAAGTGAATGAATGAGAGCAGTGACAAGCTACCACACAGAGATTAGAGGGAAAGCAATGGCATATTGGCTTGTCTTTGGCAGGGGCTCTTATTTTAGGTTTAGTCACCTCACAGTCCCAGAAAGTGCAGAAAATTAGACGAAGGCTGGAAACGAATTTGAATCTGGTACCTAGATAGATGTGTTGGGATGTTAATGAATACAACTGGGTCCCACTTTCAGAAAACTTAAAATATGAAAATTTGTGGATATATTCAGGTTTAAGTGTTCACAGAGGATAAGAAAGCCTTGCTTAGCAAAAGATTTCCCAGCAAAGTTCCATTGAACAGAGCTGTGTTTAATTCAATGAATTGGATTGAACCGCTTGAAACTGTCATTTTTGAGGTTAAAAATAGGTACCTTTTTTTAGCGATTTCACATGGTTTGACCTAATATAAAAATTCAATTTATATGCATAGTGTCAGAAATCATCATCCTTGAAAACTTTCATCTTGGGTTCTACCATGACTAACGTGGAGTGTTAAGAAGGATTCTGAAGTGGCATCTAGTCTTAGTAAGAAAGAACACCATGACCAACAAGCACTGTATTGTGATCAGGACGCTTCTGGTATGAATTTGCCACCCTTGGTCTCCTGCAGTGGAGTATGGGGTGCATCCCTCTTCAAGCCATCATCATACCAGCCGCAGTCCCTGAAACTAGGGCCTGCGTCTCAAGAGTCATAGGATTTTTGCCAGAGCTCAAGCAGTATCTTATTGATGGAGACATCATGGACCAACTCAAACTTCTCTCTCTCAGGGAAAATAAAAATCCTCTCTTTCTGGGAATTAGAGAAAATCCTACAAAAATTGTCCTATACTAGGCTTGAGGCAGAAAGAGGCACCCTGGTCACAGCCATCTACATGGAATTTCCCACTTAATCTGCCTTCTACAGCAAACAGGCTGGTTTCTGCAAATGGAACAGAGCCTTCATACTGGGTATCCCCTCTGCTAGAATGTTCTTCCCTTAGATAGCCACATTTCTTACTCCCTTAATTTCTTTGGGACTCTGCTCAGATATTACCTTTGCAAGGAGACCTTCCCTGACAGCACCATAATCAATAGCTACCCCTTGCCAGTCTCAGTTCCCTATCCCCCTGCTATATTTTCTTTCAGGGAACTTATGAACATCTGACATGACCAGTGATGTAGGTGTATAATAGACATTCAATAAACGACTCTTGAGTGAATGAAAGAGTGTAATCAGACCAGTAACACTGTGGCCCAGCAGAACAGGGACACCACGGAGAAGCAGCCTTTCTCACATAGAAGTATTGCCAAAAACTGAAAAAGTTATTAAAAGAATTCTGAACAGTGATTTCAAAAATATTTAATACAACATTGAATCTGTAGAATTAGACTAGATAGTCACAAAGGAATAATTTAGAAGTACAAGATTTCAGAGGAATATACAACAGAATGAATACTGAAGAAAAATACCAAATGAGTAAGATGGGAGACAAACTTGATCATTTCATCCTGGTCTCAAAGGAAAATAGAACTTAGAAATGAAAAGAGGAGGTAAAGGAAGTGGATGGACTGGAGACTCAGTTTACAAGTAAAAGAAATATCAAGAAGGAAAGAATAGGAGGAACAGAAGCAAAAGCCAAAGAAAATGACAGTAAATAATTTGTTTGAACTAGAGGAAAGACCAAGTCTGAAAACTGAAAGGGTTTTCTCGACATTAGGCAAATTAGTAAACAAGAGTCTTTTGAAAAATGAATTTAATCTGATGAGTGGGTGAGTATGCCAGTTGCTGTATTCAAAGCACCCTCTCATTGAATCCTCACAACCACAGAAAAAGTGGTACTCATATTATACCCATTTCACAGATGAGGAAGTGGAGGCCTGGCGAGACCCAGTGGTAGTCCAAAGTCGCACTGACAGCAGGGCATCCAGCCTTTCTGATAGGTAGCACATCAAAGGCCCCAGGCATTTACTGATGCCTATGATGCTGGCAGTAAGCAAGATGTGTCCCCTTCAAGCAGAAAGCCCTGAGGACTTTGCTTGATTTCCAGAGATGGGACATTCTGTCACTCAGTCATTCCCTCTCTCCCCAACACCACTCTGCCTCTTCCACGTTCACTGCCAGTACTGATAGGCAAAGTCAGGAGGGCAGAACCTGTTTCTGGAGCAAAGCACAGTTCAGTGGTTAAGCTCAGCATCCAAGACCAGACACCCTGAGGGCTAAATCTGGATTCTACCACTTACTGTGTGGCTTTTGCAAGCTAATTGACTTTTCTGTGCCTCAGTTTCTTAATCAGCAAAAAAAAATATAACAGCTGCCTCATAGAGTTCATGTGAGGAATTAATAAATTAAGACACGCCAAATGCCAAGCACACAGACACACAGAAATCAATCCATCGAAGTGAGATTTCATGAGCTCTCTGGCTCAATGGAGCCGTGGCTTCGGTCATGCACCTCCCCTCCCCCTCTCAGACACGGGTACAAGGCTCGGCAGTCATGCAGATGCTGCTCCATAGAAAAGAGTCTGGGCTTCCCTGGCGACTCAGCAGTAAAGAATCCGCCTGCCAATGCAGGAGATGTGGGTTTGATCCCTGGGTCAGGAAGATCCCCTGGAGAAGGAAATGGCAACCCACTCCAGTATTCTTGCCTGGGAAACCCCATGGACAGAGGAGCCTGGCAGACTACAGTCCATGGCATCACAAAAGAGTCAAACAAGGCTTACAGACTAAATGACAGCAGAAGAGATTCTACCTCCCTTTTAACTGGTTTCTGGTCCACCCCACTTGCCACCGCTCCGTAGCAGGCTGTGGCAAAAGCTCTGCAGCCTGGCTCTCTCTCCTCTCCTCGGGCCTTCTGCATGGTCTCTCCCCCTTCGCACCATTTAGTCAATGCCATTAATCAAAATCCTATAGCAGAAAACGCATGCATAAGTCCGACACATTTATTGCTATGGCAACAATTCAGGCACTTGTCCCAGTGTCAAGCTATATCAGTGGAGATAAATTCTATTGTTTTCACTGTGACAGTTTTCTCTGTGTTGGACTTAATCCATGGAAAAATATAGCCTTTCTCCTTATTTAAGAGAGTGAGAGAGAGCTCGAAAGAAAGAGAAAGTGACCTCTGGGTTTCTTACTCTGTGCTTTCAGAACGAAACCAAATTTTTTTTCCTTTCTTTTAAATGAAGGAAGACATTCATGATTTGTGGTGATTTGCAGCAGCATCGTACCGATCAATTGATCAGCAGGATCCTTATAGCCAAGATTTCTTCTTTGGAGCCTGGACTTCCAGGAGGGCCAAAATGCAAGAAGAAATTTTGCAAAATCTGCAATGGCCTTCCCTGTCTTTGCCTGCACCTGGGCCTGGCTCTTTGGATACACTGGGTGAATTCAGCCTCATGCCTCAGCAAATAGTGTTGTAAATAGAAGCGGGCTTGCCATAAGGAACGTTTCCCCCCATAAGTAGCATCTCTCACCCAGAGATGCAGTCTCTTCTGTGTCTTGGAGATGAGTGACTAGTCCTCTCTCGTATCTTCTCCAGCATCTTTGCAAGGAGCCTCCCAGTATGGTGGCATTAAAACTTGGCTTCTGTGTTCTGTGCTTTCGCTTCTGTGTTATAACCTCTATTCACCACATTTGCACTTCAGGAAGAAGTCAGCTTACCTTTCATAAGCACCTACATCCTCTCTCCAAAAACACTGAAACTCTAGCCATGAAATTAAAAGACGCTTGCTCCTTGGAAGAAAAGTTATGACAAACAGAGACAGCATATTTAAAAGCAGAGACATCATTTTGCCCACAAAATTCTGTATAGTCAAAGCTACAGTTCTTCTAGTAGTCACGTACAGATGTGGGAACTGGACCATAAAGAAGGCTGAGAAATGAAGAACTGATGCTTTCAAACTATGGTGCGGGAGAAGACTCTTGAGAGTTCCTTGGACAGCAAGGAGATCAAACCAGTCAATCAATCCTAAAGGAAATCAACCTTGAATATTCATTGGAAGGACTGATGCTGAAGTTGAAGCTCCAATATTTGGGCCACCTGACGCGAAGATCTGACTCATTGGAAAAGACCCTGATGCTGGGAAAGACTGAAAGCAGGAGGAGAAGGGGACGACAGAGGATGAGATGGTTGGATGGCATCACTGACTCAATGGACATGAGTTTGAGTAAACTTCGGGAGTTGGTGATGGACAGGGAGGCCTGGTGTGCTGCAGTCCATGGGGTCACAAAGAGTTGGACACAACTGAGTGACTGAAAAACAACAACATTCTCTTCTATGCTGTCTTTCTTTCCTGTCTCTCCCCTCAAGCCCCAGTCATGAAATTTAGGCTTAGTCTAGAAGACTTTTTGAGCATTGGTGTGTACCCAGCACTCTGTTAGAAGGTGGGTAGGATATAAGAGAAGAAACACTGCCTTTATGTTGCTAACTGTCTAGTGCGAAACACTAATTCTCATTCATTCAGTCTCTTCTGTCATCCATTCAAGTACCCACTATGTGCCAGGGACTTTACATACAACTGTTGTTGTTAATTCACAAAATTGTGTCCAACTCCTTTGCCATCCCATGGACTGTAGCCCACCAGGCTCCTTTGTCCATGGGATTTCCCAGGGAAGAACTCTGGAGTGGGCAGCCATTTCATTCTCCAGGGGATCTTCCCAACCCACAGATCGAAGCTGTGTCTCCTGCACTGGCAGGTGGGTTCTTTACCACTGAGCCACCACAGAAGCCTACACAGCACCTGTGTACCAGTTTCTTCTTGCTGCTGTAACACATTACTACACAGCAGCTTAAAGCAAAACATTCTCTTACAGTGCTGGACATCAGAAATCTGAAATGAGTCTCACTGGGCACGGTGTCCACAAGGTTGTACTCCTCCTAGGTGCTTTAGGGGAAGGAAGAATCCATTTCCTTGCTTTATTCCAATTTCTAGAGATTGCCTGCATTCCTGTACTCTTAGCCTCTACATCCATCTCTGAAGCTTGCGACCTGAAGCTATTTCTCTCAGTATTGTCTCTTTGGCTCACATCTGCATACCCCTTTTGTTTCTAATGACGCTTGTGATTACATTGGGCCCATCTGGATAATCCAGGATAATTTTACCTGTTTTAAGATTGGCTGATTAATTCCAGTTCCACCTGCAGGTTTGATTCCCCTTCATTCCCATATTCACAAGTTTCAGGAATTTAAATGTGAGCATCGGGGGGGACACGACATAATTTTGCCTATCACAACTTGTAAATACTGAAACTTCTTTATAAAGGAATTTTACACATGAGAAAACTCTGAGTCAGAGAATAAGAAACCTGATCAGAGTCATGCAGCTAAATTAATGGTGCAACTGGAGATGGATACAGAATTTCAGAGTCCCAAGCTCTTTCCTACCTATACCACAGTACTTCCTTCAATTGCTCACTTAACAATAATAATTACTGAGCACCTCCTATGTGCATCTCTGGGAAATAACCATTTGGAGCACAGGGTTGAAAAATGAGAAGGGAAGGAAAGCAAGGCAACACCTCTAAGAGAAAGACAGGGTGGTAATCCAGAAAGGCTTCCAGGTGGTGGTAGGGTTGCATTACAACAAGGCACAGAAAAATAACTCCATTCCTTTCACACTCTTGGGTATATAAGTATGGTGGGAAGAGGGGGTTTGTTGTCCCTAATTCTCTGCCCCACCCCACCAAGCTCCTTGAGGAGCCCATCCCACGGCAGGAAGTCTTTTTTTTTTTTAAATTAAAACCTCACTCACTTACATCAAAAATACCTGATTTTCAAAAAAAAAAAACCATTTATTTATTTGTTTAACTGTGCATGTGTGGCATGCAGAATCTTTGTTCCTTGACCAGGGATCAGGCCCAGGCCCCCTGCCTTAGGAGAGTGGAATCTGAACCACTGGACCACCAGGGAAATTCCAGTGCAGGAAGCCTTGATTCTTTCCAAACCTGGAGTTCAAAGTTGCTGTTTCAACTTCCACAGAGGCCTCAGCAAATTTCCACCAAGGTTATTTCCCCTTGAGTTGAGAGTAGAATTTGACACCATATTCCCTCAATCCCTGGAGGCATGGGGAATAGAGACAGAACTCTATTTTGTTGCAAGTTAGACTCAAGACCTGCATTTCACATACTCAGCACAAAGCTAAACTTCTTTAACTTTTTCTGTTCTTTTTTCCCCTGCTCCCATCCTGACTTTCCTCCTTTTCTCTGATTGCCCTTTCCTTCCCTTCCTTTCCCTTCTTTTTCTTTTCTCTCTTGGCTTATTTTTCAAAAAGGAGGTTGAGAGAAGGGGCGTGAGAAGGGTGTTCTGTGTCCTTAGGACTCTCCTAGGGACCTCTTTCAAGTGAATGGACAGGGTCTACAGCTCTCAGTTGGCCATCCCCCATGGATCACGTTAACTCCTTGTGTGCTGAGTTCTGGCCGGACCTCAGGTCTAGGGAGGCCTCGGTCCTGAGAGCACATGAGCAGAAAACAAGATGCACTGCCCTCCTGCCCACAGCCCTCTCCTGGTCCTGACACAGAAAGAGCTGCTCAAGGGTGAAGGTCCGATGCCTCTGGACCCCTGGTCCCAGAAATGAACACCAAATTGCCAAGAGGAGCTCCATACCTGGTTCAGTGTGGGGGTGCCAGGAGAAGAGGATGGCGGCTTCTAGGCAGGGGACTTGGTGTCTTTGCGATGGTATTTCCCGAACCTTGAGAAACTTCTCTCCATGGATTATGGAAGAAGAGTGACATTTCGACAGTTTTTAGTACAGTGAGTAAGCCTGAGCGAGAACAAGAAAAGAAAACCAGTTGATAGAAGACTGGAATGAGAGAGGGAGGCAAGAGAAAGAAGCTTAAGAAATGGTAGGCAGTGAGGGTAGGCTACAGCCACTGAACAAGGAAGAAGAGAAGGACGGAGTCAGTGGAAACAACAAGATTTCAAGACAGGTGGGGGCTCGGAGAAGCAAGCTGGCGGGAATGAGGTCTTAAAGACACTCTTCCAGAAGTATTTATAGAAGATTCTACCTATATAATTATATAGGTTATATATAGGTTGTAGTTATGAAACCCCCTGCAGTATACTTGCCTGGAGAATTCCACTGACAGAGGAACCTGGCAGGCTATAGTCCACGGGGTCCCAAAAGACTCAGACACAACTGAGCCACTAACACTTTCACACTTTTACACAGCTGGTTACCACAGCCTCTTCCCTGGTTAAGCATAGTGCAGATCGGTGGATAACTCCAGACTCCAGCTTCTCCCTGGGTATGAAAAGAGTTGAAAAGAGTGTTTAATGATCTAACTTTTCTGGAGGCTACCTGAGGAGCGAGCTTTAGTCTCACTTGCTGGGAGAGCTGACGAGATCTGGTATACTCCAGATGTCTGGGGGCAGCTGAGAACAGAGAAGCAGATTAGACTAGCACAAAGGTTAGAGGAGTCCCCAGCATCTCTGGGTCTTCTCCTGTATGATGCCAGTCCACAAAGACCGGGTAGGGTGGCTGTTTAGGGCAGATACCAACACAGAGAGTCAAGGAAAATGATTAAACACAGGGAAATATGTTCCAAATTAAAGAAAAAAAAAAAAACAAGATAAATCCCTCTAATGAAATGGAGTTATATTCTTTACCTGAAAAAGAATTCAAAATAACCATCATAAAGATGCTTCCTGGAAACAATACTTGAGCAAAGTGAGAATTTCAGCAAAGAAATAGAAGTATAAGAAAATACCAAACAGAAATTAGGAAGCTGAAGAGTACAATAACTAACTTGAAAATTTTACTACAGGGATTCAAGAGCAGACAGGAAGATCAGTGTCCACAGTCACAGGAAGATCAGTGTCCACAGTCACAAGCAAAGCTCGAACTTGAACCCAGCTCTTCTGACCTTGAACCTAAGGCACATCCCACCCTAGTACAATGTTAGCCACAGGATGAATGACCTTCTCTACCTCCCCATGGGCTTCCCAGGTGGCGCTAACGGTAAAGAATTCACCTTCAGTGCAGGAGATGCAAGATACTCGAGTTTCATCCCTGGGTTGGGAAGATCCCCTAGAGTAGGAAATGGCAACCCACTCCAGTATTCTCACATGGAAAAGTCCATGGGAAGAGGAACCTGGCAGGCTACAGTCCATGGGGCCACAAAGACTCATTCAGGACTGAGCAATTGAGCCACCACCACCTCTCCATGAAATGACACAGCATTGATCAGAATTACATCCCTAGCTGATTACTTTGCTTAAAAGTGTGCTTAATGTGAATTTAATGCTGAAGACCCAAGATACAGATGCAAGAAATTAAGGTAGTAAATCTGTGTTTACAGTTCGCAGTCCATCACTCTAACCAATTTACTGCATTGGTTTAAATTATATATATGATTATACTATATTATATTATATAATACACACACATATACACACGTTCAAAATTGTCAGAACGCTCCTGTTCCTAAGCCAGTCACTTTCATTTACCTCAATGACATTGGAAAACTCTTTAGGCACCTTGGCATTTTATTTCATCTTTTCCCTGGCAGGTTTACATTCTTTTTCATTTTTTTTTTCCATTTCTTTAACTGACATTTTGAAATGTGCATTTATTTTCCTTTTTGTGAAATGTTCTTTTGTGGAAATGAGACTGTGTTTGCATAACAACTAAGATCTTTGTTTTAAAATGCTTGAGGTTGTTGTAAGAAACTTTCATCTCTGGGAGAAAATAAACTTGTGAAACAAGCCCACATAGAGAATTGAACTGGGTAATTGGGTTCAATGGGGGTTAAATGGAGAGGAAAATGAGGGAGGGTTTGTTTTACTTTAGATATGGAAAGTACACAGCAACCTTTCCCATTAGAGTAGAGAATAGGGTTTAACTTTGGTTCCAGTGTCAATATAGAACTTCCTCTATTGCTCAAGGAAACAAGATGTCAAAATGCTATGGATATAAGGTTGTGTCATGAAAGGATCATTTTCTGAGGAGTCAAAAAAAGCTAAAAGTAA
Organism: Antilocapra americana; assembly: GCA_007570785.1. Taxonomy (NCBI): domain Eukaryota; kingdom Metazoa; phylum Chordata; class Mammalia; order Artiodactyla; family Antilocapridae; genus Antilocapra; species Antilocapra americana. The sequence continues at coordinate 2,729,790 of ML663568.1, read as the reverse complement.
GCTCTTGTTTTCCTTAATTCTCAAATTTCCTGGGTACAAAATGGGGATAGCAACACTTTTTCAGTCTTACTATTATTCCATTTTTGTGCATGCTCAGCTGTGTCCAACTCTTTGCTATTCCACAACTGTACCCTCCAGGCTCCTCTATCCCTGGAACTTTCCAGGCAAGAATACTGGAGTGGGTTGCCATTTCCTTCTCCAGGGGATCGTCCTGACCCAGAAATGGAACCTGTGTCTTTTGCATCTGCCTCATTAGCAGGTGGATTCTTTACCACCGGTACTACCTTGGAACCAGTGGAATAGATGAGAAGTCAGGTGTGTGTTGAGGTGGGGAGGATATAGTGGCAAAATTTGAAGTCTCACTTCTGCAGTCAGTTATGCTCAAATTGGAGAAATTTAACACCTGCCCAAACTTCATAGTGGATCCATATCTATTGGAGGAGGTTTTATAACCATCCTTCATTCCCCCTGCTTGAGGGGGGGACAGGCTTCTCTCTGTCCTCTAAGGTTTTATACTTTTCCTCAGTGATGCAGAACACTGCTGAGAAGCAACTACCCTGGCAGGAGTTATATTTCCCAACCTCCTTGGAAATTCATTAGGACCATATGACTGACTTCTAGTCAGTGGATTGAGCAGAAATGATGTCCACCATTCCCAGATGTGGCCCATTAAAAAGAGGAAAGAGCAGTCTTCCACACTGTTTTCCTCTGAAATATAGAACATGTACAGGGCGAGCGTTATTGTTTATCAGTCATTAAGTCATGTCCAACTCTTTGCCACCCCATGGACAGTAGCACACCAGGCTTCCCTGTTCTTCACTATCTCCCAGTGTTTGCTCAGACTCACTTCCTTTGACTCGGTGATGCCATCCAACCAACTCATCCTCTTTCACCCCTTTCTCCTCCTGCCCTCAATCTTTGCCAGCATCAAGGTCTTTTCTAACGAGTCAGCTGTTTGCATCAGGTGGCCAAAGTATTGGAATTTCAGCTTCAGCATCAATCCTTCCAATGAATATTCAGGGTTGATTTCCTTTAGGATTAACTGGTTTGATCTCCTTGTTGACCAAGGGACTCTCAAGAGTCTTCTCCAGTAGAGTGAGTTTGGAAGCATCTATTAAAGATGTAGGACTACAAGACGGAAGAAACCTAGATCCCTGAATCTGAATTCCTCCTTAGAAAAGGGCCTGTCAATTAGGAACCACCAGAGGATATCAGCCAGGTAGCCAAATAGGATATTCTATATAACAGCAGAAAGATTGATTGCAATGATTATCTGTGAAAAATACCTTTATGGGAGTCCAGAAATATAGCTAAGAGGTTCCAGCACCTTGCTTTAGTAAACAGTCCAAGAATAGATGCACTGGAGAAGTGCAGACCAGTTTCACTTTCCTCTTGCTGTCCCTCCTGCAAAGTGGCACAGCTCAGAGCTGAAAGAAGTCCTCCTGGCCCACAGTTTCTCCCACCAGGGAAAGTGAGAATGAAGTGAGTACCTGGCTTCCCTAGTCTTGCAGAATGTGCCCAAGAGGCCTGTTTCTCTCTTGCCATCATTGAAACGACAAGAGATAACAAATGCTGGTGTGATAGTGGGAAAACCGGAAGCCTTTGCAAACTGTTGGTACAGTCACTATGGAAAACATCATGATGATTCCACAAAACATTAGAAGTATAACTATCATATGATCCAGCATAGTTCCACTTCTGGAAATGCATCCAAAGGAAATAGAAGCACTAACTCAAAAAAATACCTGCACCTTCATGTTCATAGCTACATTTTTAAAAATAATTTTTATTTATTTACTTTTGGCTATGCTAGGTCTTTGTTACTTCATGGGCTTTTCTCTAATTTCAACAAGCAGGGACTACTCTTTAGTTGTGGTGCTCAAGTTTCTCATTCCAGTCGTTTCTCTCGTTGCAGAACATAAGAACTAGAGTGTGCTCCAAAGCAACTAAACATATGGGATCTGCCCAGATCAGGGATTGAACCTGAGTCTCCTGCATTGGCAGGCAAATTCTTTACCACTGAGCCACCAGGGAAGGTTCCATAGCAGCATTATTTACCATAGCCAAGACACAGAAACTAAGTGTTCATTGATGGATAAATGGATAAAGAAGTTGTATATATTTATGCAATGGAATATTATTCAGTCTTAAAAAAAATGAGGCAATCTGACTATTTGCAACAACATGGATGGACCTTAAAGGCATCATGCTAAGTGAAATGTCAGACACTTATATGGGGAATTTTTTTTAAGACCCTTATAGGAAAAAAGATAAAACATATGGTTACCAGATGTGAAGGTCTGGGGAACAGGTATTGAGGAATGTGGTCAAAAGGTACAAATTTCTAGTTGTAAGATAAATAAATAATAGGGATGTAAAAGTGATTTCCCTGGTGGCTCAGTCTGTAAAGAGCCTGCCTGTAGTGCAGGAGATCTGGGTCGGGAACATCCCCTGGAGAAGGGAACGGCAACCCACTCCAGTATTCTTGCCTGGAAAATTCCATGGACAGAGGAGCCTGGCGGGCTACAGTCCAGGGGTCACAAAGAGTTGGACATGACTGAGTGACTAACTTTCACTTTCAGGGATGTAAATACACAACATAGTGGCTATAGTTAACACTGCTGTATGATAGATTAGAAAGTGGTTAAGAAAGTTAATCCTAAGAGTCCTCATCACAAGGATAAGTTATTTTTTCTTTTTTTTCTCTTTTCTTCTTTCTTTTCTTAATATTGTACCTGTATGAGATGTTGGATGTTAGCTGAACCTATTAAGATAATCATTACACAATATATGTAAGTCAAGTCATCATGCTGTACAACTTAAACTTATTCAATGATGTACATCAGTTTTCCTCAAACTGGGAAGAAAAAAAGAATTGGAAACAACCTATGGGTTTGTTGATGGATAATTAGAGGAAAATAATGTGGTATATGCATACAATGGAATATCATTGAGCCTTCGAAGAAGAAATCCTGTCATTTGCAACAACATGGGTGAACCCAGAGGGCATTATGCTAAGCGAAGTGAGCCAGATACAGAAGATGTTAATAAATCCCGTATGATCTCACTTATATGTGGATCTTAAATAGGGGAATTTATAGAAGCAGGGAGTGGAATCATGGTTACCAGAAACTGGGAGGCAGGAGAAATAGAGAGGGTGATGGTTGCTGCTGTTGACAGTCACTCAGTCGTGTATGACTCTTTGCAGTCCCATGGACTGCAGCGCGCCAGGCTTCTCTGTCCTTCACCATCTCTCAGAGTTTGCTCAAACTCATGTCCATCGAGTCTGTGATGCCATCCAGCCGTCTCATCCTCTATCTTCTCTTCCTGCCTTCAGTTCCTCCCATCACCAGGGTCTTTTCCAATGAGTCGGCTCTTTGCATCATGTAGCCAAAGTACTGGAGCTTCAACTTCAGTCAGCATCAGTCCTTCCAGTGAATATTCAGGACTGATTTCCTTTAGGATTGACTGGTGATGAGATGTGGCGGTTAAAGGTACAAAGTTTCAGAAATGCAAAATAAATAAGTTCTGGAGCTCTATTATTCAGCACAGTGTCTATCGTTAACAATTCTTTGTTGAATACTTGAAAGTTGCTAAGAGAGTATCTCTCGTGTTGTAAATTTACTACTACTACTATTATTATTATTATTACTAATAATAAAGGTGAGAGGGAATTTTGGGAGGTGATGGATATGTTTACGATGTTGATGGTAGTGTAGTGTGCCTTCCTGGGTGTAAACATAGGAAGTTTACACATTAAAATATGTATATTATATATGTACATATTTAATGTATATGCATTAATACATATATTAATGTGTACATTAATATGTGCATATATTTAAATATCAATCATATCTCAGCAAAATAACTTTTTAAATAAAAATACAATTAGGAACAGCCAAAGTGACTATTATGTACTGGAGAAATAAAGTTTTGTTGTGTTAAGCTAATAAACAGAATAAGGGGTATTACTTGTTGTGTATGTGCGCATGCTCAGTCTTTTTGATCAGCGGACTCCTTGAGACCCTATGGACTGTAGCCTACCCCTGCCAGGCTCCTCTGTCCATGGGATTCTCCAGGAAAGAATATTGGAGCGGGTTGCCATGCCCTCCTCCAGGGGATCTTCCTGACACAAGGACTGAACCCTCCTCTCATGGATGTCCCGCCTTGGCAGGCAGGTTCTTTACCACTAGTGCCACCTGGGAAGCTCATTATCTGTTACAGCAGGTGGCAGCTGCACAACAAAAGAAGCCACCTCTGCACCTAGTGAAAACCCTCGAGCAGCAAAAATAAATAAATTTTAAAATTGTTAATAAATAGAAAATAAAATAGATAATCAATAAGGATCTACTGTATACCACAGGAAATATTCTGTAATAACCTGTAGGGGGAAAGAATCTGAAAAAGAATGGATATACATATATATTCACTGCACATACACTTTGCTGTAGCCCTGAAACTAACACAACATTATAAATCAACTATACTCCAATATAAAACAAAAATTAAAAATAATACTAAAATATATATCTCTTAAAATATAAATATGTTCTACCTAGATGTCTCCTCAAACGTTGCAGTGGTGGGGAGGAGGAGATAGGGAAGAATTGAGGCTTTCCATGTGCTACAATAAATATGAAGACAGTACAGTCAAGTCAGAGGGACTATGATTGATTTATTACATTAGAGTTCCTTAAAAGTGTTTCATTGCTTTTTTAAAACACCATCTAGTCATTTAAAAAAATCTTTGTGAATACAGTTTCCAACATCATTATCAAGGATTCTTGACAGGGCTTCATTTTTAATGGCACTGTTATAAACAGGCGCCATGATGGTTCTGTTGAGTTGGGAGATTGTCTTGCAGGCCAAAGACTGAAGGAGTCTGGGCTTCCGTGGCAGCTCTGTGCAAAGAAGTTAATCGTGCAGAGGAACTGAAGGACTTTGCTTTTGCATTGTGATGCTGACAGTACTTTCCAAAAGCGGTTACAATACCAATCGCCCTCTAAAATGTGTTTCCTCTTTTAAATCTGAAAAATAAGGAAAAACAACTGAAGTGTCAGATAGTCCTTACACATCCAATGGGAAGACATGGTACTTATATATGCAATTCAGATTGAAAGGGAAAGATTGTGCCTCAGGCCAACTGAAAGGAAAATGCAGGTTTTCTAATTTGTAGTAAATGGAGATGAGCTCTCAGCTGGGTCGGCCAGAGTCCCCAAGAGACCTGGTAGCCGGGAAAGATTCTGAGATGTGAAAAGGGCTGTGTTAGGGCCAATATTGCTGCCTTCTCCTCTGCCTACCACCCACCCACTGTAGAGAAAATACAAGAAATCCAGTCCCCAACCCCCTCCAGAGTATGGAAAATACCCATTGTGCTCTAGAAATAAATGCATAATGCAAGTGTTTACTTTGCTTCAGTGGGGTCCGACTCTTTGCAACCCTATGGACTGTAGCCCACCAGGCTCCTCTGTCAGTGGGATTCTCCAGGCAAGAATACTGGAGTGGGATGCCATTTTCTTCTTCATCAGATCTTACTGATCCAGGGACCAAACACACCCATGTCTCCCGTGCCTCCTGCATTGGCAGGTGGATTCTTTACCACTAGCACCACCTAGGAAGACTGAAAGTACTTACACCTCAATCCAATTCCACAGACGTTCACTGAGCACTTACCTGGTCCCTGGTACCATATCAGACGTTGTTGGGATACAGAGATGAATAAGGCATAACATTTACCTGAATAGAATGGACACAGGCAAATAGAAACAAAGCAGATAATAGAAGCGCTGGAAGGGTTTGATGAGACATCAATTATTCATACCCACTCAGCATCCCCTCTCCTGGGGACAAGCACCTTAATTTAAGCAAATTGTCCTTCCAGTCAAGTGAGGCTGACCTCTGACTCACCTTTCCTGCCTCTGGTGATGGGCACATTGACAGACACCACCAGCCACTTTCCTGGCCTTAGTGGTCAGTGCAGACATGGATATTTGACCTAAGCCAGGCCAATCAAGCTCAAGTCTGGAACTTTAGCTGGGATTGTTGAGAAAGAGGTGCTGAGCTTTCTCTGGACCTGCTCAGCCAATGGCTGCAAGTCCAGAGCCGCTGGTAATCAGGTTGCCCCTAAGGATGAAGACAGAGGAGCAGAGAGTTGACAGATGGACAGAGACAGTCACCTGATGACATGGTGGAACCTCTACACCCATCTGTGTCTGAAGCCTTTTCACCTGGACATTTCAGAAAAATGAGCCACTTACAACTGATCAGGGCCTGTTTGTTACCAGTACACTGTGGTTAGACTAAGGCATACCTTTAGGAATCAGGGGTGGTACATACACAGGTTGAAGGGCAATCTGTGACACTCCAAATGCTTTTCACATCCTTGATGCCATTCTAAGCCAAGTGCCTTCAGTAGTTCCTTGGAAGGACTCTGTCTTAGTTTGTGTCACATGACCCTGAGTGTCGGTCACTTGCCCCATTTACTCTTTTTATTCTTTGTTTGTCTGCGCCAGGTCTTAGTTGTGGCACTCAGAGCTTCAATCTTCATTGCAGCATGTCAGATCTTTAGTAGTGACATGTGGGATCTAGTTCCCTGACCAGGGATCAGACCCAAGCCCCCTGCATTGGGAGTGCAGGGTCTTAGCCACTGAACCTCCAGGGAAGTCTGGTCCCCTTTACTCTTAGACCTCCTGCCCTGCCTTCTTCTGTATCCCAGGGAACTGACCTCAGCAAATTATGGCACTCATGTTCCTTAGCAACAGGCTTCTGGTAAGAGTCTCATGAGAAACCCAACAAAAGCCTGGATGGTGGGAGAAAGGAAGAAGCTAAAATGTTTGCATCCTCACTTCGGACTCTAAATCCTGGCATGTGCTGCAGTTCATGGGGTCGCATAGAGCAGGATACTGAACAACAGCGAACGAAATTCCATCTCCCACCAGATTTCTCTACCATGGCTCCAGCTCCTGCCAGGTGGCCCTTGCTCCTGGGCGCCAGTAACATCTCCTATCTTCTTTGTCCCTCCAGCCCTATGAGCAGAAACGACTTCCTGCCCTTGCTAACTCTAAGTGGCTGTACCATCCCTTATCAACACTGTCAGCCCTTCCAACATTTTTCTATTTGGTTCTCTCTGTTAATGGCCCTCTATTGAATTATCTGGCAAGGATTCTGTTCCTATTATCTAGCGCTATGTAACAAACCTAAACTCACTGGTTTTAAACAACAGCAATCTTTTTAATATCCCGTGTGTCTTCTGTGAGTCAGAATGAGGGCAATGGAAAAATAAGATCACCTGCCATAAAAGAAGGCACCCTAAAACCAAATGCAAGATAATATTATTAAATTCTAGCAAGATAACATTGATTGCTGAAGGCTCTTAGCCTAAACCCAATCTTCTCTTTGTTGAAATAGGAAATTAGCAAGTCTTAAGTGTAAAAGACAAGCACCAAACTGAGATCCTCCAAAGGGCTGAAAGGGAATTTCCTTCTCATGATAGAAATTGATGGGGATGTCTTAAAAGTCTGTACTATGGAAAATCATCTCTCCTGCCACTGAAATATCAGCTTGTATGTATACCATGGAGGTTCACATCCCAGACTTGGGGAAGCAGCTGGGGTCAGCACAGGGTTGCTGGCAGAGAACAGAAGTCCAGTTAAGCTAGCTGGAATGACAAGGGCTTTACTTTAAGAAAGAAGAACCAAAGCCTCCACCACATCCATTTCCAGAAGGCTGCTCTGCTCTGCCTGCAAGTAGCCCATGCCAGTTGCCTTGAATGCTTATCCTTTGCATCCAAATAGCCTGCTAAGTCCAATAATACCTACTAGAGATCCATTCGTTTAATTCTAAAGGTGAGGAAAGAAGATCCTATTGGCTCATCTTGGGTGAGGAATCCAGCTCTGACTCAACCAGGCAGAGTCTGGGTGTCCTGGTATGTAGGCACCCAGAAGACATTGAGCCCAAGCCTTGGAGGGGGTTGGTAGTGGCTTAAAGGCCACTGTAGAAACTAGGCACTTATTTCTGTCCAACTCTTCAAAGCCACAGGCAAGCTGAAGAGAGCCTGAGATGATGCAGTTGCCATGGGTCTGTGACTGATGATCACTGAAGTTTCAGGCCCCTGCCTAGATGCCACTTGTGCCCTCCAGCCACTTGTTGATGGAGCTATAGTTTTGCATAGCCATTCCCTTCTCCAGGGGATCTTTCCAACCCAGGGATCGAACCCAGGTCTCCTACATTGTATATGGTTGCTCACTTCTGGGTAAACGTACCAACAGGAATACACATGCAGTTCTCTGCAACTACTCAAAAGTTATTTCTAAGTGAAATTTTTTTTTCATTTGTTTTATGTCCCTCTACATCAGGTTGTTCTTATAGTCTCACATTCTTCAATTCCCAGAAGCAAAAAGTAATAATGACTTACACTGTGTTCTGTACTGACTTGTCAAGTTGTTCAGTATTAGGCTCACAACCTGGGATGCTGCAGAGAAGTAATTAGAATGATTTTAACTCACCTTTCTCCTCTCTGTTATTAATGATGTTTAAATAACTAAGATGACAGTTCCTTTCTCCTAACCCCCAAATGCCTGTTTATGTCTTCCTAATAGTTACACCATCTTGTCCTCTTCAAAATGGGGGCAACATATCATCATATCTTTATCCCTTCCCCTATGATTAGTTGGGAAATTGATCTCCAGGCTGCAACCCTAATATCAGCTCATGCGAGAGCCTAGATCAGAGACCACAAATAGGCTTTATTTTACATGCCAAGTCTAATTAGTGGTGGAGGCTATATGGAGAATTGTGCTGAAAAAGACTGTGAGGTTGTATCCAAGTTGAGCCAGAAGAAGTGCTAGGATCAATTGATGGTGTCTACCAGAGGCAGAGAAAAAGAACATTGCCATCATTTGTGCATGCTTGCCATCTCAGACCAAGACATGTCACCGCAGGTCCAGATATAACTCCTGGGAGTGTACAAACAACATTTAATTTTAAAGATCTCATTAGGTCCCCACAACACCTCGATGAAGTAGGTAGGGCTGAAGTTATTCTGACCACTTTAGAGATTGGTAAAATTGAAATACCAAGGCTCCTTTGAAAAGAAAAACCATAGAACCAGAATTTTTGTGCATCTGACTCCTCTTGAGAAAGAAGACCACAGAGATGTGGGGCAGGGCCCGATACACATGATCCCAAGATATCCTGTCATTTTTTTCTGTTCTGTAGTGATCTTGTGAATTCATTAATCATTTAAATATTCCCTCCTATTGCAGATGGAGTTTTGCCATATGGTGGAGATCAAGGCTGAATCCTCATACCATCACCCCAAAATGGGAATGAGCACTTTCTTCCCAGTTGAGTTGAAAAACTTCCAGGGAAGCACTCTTAACTGGCCCAGCTCTGGTCAGGTGCCCACTTCTTAGGTCAATCACTGTCACCAGGATGGTGATGGATGGCTTAACTCTCCCCCACTCTCTCTGACTTCCCTTGTGGCTCAGTTGGTAGAGAATCTGCCTGCAATGCAAAAGACCTGGGTTTGAGCCCTGGGTTGGGAAGATCCCTGGAGAAGGGAAAGGCTACCCACTCCAATATTCTGACCTGGAGAATTCCATGGACTGTATTGTCCACGGGGTCAAGAAGAGTCAGACATGACTCAGTGACTTTCACTTTCACTCTCTTTTCGGGCTCTGTCATGAAAAGAGAAAGTGAGCTCTCCAAGGATTTGTTGTAAGCCCAGCAGCCACCCCAAATCTACTGGTAACAGACCCTGTCCTTCAAAATTGCACGTACTCACATGCAGGCAGTTTTCCACATACAATGGTAAGGAGTTGTCAGACCCTTCAGGCCCCTTCTGGTCTCTTATGTTAACCCTGTTTACCAAAAATTTGAATTGTCAGTGGAAGAGTTCCAAATGGCTAATAATCTATAAGGGCTGAATCCTCCCAGTAGCCCTTCAAATCCTATCCAGCTTTATTCTCCTAATCTGCCCCCTTTTCAGCCCACTCTGGATCTTCATCTCCATCTTCACTTCCTTCCCCCTTCCTAGCACTCACTAGTCCAACCCCACTGGGAAGATAGGAGGCTATTTCTATGCAGGGAGACCTAAAATAACCACATGATATTCATCGACTTTGCACTTCACCAGGGAGTTAAAGGGATTCCTAGTGGCTCAGACAGTAAAGATTTCCTGCAATGCAGGAAACTGGGGTTCAATCCCTGGGTTGGGAAGATCCCTTGGAGAAGGAAATGGCAATCCACTCCAGTATTCTTGCCTGAAAAAATCCCACGGACAGAGGAGCCTGGCGGGCTGCAGTCCATGGGGTCGCAAAGAGTCGGACACAACTTAGCAACTAACACTTTCAGGGAGTTAAAACACTGACACTGAATAACCAATTGTAAAAGTACAGAAATAATAATTTGTTCTCAGAAAAGAGGGTGGTGGGTTCTTTTAAAAAAAGGAAAGGGATATTTTTTCAACATGTCATAAACAGTTATTTAAAAACTGCCCCAGAACAAATTGGAAGCCAGGACAATTCCCAGACATTCACTTATTAGAGCTGGAAGCCACAGGCACACACACACTGCATTCTTTCCACATACATATTTACACACAATATACATAAAGAACGACCTCCTTTCCCACTCCGCCCTTCCACTGCCTGCAATGGTAACATTTACTGGAGATTTTATTACAAAAGCCACAAAAATGAAATTCTAATCAATAAGAGTTTGCAGGATGGTGAGGGAAAAAAAAAGAATTGAATACATTCATAGGTAAAAGATGTTATTATCTCAGTTCAGTAACTATGAAAGAGAAATAGATGAAAAAATCTGGGTTTTATATTAAAAACCGGCACAGCTGTAGAGTTACATAATAAAGTATTGCCTGTATCCATGGAAATGGAGAGTAATTGATGCACCACAAGTTATTTTTATAAACCCAAACAAAAAAATTCCATCAGAAATGTCTTTCCCCGTTTTTGGGCATTGTATATTTTGTATCTGTACATAATGCACACATTGAGAGTGTGAATGCACTCATTATTGATCAGCCGTGTTGAATGGGGCATGCTGCTTTCCCTGAATATTCAAGATTAGAATCCTGCGGCCTAGCTCCCACTCCTTCTTCAAAGACTTCCTCTGAATAAATCGTGCGGTGCTTTAAAATTCAGGCAGTTCCAACTCAGGAGAATAAAGGAGCCCATTCCTGCAGCTAGAGGTGTCGGAGGGAGCAAGTTTGGAAGACTGGAGATTCTGCAAAACTCATACTCTTGACTCTGGCAAAGTACCGGCTGGTAGCTCGCCCCTCTTCCCTCCCCCAAAACATCCACACTGCACTCAGCACAGAGCCGGTCCTCCAAAACAGCCAGGATGCACAGCCCATTGCAGTTTCCCTAATTAAAATACAGATTCCAAGGGACTTCCCTGATGGTCCAGTGGTTAAGCATCTTCCTTCCGATGCTGGAGACGCGGGTTCCATCCGCGGTCAGGAAACTGAGATCGCACATGCTGTCGGGAGTCTGGACAGCCCAAGGGCTCCAACCACGGAGCCTGTGCCCTCTAGAGCGCATGCTCGGAAGTAGGAGCCCCCACGTGCAGAAAGCCGGTGTTCCACATCGAAGAGCTGGTATGTTGCAGTGACGATGGGTCGTCACTGTGCTGGGCACAGACAAAATCTTAAAAATAATAATAAATGTAAATTTTAAAAAATTTTAAATACAGATTCCAGGACTCGCCCCCCCCCCCCCCCCCTTAACTCATGGATTGGATTCTTCAGAGGAGAGACCGAAAAATCTGTAAAATCTATATGCCTCCCCAAGGTACTTGTCAGGCAAATTGGAGAAACATAAATACAAGACTGGCTTCACAGGTGTGTGAGACACGCAGCTGAACAGAGCTCTGAGCTCAGTGGGGGTCCTTGCTCTCTGTTTACTGCACTTCTGTCTTCCCCTTGAAATTCTTCACAATTTTTAGAAATCCCACCTTATCCTTGAAGCCATTCACAGTCCCCCTTCCATGCAAGGTTGTGCTAAACTTCAACCCAGGCCTCTTATTAACATGCACTTGTTCTGACTTCATCGTGAGCTCCCTTTTCCTGCGTGTTTAGTGAACATTCATCTGCAAGCTCCTTGCGATTGTAGGCTTTGCCAAAGTTGATCTCTTTTCATGGTCTCAGCACACCCATGCTCACAGTCACCAGATTAGAAATGTAGAGATTCCCCACACCCATGGGGCAATTCCAGAATTATCCCATTGTCCTATCTCCACTTCTATAATATCCAGTCTCAGCTTCTCACATCCTCACCTGACCTCCTCTTATACTGACTTTTCTTGACCCATATCTTCCTTGACTTTAAACCCTTGTCCCTTATACATCATAGTAAGAAAATGAAGTGGCCACACCCAGGCTCTCTATTTATTATTCTCTCCTCCTCCTATCAGAAGAACACTATCAGACAGCATGAACTAGCTCTTAGTCACATAGAATGCCCCTTAGTCTATGACAAAGTGCCTTGTGCATTGTAGAATCCCCAAACTGATATCAGAGTGTTAATTCTAATGTGTTCAATGTCAGAGTATTAATGTAAAGAAGGAGGGCAGTATGGAGAGTGTTCTTCACAATAAAATTGGAAATGCTTTCTTTGTGTAGACATCACTTCTCTGACAAGGGTCTATTTATGCTTGGAAAATTAGGACATGGTCTACCCAGATCTCTTCATGCATATTGTGAAATAAATTGGGTTATTGAGAGAGAGAGAGATGGAGTTCAGAGTGTGTTCCAGTCGACAAAGGAAGAAATTCCAGCTCATCATAAAGTATGAGTTTGGAATTGTTATTATTTCCGCAAAATAGAAGCTCCCAAATTCTAGATGAGCAAACATTTCCTGGAAAACCAGCACTCAAAAAAACAAAACAAAAGCCTGGTTTGTTGTGTTGGTCAATTTCTATGAAGTAAATATCCCCACTACAGCCAATTTCAACCTACCCTGGGTTTTACAATTGACTTGCAAAATTTCCAAAGCTTGCATAAATCAGGACAAGCCAGTTCCAGCATCCCATTTTGCAAACCACTGTCCCTGGTGCTGTGAAAAATACAAAGCCCCTTTCCCTGACCTCAGTAAGCCTATAATCTAGTGGAGACGCAGACATAGTCACTTTGATCAATTGCTTTATTTTTCCTAGAGAAATATGCATCAACCTTGGTACTGAATATTTACTGATATTTGGAGCCCATCAGGGTATATGCAATGAATTTCCCAAAGATTTGATTCTCAGAGATTGATAGGCTGCCAATTTGTAACCATGCAGCTATAATATTATCTACTTTAAATGTTCTACCTTATTACATTCTCAAAACCCGCATTCTAATAGAGTTCTTGAGTAATTGTTTTTCAACATGAAGGCATTTGTGCTAGACACAACTAGTCTTTCAAGACATTTAAAGACCATTAGCAAAAAAAATAAGTTCCCACTCCAACAGAAATTCTTTTGATGGAACAAGATAAATTCCTCTATTTGCTCTCAGATTTTGCATTATTTATGAACAAATCACATGGGGAGGGGGCAGCAAACAGAGATGAAAGCATGTTTCAGGAAAACACGCTGATGTTATGTACCGCACATACTGAAAATATTTTGCTGTTCCTTAGTCAGACGTGTAAAATGACATCTGTAGTAACAGAGCTCACTCAGTACTGAAACCAGTAAAGAACCTGCAAAGATTTCTGTCCCATAATGGGTGACGTCTTTAGGATTTGGGTTTGTCTTGCAAGCAAATTTTAGGAGAAAAACCAAGACTAAAAGTCAGAATGAGAAGAGGCTTCCTTTAGCAAGTTTCCTTAAGAGGGAGCCATTCTCTGATGATGAGTCCTATAAAGGCAGAGGTCCCCAACCTCCGGGGTCTAATTCCTGATGATCTGAGGTGAACCTGATGTAATAATAATAGAAATAAAGTGTACAATAAATGCGATGCACTCGAATCATCTCCAAACCATCTATGACCACTACCACCCCCACCGACTGTGGAAAAATTGTTGCTCTTATTGTTCAATCACTAAGTTGTGTCCAACTCTTAGTGATCGCATGAACTTTAGCATGGCAGGCTTCCCCATCCTTCACTGTCTCCCAGAGTTTGCTCAAACTCATGTCCACTGAGTCAGACAGAGGTTCATAACATTGACCAAAACCATCCCTGAGAAAGCGAAATGCAAGCAGGTAAAATGGTTGTCTGAGGAGGCCTTACAAATAGCTAAGAAAAGGAGAGAAGCAAAAGGCAAAAGAGAAAGGTAGAGATATACCCAACTGAATGCAGAGTTTCAGATAATAGCAAGGAGAGATAAGAAAGCCTTCTTAAATGAACAGTGCAAAGAAATAGAGGAAAACAATAGAACGGGGAAGACTAGAGATCTCTTCAAGAAAATTGGAGGTACCAAGGGAACATTTCATGCAAAGATGGGCACAATAAAGGACAGAAAATTTCTAAAAGCACCTAAAAGAAGCAAACCAGATTGAGGTGACAAGACTATATGGAAGAACTATACAAAAAAGTCTTAATGACCCAGATAACCACGATGTAGTGGTCACTCACCTAGAGCCAGACATCATGGAGTGTGAAGTCAAGGGGGCCTTGGGAAGCATTACTAAGAACAAAGCTAGTGGAAGTGATGGAATCCCAGCTGAGCTATTGAAAATCCTAAAAGATGATGCTGTTAAAGTGGAAAAATTATCTTCTGCGAAAGAAGTCCCTGATGCCAAAAATGTTGGGGACCACTGCATAAGGATGCAAAGGTCTAAACGATGAAAATGAGAGAATGCCATGTTTAATGGAGCTCATTTTGAAATTTGATTTTTTTCTTTCAAACTGTACTCATTTTTTTTCTTTCCTCTCTCTCTCAGTTTCTGCATCTCTTTCCAGCTGGGAATTCATTCTTCTATGACCCTAGAACTTCTATCACTTCTATCTATCTCCATCTAAGACATGCCTCCCACAGCCTTTAGTATCAGCCTGGGAAAGCAAACAAGTCCACGAGGCTCTGCTGCCACACATCTGTGCATGGATTCAAGTTCCTTCTCCATCTGCTCTCCATTTACTGCATTCCACTAGCTAAGTACATTGAGTAAATTTCTCGGCCTTCTGAAGGAGTTTTCCCATCTCTCAAATGGGTACACTGTAGTTCATAATAAATCTTTATAATTATCCAGCTCAAATGCATTCATGAAGGTTGGTGTAATCTTGCCAGCCACAGGGAATCTCTCTCACATCTTGTCTTTCAATAGACTCCACTAGGTAAATACTTCATCAGCTTCCCCAAACTGAGTCTACTTGAGGCAGCCTCCATTCAGATTCATTCGTCACGGTCACCTTTGAGTGCCAACAAACGCTGGAACAATGCAATAGTGCTTTGTATGCGGGAACATCCTTGACACATAGTACATCTATCTTTCTCACTGCTCTGTGTTTCTGCATAGTGCTAACAAAAACATCTGCAAGAAATATTTGTTAGATGAAGAACAAGCATTGAAGTAATAGCTAAATTAATACAGTTTGCAAGAAATGATGCTTAAATCAATGGTGGCCCATTGCAAGTCCTTGAAAGTTCTTGTGTACCATCATATATCTGGTGTTTAGTATGATCATGCTCAGCAAATGATTAGAAAGTGAATTAATCAATGGACAAACCAGAAGCCTTGTATCTCCTATTGCTCTATGGAAGGCAACTTCAACTCCCAAAATACCTCTGGAATGTGTGAATTCAGTTCAGTTCAGTCACTCAGTAATGTCCAACTCTTTGCGACCTCATGAACCGCACCACGCCAGGCCTCCCTGTCCATTACCAACTCCTGGAGTTTACTCAAACTCATGTCCATTGAGTCGGTGATGCCATCCAACCATCTCATCCTCTGTCGTCCCCTTCTCTTCCTGCCTTCAAACTTTCCTAGCATCAGGGTCTTATCAGATGAGTCAGTTCTTTGCATCAGGTGGCCAAAGTATTGCAGTTTTAACTTCAGCATCAGTCATTTAATGAATATTCAGGACCAGTTTCCTTTAGGATGGACTGGTTGTATCTCCTTGCTGTCTAAGGGACTCTCAAGAGTCTTCTCCAACACGATAGTTCAAAATCATCAACTCTTCTGCACTCAGCTTTCTGTATAGTCCAACTCTCACATCCATATGTGACTACTGGAAAAACCATAGCTTTGACTAAATGGACCTTTGTTGGCCAAATAATGTCTCTGCTTTTTAATATGGTGTCTAGGTTGGGCACTGAGAAAGCAATAGCACCCCACTCCAGTACTCTTGCCTGGAAAATCCCATGGACAGAGGAGCCTGTAGGCTGCAGTCCATGGGGTTTTGAAGAGTCAGAAACGACTGAGTGACTTCACTTTCGCTTTTCACTTTCATGCATTGGAGAAGGAAATGACAACCCACTCCAGTGTTCTTGCCTGGAGAATCCCAGGGATGGCGGAGCTTGGTGGGCTGCCGTCTATGGGGTCGCACAGAGTCGGACACAACTGAAGCGACTTAGCAGCAGCAGCAGCAGCAGGTTGGGCATAACTTTTCTTCCAAGGAGCAAGCATCTTTTAATTTTATGGCTGCAATCACCATCTGCAATGATTTTGGAGCCCCCCAAAATAAAGTCTGTCACTGTTTCGACCGTTCCCCCATCTATTTGCCATGAGGTGATGGGACCAGATGCCATGATCTTAGTTTTCCAAAGTTGAGTTTTAAGCCAACTTTTTCACTTTCCTCTTTCACTTTCATCAAGAGGCTATTTATTTCTTCCCACTTTCTGCCATAAGGGTGGTGTCATCTGCATATCTGAGGTTATTGATATTTCTCCCCGCAATCTTGATTCCAGCTTGTGCTTCATCCAACCTGGCATTTCTCATGATGTATTCTGCTTATAAGTTAAATAAGCAGGGTAACAATATACAGCCTTGACATACTCCTTTTCCTATTTGGAACCAGTCTGTTGTTCCATGTGGAGTTCTAACTGTTGCTGCTTGACCTGCATACAGATTTCTCAGAAGGCAGGTCAGGTGGTCTGGTATTCCCATCTCCTTCAGAATTTTCCACAGTTTGTTGTGATCCACACAGTCAAAGGCTTTGGCGTAGTCAATAAAGCAGAAGTAGATGTTTCTCTGGAGCTCTCTTGCTTTTTTGATGATCCAGTGGATGTTGACAATTTGATCTCTGGTTCCTCTACCTTTCCTAAATCCAACTTCTAAATCTGGAAATTCATGGTTCACCTTCTGTTGAAGCCTGGCTTGGAGAATTTTGAGCATTACTTCACTAGCATGTGGGATGAGTGCAATTGTGCAGTAGTTTGAGCATTCTTTGGCATTGCCTTTCTTTGGGATTGGAATGAAAACTGACTTTTTCCAGTCCCGGGGCCACTGCTGAGTTTTCCAAATTTACTGGCATATTGAGTGCAGCACTTTCACAGTGTCATCTTTCAGGATTTGAAATAGCTCAACTGGAATTCCATCATCTCCACTAGCTTTGTTTGTCGTGATGCTTCCCAAGGCCCACTTGACTTCACGTTCCAGGATGTCTGGCTCTAGGTGAGTGATCACACCATCATGGTTATATGGGTCATGAAAATCTTTTTTGTATAGTTCTTCTGTGTATTCTTGCCACCTCTTCTTAATATCTTCTGCTTCTGTTAGGTCCATACCATTTCTGTCCTTTATTGTGCCCATCTTTGCATGAAATGTTCCCTTGGGATCTCTAATTTTCTTGAAGAGATCTCTAGTCTTTCCCATTCTATTGTTTTCCTCTATTTCTTTACATTGATCATCGAGGAAGGCTTTCATATCTCTCCTTGCTATTCTTTGGAACTCTGCATTCAAATGGGTATATCTTTTCTTTTCTCCTTTGCCTTTAGCTTTTCTTCTTTTCTCAGCCATTTGAAAGGCCTCTTCAGACAAACATTTTGCCTGTTTGTGTTTGTTTTTCTTGGGGATGGTCCTTTATCTCTGCCTCCTGTACAATGTCATGAATCTCTGGCCATAGTTCATCAGGCACTCTATCAGATCTAATCCCTTGAATCTATTTGTCACTTCCACTGTATAATTGTAAAGGATTTGATTTAGGTCATACGTGAATGGTCTAGTGTTTTTCCCTACTTTATTCCATTTAAATCTGAATTTTGCAATAAGGAGTTTATGATATGAGCCACAGTCAGCTCCCAGTCTTGTTTTTGCTGGCTGTATAGAGCTTCTCCATCTTTGGCTGCAAAGAATATAATCAATCTGATTTTGGTGTTGACCATCTGGTGATGTCCATGTTTAGAGTGATCTCTTATGTTGTTGGGAGAGGGTGTTTGCTATGACCAATGTGTTGTCTTGGCAAAACTCTGTTAGCCTTTGGCTTGTTTCATTCTGTACCCCGAGGCCAAATTTGCCTGTGGTTCCAGATATTCTTTGACTTCCTACTTTTGCATTCCAGTCCCCTATGATGAAAAGGACATCTTTTCAGGGTGTTAGTTCTAGAAAGTCTTATAGCTCTTCATAGAACCGCTCAACTTCAGCTCCTTAGCATTTTGCTGTTAGAATCAATGGGACATACATAGATCACACAAAAACAGATGAATTTTCTCTAAATCAGTGATTCCCAGCCAGGGCAATTTTGCTTCCTAGAGGATATTTAGCAATGTCAGGAAATATTTTTCATTATCATTTTGGGAGATTGCTGTGGGTGCGTGCTAAGTGGCTTCAGTGTGTCCAACTCTTTGGGACCCTATGGACTGTAACCCACCAAGCTCCTCTGTCTGGGATTCTCCAGGCCAGAATACTGGAGTGGGTTGCCATGTCCGCCTACAGAGGGTCTTCCAGAGCAAGGGATCAAACCAGGTGATCTTATGTCTCTTACGTCTCCTGCGTTGGCAGGCAGTCTTTACCACTAGCGCCATCTGAGAAGCCCGTGGGGATTGCTACTGGTGTCTAATGGTAGAGAATAGAGATGCTACCCAACATCCTACAATGCATAGGACAGTCATCTTAACAGGGAAACATATTGCCTCAAATGTCAATAATGCAGCAGCTGAGAAACACTCCTGTGAATGACCAGCTATGGGGAGATGGTTTTTTTCATAGCAACATATGAATGTGTGAATCAAAATGATTGAGACTTTATCATGCCTGCCTCATTCACAAAATCACAGAAAGTCAGGGTTGAAGGAAACACTAGAGATGATCAAATCCAAACTTTTCATTTTACAATGGGGACTGTGCAAGTCCAGAAAGGGAAGAGAAGGCTCCAAGTTACACAGCTGGTAATTGGCCAACCCAGGGCAGGAAGCCAGGGTTCCACTGCCCAGGTCCTTCTCAAGGCATTTCCCTTTCCCTTTCCAATGTGTCAGCAATGGAACCTCCTTTTAACTCTACCCTGCAGGCTCAGCCCAAGCCCAGAGGCTGCAGCCCATTTATTCCTGGATTAGAGCACTGTCTCCCCAACTCCCTTTATTCACATCCTACACTGATGACTTTTACTGTATCTGTGAACCACCAATGGGCTTCCCTGGTGGCTCAGTGGTAAAGGATTCACCTGCCAATGCAAGAGACATGCCTTCAGACCCTGCGTTGGGAAGATCCCCTGGAGAAAGAAATGGCCTCAGTATTCTTGCCTGGGAAATGCCATGGACAGAGGAGCCTGGCGTGCTACCGTTCCTGGGGTCTCAAAAGAGTCAGACACAACTTAGCAACTAAATAGCAACAACATGAACCACCAGTTCTGTTATTTATATAATATTTTCATTTAAATGGACACTAACAGACTTCCCAGTTCAGTGGTTAAGAATCTGCCTGCTAAAGTGGGGGACATGGGTTCGATCCTTGGTCTGGGAAGATTCCACATGCAACTGGGCAACTAGGCCAATATCCCAACTACTGAGCCCATGCTCTAGAGCCCGCGCTGCAATAAGAAAAGCTGCCACTGCAATGAGAAGCCCACTTGCCTCAACTAGAGAAAGCCCATGTGCAGCAACGGAGACCCTGTGCAGCCAGAAATGAATAAGTAAATGGAGAGAAATTATAGAAACAAATGGACACTGTCTTTTTTCTTTAAAAAAAGGTTTAATAAGAAAATCTTTCATCAGCACTGTGAGTAAAAGCTGACACCATTTGACGAAATTAAAGGGACGAAATTAAATTGGCACAATACAAACAAAAATGTTGTTCAGTGCTAGGTGGATACTCTTGTACCTGTAAGTCTCTAAGTCCAAGACCCTTTGTTAAAGGAGGAGATTTGCAAAACTAGGAGGTGTTAAGGACATGTGGGTAGCAAACAGAGATTTTCTCCTTAATATAATGAAAGGTATTAGAAAAGAAAAGGGAATGCTTTTCTCATCACTTGCTTCAACATTATTTATCACTGTGCCCAGTGATAAAATAAAATCATCTTGTCTTCCCTCAGCAATGTATGTATTTGGGGAAATATTGGAGTCCAAGAATAAGAGTGACCAACATCACTTCTGCCCTCTTTAATATGTTTTTCCTTTGTCTCTCAGACTGAAAAATGAGGGCATCCTGAGTTTTCTGTGTTCCCAAGCCAAGTACAATAAACTAGGAAAATGCAAGAGTGACTCAATGAGAAATTCTTCACTGCATTGCCACCTTTCACAGGATACATTTCAGGAGGTAGAAGGGAGTATCAGGAGAACTCTAAAATAATCTTCAGTAACCTTCACCTTTATGTTATCACCTCCCCTTTGACTGTGGGTTGAATCTGTGAATATGACTGTATCATATAGCACACCTGTGATTATTACAGTCTATGGAACATTCTATTGATGACCCTGGGTGGGCCAGACCTAGTCGTGTGAGTGCTGATGATCTAGTCATCAGAGCTGTCTTCAGCTGGTTGCAGAAATGAGCTGGCCTGGAAGAAAACAAACATCCGTGTTGGAAATTACCTATGGGGATCATGTGGCCAAGGAACTAGTAGGGGCAGACTGGAAGCTGACAGCAGTTCCCAGCTGACAGCTAACAGGAAAATGGGACCTCAGTCCTCCATCCACAAAGTAATGAATTCAGCCAACAACCTTATAAGAGTACCCCAAGCCCAACTTCTGACCACCAGAAACTGTGAGAGAGTCACTTTATGTCATTTTAAGCTGCTAAGTTCATAGAACTTTGTTGCCTTGCAAGAGAAAACTAATATAAAGGAAAACAAAGATGAATATAGAGTATTCCTGGCCCCAGGGAACTTGTACTCTAGTCCTGGAGATAAGATACCCATAGAGGCAATTTAAATATTAATCAGGGTATATAAGTTTATGTCTGAGAAAGACACAAGCAAAGTGAAGAAAGAGATGTGGCAGAGAAAGATCAGAGAACACTTCATGGAGGAGGTGACATTTGGACAGGCCTGGAAATTCCACGAGAATTTCTGCAAGCAGAGAGCTGGGCCCAGTGCAAGCATCCATGGGATTGACTGAATTCCAACTTGGCCTTGCACATTGAGCTATGGAGTGGACAGGCCCTGGGTTCAGAATTGTCTAGTTTCAGTCCTGGTTTTACCAGTTATCAGGTGCACAACAAAATAAAGCTCTCAGATCCTCAAGGTTCCCATCTAGGAAAGAGGGGTAATAATAACAGTGTCTGCTTATTGTAGTAGTTGTTTAGTTGCTAAGTCATTTCCAACTCTTTTGTGACGCTATGGACTGTAGCCCACCAAGCTCCTCTGTCCGCTGTATTTTTCTAGGCAAGAATACTGGAGTGGGTTTGTCATTTGCTTCTCTAGGGGATCTTTCTGACTCAGAGATCAAAATCTCATCTCCTTCATTAGCAGGCAGATTCTATATCACTGAGTCACCTGGGAAACCACTTATTGTAGACAGATTCACAAAGTCAGAAAATGGCAAAACCTTCTTCCCCTGCTGATGCTAAGTTCACACCTGGGTCCACCTATGTGGATTTGAAGTTTCTGAGATTGAACACCTTCTTTTGGCTGAGGCTGCTTCCATCATCTGTAGGGCCCAGGGCAGGACTTCAAATAGAAGCCCACATACCATATGTCTAGGTATTTACAAGCTATAAATCAAGCTAAAAGCTGTTAATTAAGTGCCATCCTCCCACTTTCGCAACTACACCTTCATAATGATAATATTTTATTTTAATTTTTTTTTTAAAAGTTTGGCTTCTGTTGTGCTGTGTTTAGTCACTCAGTCATGTCTGACTCTTTGCTACTCCATGGACTGTAGTCTGCCAGGTTCCTCTGTCCATGGGATTCTCCAGGCAAGAATACTAGAGTGGGTTGCCATTGCCTCCCCCAGGGAAATTTCACAGCTGACCAATGAGCAGTTGGTTCATTTCTGCCTAGTTGTTAGTAGTACCGTGCTTTACTCTGCTTAGTCGCTCAGTCGTGTCTGACTCTTGGCAACCTCATGGACTGCCAGGCTCCTCTGTCCATGGGCATTCTCCAAGCAAGAATGCTGGAGTGGGTTGCCATACTCTCCTCCAGGGGATTTTCCCAACCCAGGGATCGAGCCCAGGTCTCCCACATTGCAGGTGGATTCTTTACCATCTGAGCCACCAGAGAAGCCCAAGAACACCTGAGTGGGTAGTCTATCCCTTCTCCAGGGAATCTTCCCAACTTGGGAGTCAAACCGTGGTCACCTGCATTGCAGGCAGATTCTTTACCAGCTGAGCTACCAGGGAAGCCCTGGCTTCTGATACCTTGCTTCAATTTGGGATACCTCTGAAGGGCCACCCCAGCCCCAGGACTCACTGTAGGAGCCAAGGCCTCACTTGTCACTGTACTGAGGACCAGCTTCTCCCTCTACCTACCTCTTCCTGGCCCCATAGGACCATGTCCTGAGAACACACATGAGGAACCCTCTACATGCAAGCGTGTTCCCAGAAGACCCTGTCCGAGACAACCAGCCTCTTGCATCTAATCAGTGGAGTCTTCCACCTGTAGAATTTCTCCCTCGGGGGCCTTCTAATCTGCAGTTTGGGCCATGAACCCATCACCCTAACACAAGCAGGTCCACAGCTGAGGGCTTCAAAGCCCACAGCCATGGTTATGGAGGAAAACTTGTTGCCTTTGCCTCTTTATTAAAGCAAAGCAGCGCATCCTCCTTTGGCAGTTTGCCACAGGAACACTGCCCCTGGGGAGGACCAGCTCTTGTGTGCCGATTGCATTCAGCATAAAAAAAAAAAATTCATTATGTGCAAAGAGAGAGTCCATGTGTCACTTGTTGGCCAGGTTTGTTTGGGACTTTATTATCACCCGCATCACTGTAGCCTATTATTCCTCAGCAGATTGGACAAGTTTCAAGGTTAATAAAAACGTTCTGGCAAATTGTTATTTTGAAAGTGATTGAAGGAAATGTCCCACTCGAAGCATATGTTTGACCTTTGTGGGGGAGGAGAAGGAAGAAAATGCTCAAGGAAGCCTCATGCTGTTTGAGTCCTTCTGACAGCTCTAAATTGTTTGGCGAGCGCTGAGTTGCTTGAAGCGCCTCGGAGACCAGCGCTTGAAGCGCCTTGGAGACTTTCTCCCCAAGTCCCTTTCCCTCCACTTGGACATGTTGCATTAGGTAACAATGATAATAATCAGAAAGGAATAAGAAGTTGTCTGTTTTTTTGAGTCCAGCCCAGGACTCTATCATATAATGGAGCTGAGGGTTAGAGAAATGAAGTCACTCGTCCAAGGTCATGGCATAGGTGCTGGAACCTGGGTGAAACCCCCCCGTCTGTCTGCCCCACGTGTCTCAATGGCGTTTGTCTTCAGCCGCAGCCGGGACGCTGCAGTCTCTGGCAGCCCCCAGCCTGCCCACAGCTGTCTCCTGGCTGCCTTCCAGCTGCCGGCGCCTGTGCCTCTGGGCCTGAAGCCTAGCTTTCCCCAGCCTTAGAGAGGTGTAATTGACAGATAAAAATTGTATACAGTTAAGGTGTACAACATGATGGTCTGAAATAGATATACATTGTGAAATGATTATCACAATCAGGCTAATTAGCGCATCCATCATCTCATACTGTGACATCTGTGAATGTGTGTGTGATGAGAACACTTAGGGTATCTATACCTTTTCAAGTATATACAATACAGTCTTCTTTTTTGTGAATAGCTCATGTTCCCCAGTGTTATCCTTTTTCAAGAAATATTGAAGACCCCGTGGCTCTGGGTCTTCATTGCTGTATGCTGGCTTCCTCTGGTTGGGGTGAGCAGGGCCTTCTCTCCAGTTGCGATGCGTGGGCTTCTCACTGTGGTGGCTTCTCTTGCTGTGGTGCGTGGGTTCTAGGGCTCAGAGGCTGCAATAGTTGCAGCATGCATGTGGGCTCAGTAGTCGCTCCTCACAGCCTTAGCGGCCCTGTGGCATGTGGAGTTTTCCCAGTGACGTGAAGTTGCTCAGTCGTGTCCGACTCTTTGTGACCCCATCCCTTGTCAAGAAACGAGATCCCGCATGCCGCAACTACGACCAGGCACAGCCAAATACATTTTTTAAAAAGAAAGAAAGAAAAAATTCTACCACCAGTTACTTTAGTCGAAACACTCCTGACCCCAGGCTACCACTCAACTGCTTTCATGTTGGCAGGAAAATGCTATTTCAGGTAAAATCATGCCCAAGGAAATATGCAACCCATAGTTATGCACTTAAGACTTAGAGAGATGGTAGAGGACACAAATAATCAGGCAATTCTTATCAAAGCCTCCAAGTCAGTGTGCAGTGGTAGTCTATGGTGGTCACGTCCACCAGCTCCGGCCTCTCGCTTCCTAGGTTTGAATATTCCCGCTTTTCTATGACTTCATATCCTCAGTAGTAAAATCATGATAACAGTACTATCTACTTCATAAAGGTGTTGTGAATACAATTTAATTCATATGCTCAGTCATTCAGTCATGTCCAACTCTTTTGTGACCCCATGGACTGTAGTCAACCAGGCTCCTCTGTCCACGGGATTTTCCAAGCAAGAGCACTGGAGTGGGTTGCCATTTCCTACTCCCAATTCATAAGAAGAGTGTAGACAGTGCCAAGAACATAGTAAGTGCTAGATGATGATGATGATGATTAGCACATTGGGAAAGAGGTAGTGGGATTGGCACTTAATAAATTTAAGTTATTATTATAAAAGGAGATGGAAACAGAAAGAGAGACAAGTTGGCCAGAGCCTGTGTGACCCTATGCAATTCCTCACTCACACGTGTCCAACTCTTTGTGACCTCACAGACTGTGGCCCACCAGGCTCCTCTGTCCTTGCAATTCCCCAGACAAGAATACTGGAGTGGGTTCAGTTCAGTCATTCAGTTGTGTCTGACTCTTTGAGACCCCATGGACTGTAGCATGCCAGGCTTCCCTGTCCATTACCAACTTCCGGAGCCTGCTCAAACTCATGTCCATCGAGTTGGTGATGCCATCCAACCATCTCATCCTCTGTTGTTCCCTTCTTCTCCTGTCTTCAATCTTTCCAAGCATCAGGATCTTTTCCAATAAGTCAGTTCTTTGCGTCAGTGGCCAAAGTATTGGAGCTTCAGCTTTAGCATCAGTCCTTCCAATGAATATTCAGGACTGATTGACTTTAGGATAGACTGATCTCCTTGCAGTCGAAGGGACTCTCAAGAGTCTTCTCCAACATCACAGTTCAAAAGCATCACTGGAGTGGGTAGCCATTCCCTTCTCTAGGGATCTCCCCAACTCAGGGATCAAACCTTGGTCTCTTGCACTGCAGGCAGATTCTTTATGTCTGAGCTACTAGAGAAGACTGTGCAACCCTTTAGGACACACTAAAGCCTTGAGCTTGGATCCTGAGACAGTAGGCATCTCTAAAGCAGTTATGTAGCCAAGCAGTATGATGCAATGTGAAAACCCTCATCTGGGCTCAATGGGGGCCACAAGAAACTCCACCCCACCCCCCAGCCTCTATTACTGACCTGCTCCCCCACCCCAGTCACCTCCATTCACTTAGAATTCCAGGCAGGAAATCAAAAACATCACCCTTGAACAGCACTCATAAACAGTTAAGTAACCTCTATCAACAGGGGATCGAAGGAAAAATAACCAATAAAAATACATAATAAAACAACTACTGAACAAACAACAATGCCACACTCAAGCCCTGCCAGGTTATTACTTAAACTTGGAGGAGGATTTTGACCGACTGTGATTTGATTTGCCTGACTCACTGCCAATTATTTCAAAATGCCTTTTATTCTTTCCTACTTTGTATCTTTGTCTTGGAGGACTGATGCTCTACAGTCTTTGATGGGGAATCCAAGGAAAATAGCCCTGTTCCTCCCTTACACAGACAAGAAAGAAGGAAATGTCACCCAGAGTTTT
This sequence comes from Antilocapra americana, assembly GCA_007570785.1. Taxonomy (NCBI): domain Eukaryota; kingdom Metazoa; phylum Chordata; class Mammalia; order Artiodactyla; family Antilocapridae; genus Antilocapra; species Antilocapra americana. Next base: position 2,703,511 of record ML663568.1, on the reverse strand, counting down.
CTATGTATTTCTATTTCTTCTCTCAGGCACATAGGTCCCTCTGAAACTAGCATCCTCTTTGAGAGATATACTGTACTGCTTGTGAGCTGAAAAGACTGTCCACTAGCCTCTTCTACAAGAGTCCACCCAGTATCTGGAACTTGAGTGTGGAGTTAATACTCAGAGACCTAAGGAAACTCTAAGAAGAGTCTTGGCACAGTGATCAAGTTGGCAGGGCAGTATTTATTTGGAGAGATTTAAGTGGCAGCTGCTTGGTTCTTGTTGATAGATCCAGTCTGTAATAGTAGTCAGGGCCTTCCAGGGGTAGATTTCAGGACAATCCATGCACTACCCTGAGTCTGAAGTTACTCAGATACAAATCACATACATGCTCTATAAGGATGTGAAAAGCATCCTTTCCATCTCTTAACCTTCTTGTCATAGGTTGGGTCATAGGTTGCCCAAACATATGAACTTGTGTGTGTTGTGCATTAGCTTTCTTCTGAGGAAATGGTACCACTCCTACAAGTAAAAAAGAGGTGAAGGGACTCTGAAGCCATACAACCTAATAGTGACAGACCCAGAGGAAAAACACTAGGATGCCAGGGCTTACAAAGACTGCAGGGGGGCCAAGAGCTGGACCTGACTTCTCTGGGGTCCTTGAGGGGAGCTTTGGGCCTTTATAGACTGAGAAAGCATTCAGAAGGCATAAACTTGAGCCAGTTCCCCTCCACATTGCAGCATCTAAGTCTATGCGCATCCGTAAGCCCTGTGCAGAGCTAAGCAGCTCTCAAGCCATTGGTTTTGGCCACAGAATAATTTGGCTTCAAAGGTGTGTTTGTTAGCAACTCACATTACACCTTCCACTCGAAGAGAGAGGCTGGGACAAATGCCAAACCCACTGCAAGCCACTCTGGTCCTCAAAATGGCACTTACAGGGGCTGTAGAAAATATAGGCTGGATCAGTCACTCAAATTAGAAGAGCAGTCATAATCATAAAATTCTCATTCAGCTCAATTCAATAGACAGAAACAAAGAGACTAATCCTTACCAGCTCTGTCACCAGAGCTAAAAAAATAAGTGTAACAAAGATATAGATAGAATTGATATACATATATGATATATATACACACATACAAATATATCCAAATAATGAATGTGTAGCTCAATAAATAATTACTGAGTACACTAGTGTAACTAGCACCCAGATCAAGAAAAGACCCTTACCAACATCACAAAAGCCCTTAATTTTCTTTCCCCAAGATTAACCACTATCTTTAGTCCAATAGTATATATTATTACCTGTTTCATATTCTTTAGAAATGGATCATACTGTATGTACTTTTGTAGGGTGTCCTCTTTAATCTTTGTGTTGATGAGATTCATTCATATTGTTCTGTGTGGTTGTGTATTGTGCAGACTTAGTGTACAATAGCCCATTGTGTGACTATCCCAGCATTTATTTATCTATGTGCTGCTGTTGATGAACATTTGGGTAGTTTCCACTCTGTGGCTATAACAACTTGTGTTCTTATATACACACTTTAGGACATTGGTGATCACGGGTGTGAATTTCTCTAGAGTATATTCGCAGGAGTAAACTGCTGTGTTGTGAAATATATGTGGAAAGATTCCATCAGGCCTAGCAGGAACCAACAACTGCCTTTGACATATACTCAGGGTGGAATGGACATACTCAAGGTCACACAGAAAGTTCATTGCCAGGAACAAACTCAGTACTATTTAAATGAAGATATTGTAATTCACATGCTTTTAAGATGTATCATTACCTAGCATACAATAGACATGCATTAGATGTGGAGAAAGAAACAGGAAAATGTGGCCCATGGTCAAGAAGAAACATAATCATTAGAAATAGGTGCTAAGATAACTCAGGGGCTGAACAACAGAGGAGTAGCTATTATAAATATTTGAAGACTTAAAACTATGTCCTATTAGGTAAACAGAAAAATCTTAGTGGGAAATAGAAGCTATTAAAAAAACTAATTGGAAATTCTATAACTGAAAAGTACAATATTTGAAATGGAAACTTCACTGGATGAGCTGGATGATGCTCATCCAGTGAGAAAAGTGATCATCCAGGCAGAAAAGTGTCTACTGACCTTTAAAACAGGACAATAGCAAAGATCGAATAAGAAGATTACATGCTTTAAAAATTAAAACATTACAAGAGTCCCAGTGACAGAAGGGACAATAGCGAGTATCTTGATGTGACATTATATGTGATTGCAGTACCAGAGAGAGAGGAGATGTTGAGAATGGGCACAAAAGTTTTTTTCTTCAAATAATGATGTAAAATTCCCCCAAATTTAATGGGAAAAAAAAAGATTTAAGAAGGTTAACAAAGCCTACACAAGACCAAAAGAAACCACAGCTTTGGCACATCAGACTCAAATATCTAAAAATGAAACATAAAACATATCCTAAAACAGCTAGAGTGAAATAGCATATTACTTAGAGAAAAATAATACTATAAATGTTAGGCAACTTCTTATAAAAATAAGGCAACCAGAAGACAATGGGACAATACATTTTCTGTACTGAAAGAAAATGCTGTCAAGCCAGAATTTTATATGCAGAAAAATGTATCTTTAAACAATAAGGGTGAAATAAAGACACTGTCAGATAAAAGCTGACACAGTTTGTCAGCAACAGACCTGAATTACAACAGATGCTATTGGCAGTTCTTCAGGCTGAATGAATATGATCCACATAGAAACTTAGATCTACGTGGAGGAATGAAGAGCACCAGAAACGGTGACTATGAAAGTGAATATAAAAGATGGAGAAGGGGGCGACAGAGGATGAGACGATTGGATAGCACCATCAACTCAATGGACACGAATTTGAGCAAACTTCAGGAGATAGTGAAGGACAGGGAATCCTGGTGTGCTGCAGTCCATAGGGTTGCAAAAAGTCAGATACAACTGAGATACGACTGAACAACAAAAGGAAATTTTAAAAGGGAGGGGAGGAATGGAGAAAAGTAATGAAGTAAAACACTTCTTAGGGATATGTATAATGAGGAGCAGACTGCTGCCAAGTTACCAGGAGGGAAGATGAGAAGGAATTGAAAACAACAGTCGCTCAGTCATATCTGACTCTTTGTGACCCCATAAACAATACAGTCCATGGAATTATCCAGGCCAGAGTACTGGAGTGGGTAGCAGTTCCCTCCTCCAGGGGATCTTCCCAACCCAGGGATGAAACCCAGGTCTCCTGCATTGCAGGTGGATTCTTTACCAGCTGAGCCACCAGGGAAGCCCAAGAATACTGGAGTGGGTAGCCTATCCCTTCTCCAGGGGACCTTCCCAACCCAGGAATCAAACCTGGGTCTCCTGAATTATAGGTGAATTCTTTACCAGCTGAGCTACCAAGAAACTTCTTTTTACTGAAGAAGTTGACTGCAGCCATGAAATTAAAAGACGCTGCTCCTTGGAAGAAAAGCTGTGACCAACCGAGACAGTACTTTTAAAAGCAGAGACATTATTTTGCCGACAAAGATCCATCTAGTCAAAGCTATGGTTTTTCCAGTAGTCATGTATAGATGTGAGAGCTGGACCATAAAGAAGGCTGAGCACCAAAGAACTGATGCTTTTGAACTGTGGTGTTGGAGAAGACTCTTGAGAGTCCCTTCAACTGCAAGGAAATCAAACTACTCCATCCTAAAGGAAATCAGTCCTGAATATTCATTGGAAGGACTGATGCTGAAGCTGAAGCTCCAATACTTTGGCCACCTGATGCAAAGAACTGACTTATTGGAAAAGACCCTGATGATGGGAAAGATTGAAGGCAGGAGGAGAAGAGGGTGACAGAGGATGAGATGGTTGGATGGTATCACCAACTCGATGGACATGAGTTTGAGCAAGCTCTGGGAGTCAGTGATGGACAGGGAAGCCTGGTGTGCTGCAGTCCGTGGGATCTCAAAGAGTCAGACACGACTGAGTGACTGAACTGAACTGAACTGAATGAAGTTAAAAATATATGCAATCAGAGAAGTTTAGAACACATTCCATGTCTATCACTTAAGAACTATATGATCATGGATAAGTTGCGTAACTGCTCTGAGCCGATTCCTTTACCCATTGTTGGGTTAATAACACTTATCTCTGTATGACTGTTAAGAAATGGGAGAAATGTCCCCAGAGTGTTAGCACAGGGTCCGGGGCGTAGCGGGCTCTCAGCGACTGGGGCTGTCACCACAGTGGACGTTAGGCATCATATAAGAAGAGAAAAAATTGAAGTTTGTTACACTGATCAAGTTTCCTGATCTATGATAACCTATCACGTGTTTTAAAAACTGAGACAGCCACAGTCTTATATTATGAGATTTAAATTGCAAGAATTAAGGGAAATAACACATTTAAGATATGTAGCCAAATGACATATAAAATGATCAAAATATTTATTATTAAAAAATAGAAATTCAAACTCTCTTGACTAAATCAAGAGTGTGTAAAGTTTTAATTTTCCCTTTCTTTTACATTTCTCTTTCTAAAATAAAAGTCACAAATACTCATAGGGTCTATGTTGGTTTGATCAACTTAGGTTTATATACTCAAAGACGCTAAATTTCAGAACCATCAATCATTTCTAGTATTGCAAATCCCAGTGCTATGTACCTTAGTTTAAATCTCCAGAAAATATGTGCCTTAAATGCAAATAGATTTTAAAGCACGTGTGAACTTTTTTTAGTGACTAAAGCAGCAGTGAATTCTATGCTATTTCCCATATTTTAGTCTTTTACTTACCACCCTCTAAATGTTGCGATTATTTACTCAATATTTTTAAATTAATTTCAAAAGGAAACTTGGGGTACTAATATGTATGGAATGTGAGTATCTCTGAACACAGATAAAAATAAGCACTGAAAGTGGAATTCAAAGAGGATCTTGCTGTGATATATGTCAGAGATATATGCCTATGTTTTCCTCTAAGAGTTTTATAATTTCTGGCCTTACATTTAAGGCTTTAATCCATATTGAGTTTATTTTTGTGTATGGTGGTAGGTAGTGTTTTCATTTCATTCTTTCACATGTAATTGTCCAGCTTTCCCAGCACCACAGACTGAAGCAGCTGTCTTTTTTCCATTGTATATTCTTGCCTCCTTTGTCAAAGATAAGGTGCCCATAGGTGCATGGGTTTATCTCTAGGCTTTCTATCATGTTCCATTGGGCTGTATTTCTGGTTTTGTGCCAGGACCATACTGTCTTGATGACTTCAGCTTCCTGAAGTCAGGAAGGTTGATTCCTCCACCTCTGTTTTTCTTTTTCAAGATTGCTTTGGCTATTTGGCGTCTTTTATGTTTCCATACAAATTGTGAAACTTTTTGTTCTAGTTCTGTGAAAAATGCGATTGGGGGTTTAATAGGGATTGCATTGAATCTGTAGATTGCTTTGGGTAGTATAATCATTTCACAATATTGATTCTTCCAATCCAAGAACATGGAATGATTCTGTTTGTGTCTTTTGATTTCTTTCATCGATGTCTTATAGTTTCTGCATACAAGTCTTTTGTGTCCTTACGTAACTTTATTCCTAGGTATTTTGTTCTTTTGTTGCAATGGTGTACCACTATTCATTGCAGCACTGTTTACAATAGCCAGGACATGAAAGTAACTCAGATGTTCATCAGTAGATGAGTGGATAAAGAAGCTGTAGTGCTATATACAATGGAGTACTACTCAATCATAAAAAGGAATGACTCTGAGTCAGTTCTAGTGAGGTAGATGAACCTAGGATCTGTTATTCAGAGTGAAGTAAGTCAGAAAGAGAAAAACAAGTATCGTATATTAATGCATATATATTGAATCTAGAAAAATGATACTGAGAAACCTATCTGTGGAAGGAATAGAAACGCGGATGTAGAGTATAGATGTGTGGACACAATGAGGGAAGGAAAAGGTAGGACAAATGGAGAGACTAGCATTGACATATATACTCTATCATGTGTAAAACAAGTAACTAGTGAGAAGCTGCTATATAATACAAGGAGCTCAGCCTGGCATTTTGTGATGACCTGAAGGGACGGGGTCTTCCTAGTTGGCAGTTGTGGTAAAGAACCCACTTGCCAATGCAGGAGACATAAGAGATGTCAGTTTGATCTCTGGGTTGGGAAGATCCCCTGGAGGAGGGCATGGTAATCCACTCTAGTATTCTTGCCTGGAGAATCCCCATGGACTGTTGCCATGCCCTCCTCCAGGGGATCTTCCCAACCCAGGGATCAAACCCAGGTCTCTCACATTGCAGGCAGATTCTTTACCATTTGAGCCACTGGGGAGCCCAAGAACACTGTAGTGGGTAGCCTATCCCTTCTCCAGGGGGTTTTCCCAACCCAAGAATGGAACCAGGGTCTCCTGCATTGCAGGTGGATTCTTTACCAGCTAAGCTACCAGGAAAGCTTTTATATATATATATATATAATTATGACTCATTCATGGTTGTTGTATGGCAGAAGCCAACATAGTATTTTAAAGCAATTATCCTCCAATTAAAGAAAAAAGGGAAGAAAAACCTACATGGGTCCCATTGTTGTTCCCTATTTTACAAATGAGGCAACCAAGGCCTAGAAAGTTTGGTGACTTAGAGGAATATTCAGCTCAGTTCAGTTCAGTGGCCAGTCATGTCCAACTCTTTGCTACCCCATGGACTACAGCACACCAGACTTCACTGTCCATCACTGACTCCTGGAGCTTGCTCAAACTCACGTCCATCGAGTTGGTGAGGCCATCCAACCATCTCATCCTCTGTCATCCCCTTCTCTTGTCTTCAGTCTTTCCCAGCATCAAGATCTTTTCCAAAGAGTCAGTTTTCGCATCAGGTGGCCAACGTATTGAAGCTTCAGCTTCAACATTAGTCCTTCCAATGAATATTCAAGACTGATCTCCTTTAGGATTGACTAGTTTGATCTCCTTGCAGTTGAAGGGACTCTCAAGAGTCTTCTCCAACACCACAGTTCAAAAGCATCAATTCTTCAGCGCTCAGCTTTCTTTATGGTACAACTCTCACATCCATTCATTACCACTGGAAAAACCATAGTTTGGCGAAATGGACCTTTGTTGGCAAAGTAATGTCTCAACTTTGCAATATGCTGTGTAGGTTTGTCATAGCTTTTCTTCCAAGGAGCAAGCATATTTTCATTTCATGGCTGCAGTCACCATCTGCAGTGATTTTGGAGCCCCCAAAAATAAAGTCTATCACTGCTTCCACTGTCTCCCCATTTATTTGCCATGAAGTGATGGGACCAGATGCCATGATCTTAGCTTTCTGAATGTTGAGTTTTAAGGCAACTATTTCACTCTCCTCTTTCACTTTCATCAAGAGGCTCTTTAGTTCTTCCCAATTTCTGCCATAAGGGTGGTGTCATCTGCATATCTGAGGTTATTGATATTCCTCCTGGCAATCTTGATTCCAGCTTGTGCTTCATCCAGCCCAGCATTTTGCATGATGTACTCTGCATACAAGTTAAATAAGCAGAGTGACAATATACAGCCTTGACACACTCCTTTCCCAATTTGGAACAGGTCTGTTCCACATCCAGTTCTAACTGTTGCTTCTTGACCTACATACAGATTTCTCAGGAGGCAGGTCAGGTGGTCTGATATTCCCATCTCTTGAAGAATTTTCCACAGTTCATTGTGATCCACACAGTCAAAGGCTTTGGCATAGTCAATAAAGCAGAAGTAGATGTTTCTCTGGAGCTCTCTTGCTTTTTTGATGATCCATCGGATGTTGGCAATTTGGACTCTGGTTCCTCTGCCTTTTCTAAATCCAGCTTGGGCATCTGGAAGTTCATGGTTCACATACTCACGAAGCCTGGCTTGGAGAATTTTGAGCATTATTGCTAGCGTGTGAGATGAGTGCAATTGTGGGGTAGTTTGAACATTCTTTGTCATTGCCTTTCTTTGGGACTGGAATGAAAACTGACCTTTTCCAGTCCTGAGGCCACTTCTGAGTTTTCCAAATTTGCTGGCATATTGAGTGCAACACTTTCAAAGCATCATCTTTTAGGATTTGAAAGAGCTCAAATGGAATTCCATCATCTCCACTAGCTTTGCTAGTAGTGATGCTTCCTAAGACTTTGCCTTCCAGGATGTTTGGCTCTAGGTGAGTGATCACACCATCATGGTTATCTGGGTCATAAAGTTCTTTTTTGTTCTTCTGTGTATTCTTGCTACCTCTTTTTAATATCTTCTGCTTCTGTTAGGTCCATACCATTTCTCTCCTTTATTGTGCCCATCTTTGCATGAAATGTTCCCTTGGGATCTCTGATTTTCTTGAAGAGATCTCTAGTCTTTCCCATTATATTGTTTTCCTTTATTTCTTTGCACTGATCACTGAGGAAGGCTTTCTTATCTCTCCTTGCTATTCTTTGGAACTCTGCATTCAGATGGATATAGCTTTCCTTTTCTCCTTTACCTTTACCTTTTCTTCTTTTCTCAGCTATTTGTAAGGCCTCCTCAGACTACCATTTTACCTTTTTGCATTTTTCTTTCTTGTGGATGGTCTTGATCATTGCCTCCTATACAATGTCATGAACCTCTGTCCATAGTCCTTCAGGCACTGTATCTGATCTAATCCCTTGAATCTATTTGTCACTCCCACTGTAAGGGATTTGATTTAGGCCATATCTGAATGGTCTAGCGGTTTACCCTACTTTCTTCAATTTAAGTGTGAATTTTGCAATAAGGAGTTCATGATCTGAGCCTCAGTCAGCTCCTAGTCTTGTTTTTGCTGACTGTATAGAGCTTCTCCATCTTTGGCTGCAAAGAAAATAATCACTCTGATTTCAGTATTGACCATCAGGTGATGTCCATGTGTGGAGTCTTCTCTTGTGTTGTTGGAAGAGGGTGTTTGCTATGACCAATATGCTCTCTTGGCAAAATTCTGTTAGCCTTTGCCCTGCTTCATTTTGCACTCCAAAGCCAAATTTGCCTGTTACTCCAGGTATTTCTTGACTTCCTGCTTTTGCATTCCAGTCCCCTATAATGAAAAGGACATCTTTTTGGGGTGTTAGTTCTAGAAGGTCATAGAACCGTTCAACTTCAGCTTCTTCAGCATTACTGGTTGTGGCATAGACTTGGATTACTGTGATATTGAATGGTTTGCCTTGGAAACGAACAGAGATCATTCCATAGTTTTTGAGATTGCACCTAAGAACTGCATTTCAGATTCTTTTATTGACTATGAGGGCTACTCCATTTCTTCTAAGGGATTCTTGCCCACAGTAGTAGATATAATGGTCATCGGAGTTAAATTCACCCATTCCAGTCCATTTTAGCTCACTGATTCCTAAAATGTCAATGTTCACTCTTACCATCTCCTGTTTGACCACTTCCAATTTATCTTGATTCACGGACCTAACATTCCAGGTTCCTATGCAATGTTGCTCTTTACAGCATTGGATTTTACTTCCATCACCAGTCACATCCACAACTGGGTGTTGTTTTTGCTTTGGCTCTGTCTCTTCATTCTTTCTGGAGTTTTTCTCCACTCTTCCCCAGTAGCATATTGGGTACCTTTCAGTGTTCATCTTTCAGTGTCATATCTTTTGGCCTTTTCATACTGTTCATGGGGTTCTCAAGGCAAGAATACTGAAGTGCTTTGCCATTTCCTACTCCAGTGGGCCACATTTTGTCAGAAATCTCCACCATGACCTATCCATCTTGGGTGGCCCTACATGGCATGGCTCATAGTTTCATTGAGGAATATAGGAATATATAAGTCACTTATAGGTGACTAACAGCCAAGATCAAATCTCAGACCTCTAGGTCATGTAAGAAAACAATCTAAAGTTTTGTAAAAAGAAGTAAAATAAAAGCAAGATGTTGGTGGCAGTTATTTTAGAGTGGTAGGAATACAAAGAAGTTTAATTGTTGCCTGTATGCCCTTCTAATGTTTCTACAATAAACATGCACTTGCATTTAGTGTGAAAAAAAAATGGAATTCAAGCAAAACAATGTTGTTACAATTTAGCTACAAATTTTTGCTTTCCAGAGGCTTGAAACCCAAGGCTTGCTCTGGCTTTGTTGAGAGTGAGAAAGAGAAAAAAATTTGAGAAATTGATTAACAGATGTTACAGAGGTGTTAAATACATACTAACTGCTGAGACATCCTCTTTGTTGAAACCACAAAGAAGGAACTAACTTAAAGAAATATCTCACAGATTGACCCAGTTTCACTGATAGTCTGTTCCTGGACTTTTATTCCCCCTTATACTTAAAAAAAAATGGAAATAATAACCTATCTCACAGGTTTGAGGGTAAATGAACAGCAAAATAATATATGCAAGGTTCTTAGCACAGGGCCAAGCATATAAATGACACACAAGAAATATTAGCCATAATTTAAAATTTTATGTACAGGTCCATTACCCACATTCTTCTTGTTCATAGGGAAAACACAAATGAGCTTCTTATTTGTTACATTTTCTATTTGCATGTTAAATTGAGGATGAAGAGGTACTCCTGTGAAGAGAAAGTCACCATGGTCTAGAATTTTAACTTGCTAATAGACTTTCTTTAATTTTAAAATTTCTGAACTAAATATAAAAGTAAGATTCATTACTAAAAGATTCATTACTAAGACTAGCATTAATATTAAGATATTAATAGCCCACCACTACAAGGAGCACTTAATTAATACTTGTATATTGAGGATGTGTTCTCGAAGACATAAAGACCCAGATCTATCTCATTTTCAAAGGACCTTGTGTCTTTGCGGCACTGGTCATTTCCCTAGTCTAATCATGAAACCTTTGATTCTATTGGAAATAATTTCTAGTAGCAAATTAAAGAAAACTTTTTAGTAAGTTTTAACTTAGGAAATCTTCAAAAATATACTACTCTAAAATTCTAGACAGAATGATGTATGTATGGCTAGTAGAAGGATCTAAATCTCACTTACATCAATACTACATCTTTCTCTTACACTGACATGTTGTTAATTAATTGTACATTTTGCTATCGAACAATAAAGAACAAACAACATAAAAAGAGGGTGTTGTCAAATCGTCACCGTACATCAGACATAATGTTTTTTCACTTTCATGAGATCTCTATAATTTATCAGATATGTTAATATTTATAGAATGCTTATGGAAGAAATCTGTTAAAATTAATAAATAATAAAGCTGATGTCTTTTTAAAAAGTAAATCAAGAATCCCATCATAAAGTTGTCCATAATTTACTGCAGCGATATAAAACCAGAAAAGCAATAAGCAGACAGTATTATATCCCATTACTCAGAATATCTAACTACCTCAAAGTGTTTGGGCTTTTTTTTTAAGTGAAAAAAACAATATTTTGTCAACTCCAGCTCATAGGACTGTTCTCATCAACCTGAATGGGGTCATAAGTGATTATATATATATGTCAATTCATGCTAAGAGATTTTCTAACCACCTGATTTGAGCCTGAGATATTATATTTGCTAATATATTATTCAGGATTATAGCATTTATGTTCAAACCAAGACTTTTTCCCTTATTCTGTGCCATTTTATCAGTTTTTATTATTAAGATTAGGCCAACTTCTTAATTATGTAAACTTCTATTTCTATCCTTAAGTAACATGTTGATTGAATATTCTCTGTTGTCCTAGTAATATAAATCCTTCCACTGCTCAAAAATTCATGGAAGAGAAAGGGAAATACATACCTAAAAGAGTCTTTCTAGCATCAAAAGGTAAAGGAAGTTAAAATATTAAAAGTTGTTGATGCAAGTATTTTCTCTGTAGTAGTGATAAAGAGATAAAAGTATCTCACTATGTATACATAGACCTGAACTCTGGTTAAAGTTTAGCTTTTCTGTTCTTTTATTCAAAAATACAGGTGTTTTCCTCTAGATTATTAAGGTTTTGTTTTGATGAGAATCATGTTTCTGAGAATAAGGAAGTTAGCTTCCAGTTCAAAAGGCAGCATTTTCAACCCTTGTCTCAATAACTGAACTGGATCAATTATAGAGCTAACGTGAATTGAATTACTGAAGTCTGTTGAGTCATATACACTGAAAAAAGATCACAATTTGATCCAAAATATTCACTTAGTGAACACACACAGTGTACAAGCTGCTGAGAAAGGAACAGTAATTTCAATGTTAGCCAGTGCTTATGTTGTTTTCATTTTTATTTGGGTTTTAGCTTTTGGTAAGAAACTTACCAATTCACTTTACAAATACTGTGGATAATTTTTCCTGACTTGAAAAAGGTATAGTTTTGCTTGTTTTTATTGTTTCAAATTTTTACTAATGTTAAGTATTTGAAATGAGTTTTTTTTATAGATTATATCTGCTAGGTGGTGCTTTAAAATCCATTTTACTGCCATCTATGGGACAGACAGAGTCAGACACGACTGAGTGACTGAACTGAACTTGTCAATCTCTGCCTTTTAATTCTTGGGATTAGCTCATTTACATTTAAGGTAATCATGTTCTAACCATATTACATTTAAGGTGATTATTGATATATCAGGATTTATATATGTTCCAAATATGTTCATGAATGTCATTTCAAGATATTAATGTGAGATTAAGGGTTGGGAGAAATAATCTTCTGACCAATCAGATAATGATTTCAATTTGAGTGATAAATCACATTGTTCTTCCACCAACAGAATAGTTTTTACCCAGCCATACCCTGCTAATACACTCTTGGATTATACTGTGAGTTGCTTTAGGAAACTGCTAAGCAAAGCTACTACATTTCTTACAGGGATGTTTTTGAGTATCTCACACACTACATTCAATGTCCCACCTATAAATGGCAAGTTAAAATTTTATTTCAGGCCTTACAAGAACATTTTTCTCTCTCCTGAGGAATAAGAATGGATTCTTCAATGGAAAAAATTATTTTGAAAACAGTTAATACTTCACATTTTGCCATATTCCAGGAGAGTCAACACCCGTTTATTTAACTTTAAAATTGTAAGCTTGTAATTGATCTACCCTCTATCCTTTAGGCTACTGTGGTTTTATATTTTTTTCATGTGCCATATTTGTAAACACCATAAGCTAGTTTTATTGGTCCTTTAAGCAGTCACTAATCTTTTACATGTATTCATACATGCACCTTTTTAAGAACTTTTTGTTCCTTCTTGCAGTTCTGTTCTAACTGCAAACATTTCCCTCAGCCTCAAAAGCTTGTTTATCCTTTTACCTTTTGAAGACTGGCATTGTTTCTAGACTTTCCTGCTATTAATGTTTTTTTATCTCTGTTGAGATATTTGTTTTCATCTCTCTTGAATAAATATCTGAGAGTGGATTTGCTAGGTTAATATATACATATGTGCTAGTTTGCTTCAGTTGTTTCTGACTCTCTTTACAAACCTATGGACTGTAGACTGCCAGGTTTCTCTGTCCATGGGATTCTCCAGGTGAGAATACTGCCATGCTGTCCTCCAGGTGATCTTCCAGACCCAGGGACTGATCCTGGATCTCCTGCATGGGCAGGAGTCTCCTGCATGGGCAGACGGGTTCTTTGTCATTAGCACCACCTGGAAAGCTCAAGTAACTGTATTTAATTGTATAAGAAACAACTAAAGTTTTCCAGAATTGCAACATTTTCCATTTCTACCCGCAATGCAAGAAAGTTGTATGATGGAGTCTGTTTCTATTGGCTAATTATTCTCTTGATTATGGATCCCACCTTCCTTCTCCTTTTCATGTATTGTGTTTTTATTATGTGTCAGACATTCATATAAAAGAAATTAGAGATGTAAGTCAATATTAATTTTCCACTGTAAGAGAAATTGGGGCTAATCACCTTGACTCAATCAAGAATTAAAATGAGTGGTGGCTGGATTTCTAAGTTAGTTTTAGTCTACCTCTGATTTCAATTGTCTTGAGGGTAGAAAGGGCTTCCCAGGTAGCGCTAGTGATAAAAGAACCTGCCTGCCAATGCAGGAGCCACAAAAGACATGGGTTCAAACTCTGAGCTGTGAAAGATCCCCTGGCACAGGAATGGCAACCCACTCCAGTATTCTTGCCTAGAGAATCCCATAGACAGAGGAGCCTGGCGGGCTACAGTCAGACATGACTGGAGTGATTGTGGGTGATTTCATTTTTCTTTCTTAGCCCAGTCTTCAGGTTCTCTTGCTGTACCATTACTCAACAAAAGTCCAATGGAGGAAAACTCATAGACACAGAGAAATAATTACTTGACCTAGCCCACTTTTGAAAACTATATTATGTTAAAAAATGGCTTATTCGTTTTAATTTTCCTTCAGTTCTTATCCCTTAGTCTGTATTTCAAGGCCCTGATTTTTATTTTATTTCTTCTATTTTTTTAAGTTGCTTCAAAAAATGTTTGTCAACCAAGACAGACAGGGCCTAAATATATAAATAAATAATGTTAATCTTAAGTTATTGCATTAATTGTGCCACAAAACTGTTTTTAAATGTGTTTCTTTAAGGGCTTCAATCTCCTCTAAAAGCCGCTGTAGAAGATAATATTTTTTCCAATCAACCTTGATTTTTCAAGATCCTCGTTGGCATCTCAAGAGTACTAAAGAACCAAAATATGATTTATTAGTAGAATCGACAATGGATGGGCAATTGTTGGCTACTGAATTGAATTCATTTTCTGAGCCAATCTCTTTAATGAGAAAAATGAAGGAAATGAAATGGGACATTTGAAAACTAATAGAAATCTTGAATATAATAACTACTGACAAAGGCAATTAAGGAACACTTTTAAAATTTTTAATAGAAATAAATGAGAATGTTCAAATGACAGGCACCCAAAGGAAAGAAGGAAATTCATTAAATTTAGCTATTGCATTTCTCCTAATTACTTTCCCTAAATCAAAGAAAAAATTTCATACTTCTTGAAAAAGTACATAAATAAAGATCCTTGAGTTTTTCAATGAATAAATATGAATTAATATTGCTTCCTGTGTATTTACAACTACGTGTCCTTTTGCCATCATATAGTCTCATAATGAATTCAGAATCACATGACCATGCTCCATTACATGGAAAAATGGGAAAAAGTCAGACTAGAAAGTTCTTTTCAATTGATTAAGGAAATTTATAAAAGGGAGGTGAGCCACTAATTGAAGCTGTGTCTTCACTTGTCAACCCATGACTCTCAGACACCTCTTTCCACCCACTGTTTTATGCTTCTAGACAGCATATAGAAACATAGCCTATATAGAGACCTATGCACCCTGATGGTGCTTATAAAATGTTCAAGGATCACATACTGAGAGGGAAAAAATTACTCTAAGACACAGTCAGATTCATTTAAAGACAAAGAAAGTTTGCCACATATCTCTAGGTATATGCAAGTGTTTCTTATATTGGCTAACTAAAAATTTTCCCAGATTTCCATTTCAGAGTAGGAAAAACCAGGGTTGCAGTGGGGTAGGTAGAATATATAGGTAAATGATCTTGAAAAAGGTCCTCATGAGGGTCTTCATGTTCAATGACCTTTTCATCTGTTTGGGATTCAAATGCAGTAACAGTAATCTCTTTCCTTCGCCAAAAATTAATCTATCATCTGCCTATATTAGTAGGCAATCCAGTATTACCTCTAAAGACTTGCATTTGTTCTTCATGAAAGGCAGGGGCTTATTTGAACATGTTGGAAAGTCAGAGAACCTCCCAGGGCTGTCATCAATCCCCTTACCACAGGAGATAGTGTCACTCGTGAACATCCGTTCTACAAAATCACATACCTACCTTGCAGTCAGCCTGTGCAGGATGTATGTGTAAACAAAACACCAAGACCAACTGAGATGTTGCCTTGTGATGAGTTCACGCTGGCTTATGAACCTCCTGTTGAATTCCCTGGTCTATCAGGCAGGTTCTAGTAACGCTGTAATAGGGAGTTTTGTCTATGAGGTAACGTATGGCTCTTTCTCCCAGGAAGCTCGATGGTCCCCAGGGCAAACATCTCTCTCCAGCCTCACTATAAGTTCTTTGAGATGGGCAGTTTCTGTTAGGCCAAAAGGAATCTGCAGCATTTACTCCAGGGAGTACCTGGTTGTCTTATGCTTATGTAACTACAGCAAGCCTTCAGGAAGAGCCTTCTCATGTCTCTCCAGACAGGGAGTATGTTCATGCCTTCTTCTACTTATTGTATCCATGTTTCATAGTAAAATAGCTTTATATGTGCTTCAAGTTAGCACATTTTTATTACTTATGCCTTAATAAATATTTCATTGTATTCGAGATAATTCAGGCAACTCCCAGGTATGCAGTGGATCCTCATTGCACCAAGACTCAGCTCCAGATATGTCTCAAGAGAATAATTCTGCAAAGGCTCAGAATTGCTTGGGCTTGATTCTAACATAATGTGTGTGTCTCTAACTCCTGACATGTGACATATTCCTGTACTTATCTGTAGACTCAAAATAAACAATAATGGTGAATATAAAGATGAGGAATTTGAGTTACTTCAGTCCTGTCATTTTCTGTTTAAAATAGTGACACAATGCAAACAGCTAGATATAACTTTTTTTCCTTGGGTAAAAGTAATGTTTAATCCATATGAGAAATATTTTACTGAATTGAAATAATCTTTTCAATTGAAATATATTCTTTTAAATGTGCTTATTATTTGTTCCAAAGCTAAAGGACAAATCAAAATATAGCAATTATTGTAACATCATTCACTATTACATAATTGTTACTGAAAATAACTTTGTTGCATAGACAAGGGATTTTTTTAAGTGATCAGCTTCATATTTTTAAAGACATCAGGCATGTTACTAAATGTGAGAGCTATACTTATAATTACTTGAAGACATTTGACTGCTCGTTGTATATCTGACACTACATGCTTTAAATGCATTAAATCATTTGTTTCATATAATAACTTTGAAAAGTAATTAATTTATTATTGTTATGATTCCCATTTATACCTAAAGATGCTACGAAATGAAGATGGAATGAGAACCCAAATGCCCAGACTCCAGAAGCTGTGCTATTAGCCACAGTGCTGTGCTCTTTCTCAATCTCTCATCCACTAAATAACTATAACAAGCGCCATTTATGTGCTGAAGACTTTACACCCATTATCTCATTTAATCCTTTAATCCTTACTACAACCCTATGGAGTAGTTATATTATTCTTGTATTACAGATTTAGGAACTGAGATTCAGAGCATTTCAGTAATTTACCTAAGATCCAAGTGATGTATCAGAAAGGCCATTTTTATTTTGCCTTGTTTGGCTCCAGAACCCTTTCTCTTCCCATTGTTCCTTCCATTTGTTGTAGCAAAGAAGGAGGGTGGGATTCTGAAGTACTAGAAAGGGTTTCCAGATCAGTGACTGAAGTCTCTGCTGGAAGGGCAGTGTTTGCCTGCTAACCGGGATTCCTGCCCCAAGGCCATTCGAGAAGGAAAGAGGAGGGGACACATCTTGGGAGTAAAAGGGGTTAGAAGGTCTCCAGGTTAGAGAAACCCAGGGGTTAGTTCTACAGAGGGAAACTGAGCTTCAAAATGCAGTAGCTGAACCAAAGAGTAAGAATTTTCTTGATTTGTCAGAGACGAAGCTCTGCCAAAGGAGAAACCAAGAGCTACAGCTGTGTTGGGTAGGCATGGCTGATCAAGGAGCCGTCTGTCTCTTTCATCCACTGAGTTTAGTCTTGGGCAGAGCCTCCTAAGGGCTTCCCTGGTGGCTCAGCAGTAAAGGATCCGCTTGCCAATGCAGGAGATGCGGGTTCAATCCCTGGGTCAGGAAGGTCCCCTGGAGAAGGGAGTGGTGACCAACTCTAGCAGTCTTGCCTGGGATATCCCATGGACAGAAGAGCCTGATGGGCTACAGTCCATGATGTCTCAAAGAGTCAAACATGACTTAATGATTAGAAAACAACAACCAACAATAGAGCCAATGCAGTGACTGTAAGAATGGCCTCTTACAGTTCCTAGCTGCTATCCCAACAGCCACATAACCCCAGCAAAAAGAATACTTTCCCAAACTACCAAGAACAGCATTGAGTGCCCCAGCTTGGGTCACATGCCTATGCCTGAAATAATCAGGGAAGAGGACATAAAAACGCCCCAATGTCAAGTCTGAATTATGTGCCCACTCCTGGGACCAAGTGTAGAGTAAGCCCATCTGAATCACATGAATTAAAGTGCTATTAAGTCGCTTCAGTCATGTCTGACTCTGTGCGACCCCATAGATGGCAGACCACCAGGCTCTGCTGTCCCTGGGATTCTCCAGGCAAGAACACTGGAGTGGGTTGCCATTTCCTTCTCCAATGCATAAAAGTGAAAAGTGAGTTAAAAGTAATCACATGAATTAAAGTGGGAATCTAGAAAAATGGTACAGGTGAACCTAGTTCCAAGTCAGGAACAGAGATACAGATGTAGAGAATGGATGTGTGGACACAGTGAGGGGAAGGAGAGGCTGAGATTAACTGGAAGATTAGGTTTGGCACATGTATACTCCCAAGCTTCCCAGGTGGTTCAGTGGTAAAGCATTTGTCTGTTAAGCAGGTGATGAGAGTTCAATCCCTGGGTTGGGAAGATCCTTTGGAGAAGGAAATGTCAACCCACTCTAGTATTCATGCCTGGAAAATTCCCTGGACAGAGGAGCCTGGAGGGCTACAATCCAAGGGGTCACAAAGAGTCCAACATGACAGACTGACTACACAACAACAACAGCAGTATACACTACCATGTTTGAAACAGAAACTACTACTGGGAACCTATGGTATAGTACAAGGAGCTCAGCTTGGGGTTCTTAAATGACCCAGATGGATGGGATGGGGGTAGGGTGAGAGGGAGGTTCAAGAGGGAGGCGTGAATGTGTGCATATAGCTGATTCACTTCACTTTACAGCAGAAACTAACCCAACATTGTAAAGCAATTATACTCCAATCAATTAAGACATTCTGTTGTTTCCAGAGAAAAAGAAATGAAACATGTGCAGATGACAAAACACAACCCAAACCACTATTTACCTTAATGGTCATCGTAACTGCCAGATGCACCAATTCTTTCTTCATCTTCCCCTGACTTGTCCTTCTGGCCATGTGTCACCCTGTTGACCATCTTGTACTCACTTGTTGCTCACAACTTAATCTTGGGATCCTACCAGGCATTAAAAAACAATGTAGGTGTCTGTCCAGCAGCTGTACTTGGGTCAGTCTTCCAAGCTACACAGATATTTATTAATCCAAAAGCCTCAGCCTCTCCTTCTAATACTGCACAATGGAAGTCACTCACATGCAAACACATTTCCCATGGGGATTATGACTGAATTAACCATAGTTGTAATGCCTCTCTTCCTCTCTTACCAAAGTACACTAAAAACAACATTATGACAGGCATAACATTGATTCTTCTCTCACTTATTTTTTCAAGGCATTTGAAGATTTTGGTTCATAATTATTTGTCATTTTGCAAGACATATTCCAAACCAATCATGAACCAGGATTTCTAGGTAACAAGGTCATAGAGTCTTTAATCATCTTGTCATTGTACCCACAGTCTTCATCAGTACTATTCATTTGATCATGGAATCATATCCTGGCTTGCATTTGTGTTTGTGTGTTTGCCTTATGTAACTATCCAAGAGTTGTAAAGACAGATGCCTACTGAAGCAAGGCAAATGAGCCTGGATTAAGAGTGGTGGGAATTGTGATGAACTGGAGAGTGCATTTTTCAATAAAAGGAAGTAGCCACCACTCAAGTCCAGCTGGTTGTTGCCATCACAGTGTGGCTTCTGTGTTTCTAAGTCCTCTGATATTTCCCAAGAGAAGCCTGAACTCTCAGTTTTCAAGTGAAAACATCCCCATTTCTAAATGTTGGCAACAAAATCCAATTTTAGTTTTTATTTTAGATATTTATTTATGTATGTTAAGACACTATATGGCAAACAAATCACATCTGCAGGCCACAGTCTGCCATTTTGTAACCTTTAATCTCTACACTTGCCCCTCATTAAGAGTGTTCACTCCTGGGAAGGTAGGGGACTACATATTTTTCTGCAAAGCTACGGCACTTGTCACAGGATGGAGCTCATGACAAGCAGTCAATAAAAAAGAGAAATAAAATGAGGCTTTACCGACAAATGTTAGAAACACAATGAATGCGACAACAGAAATTGCACAGGGCATTATATCCATTTGGATTCGTTTTCAAGGATGTCAAATGACTTCACCAAAACTTGCTGTTAACCACAGTTTGTGATTCCGAGGAAGCTGCCTTTCCAAACATAATGAGTTAATTTAAATAAAAGTCACACAAACAGCCCCTGCAATGCAGAGAAGATGTCACAAGACTATGCAGGCTCTGATCAAAACCCCTCACCCTCACAAAAGTACTTATGGCACCCACAATACTTTTCTCCCAGCCTTCTCTCATTTTCTATAGAAAGCCCTTAATCTGTACACAGTACGTACCAATGAGATTTACATATGATTTTAGCAAATCTCTGAAGCTATTCTGTTGCTGAGTTTTATTTGTCAAAGGCACATTCAAGGAGAGAAGTGTCTTCAGCCAGCCACAGAGAAGGAAGCCCCACGTGGCTTTGGTCTCTGAGTCCACATCTGAAAAGGGCGAGGTGATGATTCGTTTAGGCAGCAAAGGCTTTGAATGTCCATTGATCAAACATTATTTGAGAATCACTTAAATGGAAATGGTATATAAAATCAGCATTTCATTGATCCATTTGCTTTACGAGCTAAGGACTGGTGGGACCAGAGAGTGATACAAACTGAAATCTAAAGTCAAACTAACACCAGTTGCCTGCTCTGTGTCCACCTTCAGCTTTAGAATTCAAATGGGCACAACTCATATATGACAGTGTTTGTTTGAGGGTGGCTGTGAAGTGGCAACAAAATCTTTGGTTGAGGGAAAGCCATCTCCTTTTTCCACTGTTCCAATTCTCTGCTCTTTGGTCTGCTGAATATGATGCTTCTGCATCTTGCATTTGACAAAGTACCCTGCTGGCTCAGATGGTACAGAATCTGCCTGCAACGCATGAGTCCTGGGTTCAATCCCTTGGTTGGGAAAATCCCCTGGAGAAGGGAGCGGCTATCACCTCCAGTATTTTTGCCTGAAGAATTTCATGGACAAAGGAGCCTGGCAGTCTACAGTTCATGGAGTCACAAAGAGTTGTACACTACTGAGCAAATAGCACTCTCATTTTCACCAACAGGCTGAACAGGCTAGGGTGGGGGAAGGGTGGGGTTGATGGAAAGCACCGCTATATCTGGTGGTAAATTGTTATTAAGTCCATGGTTGAGGAAGGAGAAAAGAAAGTCAGAATGTGCCAAGGAGAAGGTGAAGAAGTTCGTTCTTAGGATATGACAGCAGCAGAGACATGATCACCATTTCTCTGGAGTGAATTACTCTTCTTATTGTTTATATTAAACTCTGCTATTTGATTATCAAATCAACATGAGAATTACTCTTTTTTTTTTTTTTTTACTGGTGAGAAGTTTTCTCAGAGAAGAGAAATGATGATGGAATCGTTGAGTTGTAGACATCTTTAGATATCCTTCATCTTCTCCAATTTTGTAGATGTGGAAACTGAGACCCAAACAGAATAAATGCTGTGCCCAAGCCTAGTGGGTATTTACTAGCAGAACCCAGATGAGAACCCAGGTTTTCCAACCTGTGGCTCCTCAGTCTTGCTAAGCAACCGTGAAGCTGCCAAAACAAGTTTTCTTTACCATCCCCGGTGCCAACACTACTCAGGACTGTGTTCTACGAATAAATCATTCCATCATCCTAAATCTACAGCCTAAATCTAAGGTAAAAGGTAGAGACAGGAAAGGTTGGTCAAGAGGTCTTTAAAGTCTTAACAAAATGAAATAAATTATGAAAGTAAAGGCAACATAAATCAGCCAAATGCCTTAAATATGAACTTTTAAGGATTCTATTGGCTCCCTCTAAGGCTGAGAAAATTTTGCTAAGTATAGGTACCCAGCAGACCAAGATTAATGAGTAGACCAGATTACTTATAATTGACCTATGCATTGTTCATATGCAGATGGTTCTTACTAAGTATGTGAAAACAATTTGTTCTCTTAAATAGGTTATATATTCCCTACCCTCAATTTTGTTTACACTATTAATTTGCTTAGCAAACCCTTTTTTCCATATCTGGTACCAAGGTAAACTTCAGCCCAGCCAGAGGGTCTGAATTATTCATACATTCTAAATTAGCAGGGTCCAGATTAATGAGGTTTTACTCTACTTTTTATCCTCAACTGCCTTCCCCAGGGGCACAGAATCATCGCTCTCCTCTTTTTCTTTCCCTATTATCATAAACTATATCCCCCAAGTGATTCCCCTTTAAAGGGGCACCTGGTTATAGTCTCTCCAGGGCTGCTCTGAACGCACAATGAAAGCAAGACAAGTGGCCACAGAGCTGCAGGTTTTCAGGCGCCCATCCTTGGTTCAAATTCCTTACAGTAAGTAGCTGTCAAAAGCTTAACTTCCTCTTTTCCCACATACAATATTTTTTAAAGGACTTGGGTGAAATTAACACAACATTGTAAATCAACTCTACCTCAATTAAAAAAAAAAAAGATACTGGCAGCATGAGGCTATTAGCTGGGTGGGGGTGTGGGGGGGCGACAAAAGCAGAGGAAGTCTGGGAGGGCTGCTCCAGTGGACCCCTTGGTGGTCGTGTCGTTGCTCAGTGAGAATTAGAACTCCAGCTCCACGGGGCAGTGGCTGGTTTATGATCATGCCCTGCTCTTGGGTGTTAGACAGATAAAAACATTTTAAACGCTCATCTTCATTGCACAGTTCATGAACAACTACATCCTCCCTCCAAAAAATATAATTGCAGGCAAAAGAGCTCCATCCCTGTCTCTGTCTCTCTCTGTGTTTCTCTCTGTTTCTGTCTCTGTCTCTCTCTCTTCCCCACACCCTGCCAATGTCATCTTTATGATGTGAAAATCACTATTTTGAGACTGGTGCAATCTGTGAAAACTGAAAGCGGAGAAATTCTGTGCGTTTATCCAAGGTAAGTATGTGAGCACCAGGAACATCAGAGCACGGACAGGGTTGAGGATTAGCTGAAAGCCAGTCGTCGTATGCACGCTCATTTCCTCTTTTACTGCTTAATTCCCCCGTGATGCCATCTGATCAGTTCTCGAATGTCCCCTGTGTCTTTGCCTTAACAATCAAGCCTGGTAGGCCATTCCACACATTTGTGATTCTCTGCAGGAAAAAAAAAAAAAATGCTTCCTGACATCTGTTCTGAATTTGTTTCTCTTTAATTTCCATTTATGCTCCCTTATCCTAACATCTGTGTCATTCTGAAAACAGTAACTCAGACTGACGTTATCTGTGCCATTTACAATTTTATATTCCCCAGCTAGAAGTTCCTCTTAACCATGTCGTGGATGTGGGATTCTGGTTGATGTTCAATACAGTGAGTGGGGCTCAGCTGTGATATCAGAGGGTTCAGTTGATGTGTCAGCCCCTCTTCCTTTCTCAATACCTTTTTTGAAAGAGGAGCTGGCCATGGGGTGGGGGGAGGGAGCCCAAAGGGGGATAAACACAGCCTTTTCCTTGCAAACCTTTCTGCTGAGGCCTCTGTCCTGGCCCTCAGGGCAGAGAGTGCTTTACTCTTAGGATGCTAAGGATTACCCACCCTCTCTCCCAACAGTCATTTTCTAGCAAAATCCAGAACTGAGGCTGTTTCATGCATTCAGGAAAAATATGTTGGATGAATGCATGGACCAAAGAAGGTAGGTAGATGGAAAGGAAGAACCAAAGGAAGGTTGTTTCTTAGAAAACAAGAGAAGGCAAGATCAAAAGGTCAACGCCAATTCTAAAATAATCATGCTGAGGACTTCCCAGCAGTCTAATAGTTCAGACTCTGCACTTCCAATGCTGGGGGCACAGTTTTGACCCCTGGTCCAAGAAGGTTCTGCCTGCTATGTGGCATGGCCAAAAAATGAACAAACAAACAAATAGAACAATCTCTGGCAAATGGGATATTTTTAAAAAATAAATAAGTAAAATAATCATGTCCTTCTGAAATGTATCTGCTTGTTGGAGCTGTTAATTGGGTGCCCCAAATTTCTCCCCTACTTTGCAGACCCCACTGTTCAGGTAAATCGACCTCCAGAGGCTTTGACAAGTTTATTCTGTCCCCAGGTCATTTACATAAATTCTCATCATTGCTACAGAAGTTTCTTTTCTGGTCACTGACACTTTTTTTTTTTTTTGGTCTGGTAGTTCCCATTTCTGCATCCCCGGTTTTATCTCTGCTCCTAAGCTTAAAAGCATGCATCTGAAATACGTTCTGAGACCCAAGTGCACCCCCACCAAGAGTTAAAAAGCCTTCAATTTTAGAAAAATAATACAGTCCTTCAAGAAACGTTTATCTGTTGCACAATGACTCCGGACCGGGCACGGGCTGCATGCTCAGAATACGATGAGGAAAAACAGACATGGTCTCCATCCTGATAGAACTTAAAGTCTAGGGGAGGCAGAGAAAAGCACAAATAAGCAAGCAAATCAAATTAACCTGCAATAGCCCATTCTGGCCGATGTTATGAAGGAGAGGAGCAGGGGAGTATGAGAGAGAATGAGGGGACAGCTGTTTTTACAGTGAGTGATCCAGGGGCAACCACAAAGTGTATCTGTCACAATAAATATGGAGTCAAAGCCACCAAGAGTATCATGAGCTATGAGCTGGTCAAATGGAGATGTTACTCTGAGTCCCTTGGTGGAGGAGAGACGGGGCAGAGTGAACTTAGAAGGCATCCCCTAGGGTTGTGGCAGAGATATACACACCAGTAGCTGTGTTACTGGGAATGGAGAAGAAACACTTTTGCTTGCTTTCAGGTACAAAACAATTGTCTAAACATTGTTATTGAAACTTAAAGAAAGGAGAGCTTGGTGAAAGCTGGAGATGTCAGAAAAAGCTTTGAGAAAGAGAAAGAACTTAGACAGAGCTGAAAGGGATAAGACGGTGGGGAAAAAAAAGTCCTGTCTGTCTTCTGGTTCAGGGCACCACTATTTCTTGCTTTAGCAACAGCTCAAGCCTACTAACTGCCGTCTCCTTGGTGAATGAAAATGAAATTTCAAATTCCAAAATTAAATCCCCCAAATGTAAGTCTGACCCTGTCACCACATGCTCAAACTTTTGATGGGTCTCACTGTCCTCAGGAAGAAGGCTGAATTTTTTTCATCTGGTACAGAGACCCTCATCATCATCATCTGTCCCCTCCATGCCTATCTAGTCATCTCTCTTGAAAGTTTCCATAGCCCCCCTTTACTTTCTAAATTTGCATTCCGCTTGCACCAACTTCCTTCAGTTCCATGAATGACGTGATACACTCCCTGTAGATACTGTTCTTCTCTCGCTGGATCATACTTTAGTCTTCCGTTTGACCACTTCCTGCTCACTTTTCAAGGGCAAGTGGTAAAATCACTACCCTGAGAAGCCTCCTCTAAGCCTCTTCAAGTCTGAGTTGGGGGTCTTTGTGATGCTCTTTGACAGTCACAGTCTTCGAAGCAGGACCTTAATCATGCTGTGTTCTAATTCCCTCCCTCAACATTGCAAGTTCTGTGAAGGGAGAGCCCACACAAGTCTTGTTCTCTACTAGCTCATAAGAACAAGCATGGTTCTTCTTGGAGATAATAATGAGTGAGTGCCGATTCATTGTCGAGCTGCATTTCTGAGCTAAAAGAATCTCCAGTCAAAGGAGCTAGATTTTTCCCAAGAAAGATGATACTGGCATCGGCTTGAACAATTCCAAATATATATATATATCTGGGCCAAACTAGAGAGCCCCAAAGAGACAGAGACCAGAGTTCTGCATATTTGTTTCCAGGAAGAAATTAAAGGGAGGCAAGGAAATGGAAAAGGGGGGAAGAAGCCATTTTAGCACTTCCTCAAATGAAGCCAGCCTTGACATCAGAATGTCCAATAAAAGCACAGCTGCCTTTTCCCCCCTCCCCCCTCAATTTATAATGAACACTCTGCATTAAGATTCCTTTTCCCCTTTTTGGAATTATCTATGGGGCACTGGGCTTAAATAAAGACTCTACCCTTTTGGAGAAAAACATTAAATGTTCCCCCCAGTTTTTAAAAAAACCATTTGATATACTGATCCTGTTTTTAAGTAAGCTCCAGCCTGTGAGTAATAGGTAACTTTTCTCTCCTGGTTATATCATACTAAAGCTTATTCAGATGTGATAACGTTTTTGCTGCTGTCTCTTGGCAACATGATTTATTCTGCAAATGCTCAGTGTTACCGTCTCACAAAGCTGTACCATCTGGGTTGAATTAATAGGCTACCCAGAGAAATAAATGAGAATGGTCTCCCATAATTAACATGTAGGTAAAGTATATTTAACAGATTATTATAATTAATATGTCAGTTACTGATTTCATGCTAAATAGAATTGTGAACACAAGATATTAAGATGAGTTACCCTCTCTGTGTGTGCCTTGAAAAAAAAAATGCAAGGGGAAAAGAAATGAGGGCAACAGAGTCCAGTATCAATAGAATTGACCTTAACATTAAGAACATCAGATACCAAAACTCTAAGCAAACAGTCACAATGTCAGGCATTATAAGCTGGGAGCAGCAAATTACAGGTTTCATAAATTCAGAGTTTATACCAGAGGTGTCCAGAATATCCCAGATGTGACCTGCAAAAGCGAAAGAATGTGCTTAATTTATACACAGCTGAAAGCGGCTATCTAAAGGAAGGGGGTGTGTGGGGGGGAGACAAAGAAAGAAACCAGATTTGCTCCTAATACCACTCTACATTCCCCGCTGCTCAGGACTGCACACAAAATGCCGGTTTGAGTGAGGAAACCCACAAGGAATCCTAGAGGTGCTGGGAACTCAGAAGGCATAGGCATCTGAGCTGGATCCTCATGGGGAATGGATAGGGCTTTTGGCAACTGGCAGTAAATGGCAACAGACAGGTCCTGGAGAACAAGGCAGTGGAGGCTAGGGAGAAGAGAGAAGATGACTCATCGACCCTTCACGTGTCTTTCACAACAAATTCCTCTATCAAGGTTCTTAAGTTCCATTTCTTTCAAAGCTTTTGGGAAAAAGAGGGATTCATCTTAGCAAGAGATTCTCCTGGGGTTGCTGAACTGAACTGTTAACTCACTCAGCCAGGAAAGCCACTCGCCTTCATTCAGTTTCATCCAGTTTTCCCATAATGGATGTGTGAGTGCTTCTTACCACAGCGATCCAATATTCTTTAATGTGTGCTTGTGGATCTTATGGGGCTTCCCAGGAGGCGCTAAAGGTAAGAACCTGCCTGACAATGCAGGAGATGTAAAAGACATGGGTTTGATCCCTGGGTCCAGAAGGCCCACTGGAGGAGGGCATGACAACACCCTTTAGTACTCTTGCCTGGAGAATCCCAATGGACAGAGGAGCCTGGTAGCCTGTGTCCATAGGGTCAGAGAGTCAGACATGACTGAAGTGACTTAGCATGCATCCATGTGGATTTTTTGTGTTTATAATTGAAGCAAGAATGTGAATTTGCTTTCATCACTCTGAGTTTTCCTAGTCATTGAAAGAAGGTATTTTTCTCTGGACAGACCCATTGTCCTTCACTTCTCACCCATGACCTAGTGATCAGAAACTCTTGGGGAGTTTTCCTCACTTTCTCACTGATTTTGAGCTTCTAGCCTTGAATTAACATTGTAATTTTGGTTTCAACTGGCACAGCAAGTTGTGCCTTCATTGGCTTTTCCAAGAAGAGGCCACATTTCTGGGGAAACTTCCCCAGGGGGTATGTCCTGTCTCCCATCTCTCCCCAGCAGAGAGTGGTGCAGAAAATCCCACCCACAGAGTGTCTGCCTTCAGGGCTCCCTAATTGATGAACAAATGGATTCATGAGTCCTTCAAGCTGAGCCTTCCTTAGGGAGACTCTGAGGATGGAGTTCAGCACATTTCCAAGATAATCAGGGCATCAGAGAAATGGCAGACAGAGTCAAAGGAGTATCTGTTTAGCGTTCAGTTAAAGTGTTAGCTGCTTAGTCGTGTCTGACTCCTTGTGATCCCATGGACTGCAGCCCGCCAGGCTCCTCTGTCCATGGGATTTTCCAGGCAAGAATACTGGAGTGGGTAGCTTTCAAGAACAGAGCAAAAAGAAGCTTCTTTTTCTCAATAGAGCAAAGGAGGAAGCAAATATTGTCTTCGCTAGATGGAGGCTGGTCATCAGAAAGAGGAAACTTCAGGTTAGCTCAAGAAAATACAAGGATTTATTGGAATGATTCAGAGAAGGTTCAGGGAATCCAAAAACAGGATGTGTTCGCCATCTAAGAAGGGAGTTCTAACATAAAAGGAGCTATCATCCCCAGCTCTCTGTCTCTTTCTGGGACTTCATTTTTCATCACTGCTTCTTTCCTTCTACCAGTTCATTCTCATCCTTCATCCTCTCTTTCTCTGTCACTTCTGTTTCATTTGCACTTGGGCCAGGGCTTGGTTCCACCTTTTAAATTCTTCCCAGTTAAGCTGCCCTAGGAAAGCTCGACCTGAGTCCTGATGCTACATTGCCCCAAGGAAAGAATCTGATTGGCTGAACTTGAGTCATGTGTTCAATGCTGGTCCAATGAACTGTGCCAAGAGTAAAGTGGTCCCCTCAGTAGGGGTGGAGGAAATAACTCAATGGGAAGGACGAAGGTGGTGTTAGAGGCAAAGTGATTAACATCATTGGGATTAGTTCTCTATTCCAATACCCTGCTGACTTACCATGACAGTGTAGAATGTTATTTGCTTTTTTCAAAGAAAGATTGTCTTCATTGCACCTCGAGTTGATTAATTCTGGTATCGGAAACACCTTTCCAATGCACCTTTCATTCAAGGTGTTTCCAAGACAGAAGTCCAAAATTGCCAGAAGAAGAGGGTATTACTCTGTAATATTGCTAGAGTCACCAAGAGTAGGAAACAGTATGCATTTTTCATGATCTACTGTATCCCGGACTCCTGTCACAGTGCTTGGCTCACAGTGGATAATCAAAAAATATTTATTGAAGGAACGAACCAATGAACTCTTTATCAAAGGCTGTAAGCCATCAGCACCAGTGTCTTAAGCTGCTTCTTCTTAAGGATCCCCTTGCATTCAGCAGACAGTGGCTGTGGGATGTTTCAGAATTTGGCCGTGGGCATCAGTGAGGGTACCACCAGTCACTGTCTGGTTGGGCAGCAGCTCCCAAGCTCCAGCTGAGTCTGCAGGTGGGCAGCATGTGTTCAGAGGGGAGATGCACACAGCTTGGGAAACTGGCTCCAAATCTGCCACTACACATAAACCCTGGGCCGTTCAAGGGAAGACAGGACTCAGATGAGCTCTTGAATATAAAAGAGGCTCCAAAGGGAGTGTGACAACCTGAGCAACCAAGAAGGTACTTTGTCCCTGTGCCTGCATGTTCCTAAGCACAGGAAAAAGAGCTAAACCTAGCAAGCTCTAGGATATTTCACTGGAATTCCTCTAATAAGGCCAGAAATGGTCTCCCCTGCATTTAATTCAAAATACAGAAGCACGTTTGACCCTGCAGTACTACTTTTAGGGATTTGTTTTATAGAAATATCTGGTCCTGTGAGAAAAGATATCTAGACAAGGGCATTCATTGCAGTAGAGTTTAAAATAATAATTTAGAAATTGAAAGCAACGGAAATGTCCATCAGCCAGGGAATGATGAAGCCAAACATATATGTCCTTATCTATGGAGTAAATGTGGCCCATCAAAAACACTATAGCAGATCTGTATGTACTGCTGACATGGAAAGGAGCCAAGACATACGATTCTATTTTTGTTTAAAAACAAACTCTGTACATGTGTTGAGGGAAGACTGTAAATCCATAGAAAAGGACTGAGAAAACACATACCCAGCTTTAAAACTGATCACCTCTGGGAAGTAAGATGGCAGAGGCATGAGCCACTGAGGGGAATTTTCTTGTTGTACCTCCTCACTGCTTTCCATGTTGTGTTGAGTTTTTTAAAAAACTTTTATTGGAGTATAATTTGTTTACAGTTTTTCATTACTGCTGTACAGCAGAGTGAATCAGTTATACATATACACATATCACTCTTTTTTAGATTCTTTTCCCATATAGGTGATTACAGAGTATTGAGCAGAGTTTCCTGTGCTATAAAGCTGGTCTTTATCAGTTATTTTATATATAGCAGTAGTGTGCCTTTGTCAATCCTAATCTCCCAATTTATCCCTCTCCCCTTTCCCCCTTGGTAACCATAAGTTTTCTACATCTGTGACTTCTTTTTATAACCATGTTTTTCCTTTTGCAATTCTTCAAAATTTGTTAAAAATAAGGGGAGTGGAAATATATATATATATATATATATATATATATACATATACACATATACATATAAACACAAATGTACCATCCACACATTCTATATGAAGAACCTGTCTCAGACACTAACTGATTTACTACAAGTCACTTGTCTAATTTAGAAGTGGAGCCAATGGAATCCCAAGTCACCTCCATGAAGCAATGGGCTTAAATGCATCATACTGCATTTAAGCTAGATTTAAAGATTGAAACCATTGTGGACTGGTATGCATCTTGACTCATTAGAAGAGTAATTTATAAAAGTCAGTGAAGGGATTTAGAATATGGCTGCTTGTATCTTGTAGACTGGATTTTGCTCACTTGTAAGTTTTGTGACCTTGAGCAAGCTACGTAACTCTTTGGCATCCCAGATTATTTGTTTGTAAAACTGGGATGATAGAATCTGTCCCATAGGTCACTTTAATTTATTTATGTAAGTATTATATGTTAATTATAGTGTCTGGGGACAAGCCCTCAAATATCTTAATGAGTAAATATGTATCACTGACAGTAAATTGTATAAAATGCTGAAGAGCAATCATCTGCCTAGGTTCTTAAAGTGTGATCTGGAGTCCTCAGAAGCAAGTAACTGGGTTTCTATGATTCCAAGAGCCACCCTAAATTACACAGAAAACTTTGTGAAAAAGAGTACAGGTGAATCTTTCTAGGGAGAAGGTATAATCTTTTCACATCCTTATGTTCAGATGCTCAGTCATGTCTGACTCTTTGCTGCCTGGTGGACTGTAGCCCACCAGGATCCTTTGTCCATGGAATTTTCCAGACACGAATACTGGAGTGTGTTACCATTTCCTTGAAGTTATTCCAGAATGCTGGATCCCTGGTTAAAGTCTACTTCTTCCTAGAGGCAGGAGTTTGAAATTCTCCCACCAAATTGGTGCAGTTCCCAGCACCACTCTATACCCAGCTTCTTAGGTATGCTGGGGGTTCTACGGGCACCCTCTTTCACTGGACCTGAGTCTGCCTGGGTGGCCAAACCTCTCAATCTCAGTAAATTAGAATAAATCTAGTCTAACCACAGGTTGATAAGTCCATGAATACATTTTGACACTGAGTTGACCAGTTGGGCTGAGTTACTCAGCTGCACCACTGAACTAATCAGGACTACTGCAACGTCAAAGTGATGGAAACACAACTCACTCTTGAAGAAAAAGTTCAGAATGTACTAACATGCCAAGTCCTGAACTACATCTCATTTCAAGCAGGATTGAATCCAGGGGCTCAAATCATGTCCCCAGAAATGGTTTCCATCTCTTATTTCCACTTTCCTCTGGGCTGGCTTCCTTCTTGGGTAATAAGGCAGCAACAGTGAAGCTTAGAGCCTCCAAGTTTGTAACCAGAGTAACAAAGATAGCTCATCTTGCCCATCAGTTTCAGCCAAGCTCCAAGATTTACTCTAACTGGCCCACCTCTGAGTGATTTGTCATGGCCGAGGAGATGACCAGTTCTGACTGGTTAACCCTAGCCCTGCCTCTGGTTTGCCCACCTGATGTGAAGAGCAAACTCACTGGAAAAGACCCTGAGGCTGGGAAAGATTGAGGGTAAAAGGAGAAGGGGTCAGCAGAGGATGAAAATGTTGGATGGCATCACCAATTCAACGGATATGAGTTTGAGCAAACTCAGGGAGATAGTGAAGGACAAGGAAGCCTGGTGTGCTATAGTTTGTGGGGTCACAAAGATTTGGACGTGAGTTAGTGACTGAAGGACAACAGCACAGAGCCCTATGAATTCAGAGTGGGTGAAGGATGATTTCCCAGAGAAAACAGAGGTGTTTCTTTCAGTATTACCAAAAGAAAGAGGAATGAATATTGGACTGGACAGCCATTTGCTATCTTGTGATCAGTCATTCAAAGACAGCCTCTGTGTTGATGTATCCAAAACACAGCAGCCAAGTGTTTTCTGATTTGAAAACGGCCTAACCCAGCCCTGATTCTGAAGCACCAGAATTCAGGCAAAAGGCTCCCGAAATGAGGGCTGGCTGCTGTCTTCTCCCACAGACAAGCCACACAGACACACTTCTGCGACTTACTGTCTTGGTAGCTCTCACTGTGGTTTTCAAGGCTCGTATTAGCCCGTCAGAAGGAGAGGATTAACAAGTATTTTGATTTCTGTTGAAAACACGTTGTTGCAGAAATACAGTTGGCATGGCAGGCATCTTGGTTGATTTAATCTCTGACACAGGAAGCTTATTTATAGCATCACAGCCTTCTGAATGTTTAAAAACTCAAGCATTATAAGCCTGCTGTGCTTTTCCTGCGAAGTAGGGAACGGCACTAAATGAATAATGCCACCTGGGCCAACAGCAGAGGCATGCTCGAGAATCAAACACAGCTTTCATCTTTTCCTGATACGTGTGAACTTCCTTCTGCCCAGGCTGGATCCGTCCTGCAGGACATTTCCTGGGCCACCATTCCTCATCCTAGAAATGAAGTCCTGAAGGAAATAGGCTGGCCTGTGACCCCCTTTCCCAACCTGCTTTCCTGCTCTCTCCCACATCATCTCTTGATGGCTAGAGACCTCTCTGAATTAGATGAGATCTCTGTGCTAATTCTTCCCCAGAGATAACCCCTTCTTTCCACTCACAATCCTATTCCAGCAGGCAAGTGTCAGGAATACTTTTGAGAAGTGATAGTAGAGCATCCTAAGCCAATATCCTCCTTTTTCAGGTTAAAGTGAGTTTCAAATAATACCTTTTTTCCTCCTAACAATGAAATCTCACTAAAAATAGGTAACTGGGGACAGAGACATGGATTAATTTAGCCAGTTAATTTTGCCCTCCTGTCATAGGAAAAATTGATTATCCTCCAGAAAAAAGTAAGTCATTCTGAACGTATTTTAAATAGTCAGGCAATGACATCCTTTTGGGCAGAGGATCCCCAGTGACTTCTGGAAGTATAAACATTTTACTATGTTAATGTACAGGCAAACACCAACAGCCTCAGAGCTATAATCTGAAAACAGTATACTTTTACAGGTCAGAGGATCAGAGACATTTTTTTCTGGATTGCAGTGTCAGAGGTTACAGTTTCACATTTAAACAGAAAAGAGACTGCATGCATTTCAGATCAAGCTAATACCACTTCTTTCTAGAATCTGGCTATAAAAATAGATATGCCACACCAGGACTTTTCTGTAAGACATGGAACACAAAACAGCTAGAAAATTACTCTCTGTTCCTAATCACAAGCTTGATTACAGCAAAGTTCTCTTCGGGGAAGCAAGTTCTCAAAAGTAGGCCAGGAACCTCTGGGAGAGGCACATGACAATCCCTGTGAAGTACGAGCATTGAGTATGAGTACAGTAACCACACTTCTGAACCAGATATGAGGGCAAGTGGTCCGAGAAGCCTAAGTGTCCTTATGGGGGTAAATATTAACATGGGGACTATCACAGAAAATATAGAAGACACAGAATAATATTTGGGGCCTGGAGTTTAAAATTGGGATTGAATTGCAAACGCACCAATTCCATGACCACGAGTAAGTCATTCTTCCCGACTAAGCCTCAGTTTTCCCATCTGTGTAATGGCAGAAATTACAGCACCTTCTTGTTGATGTTGTCATGAGAAATGAATGAAATAAAATGAATGTTCTCATACTAAGTGAAGTAAGTCTGAATCACTCTGCTGTACACCTGAAACCAACATACATTTTTAATATCAACTAAGCTCCAATATAAAATAAAAATTAAAAATAAATAAGTGAGGTATGCTGAATGTTAAACCAGATTTCTTGTGTCATGGAAACCCTTAAGGTCAAAAGCCATCAAATAGACATCAAACCACCCTTGTGGGACATCCTGTGCTCAGATGCTCAGTCCTATTCAACTTCTTGCTACCCCATGGACTGTAGCCCGCCAGGCTCCTCTGTCCACGGAATTTTCCAGACAAGAATACTGGAGTGAGTTGCCATTTCGTACTCCAGTGATCTTCACGATCCAGGGATGGAATTCGTGTCTTCTGCTTGGTAGACAGATTTGGTGGACAGAATTTTTACCACTGAGCAACCAGGGAAGTGAGCAAATGTTAGGAGGATATGAAGAGACATGGGGCCTAAAGGACACAGAAAAAAAAAAAAATATCCATGTGCCTGAGTGTTCCCATAGCCACCACCCAGGAGCTTCTCCCCAGTTTAGCTCTATTGCCACTGAAGGTCAAATCCCCAAAGTCATCCTCACCTGGGACTTCTTCCTCTTATTGGATCCAATCTCATTATACCACATCCTCCCAAAGCCTCTATGCTCTGTGGAAATAAAGTTTATCTTCAGGAAACACCCCTATATCTTTAACTTCTTCGCTAAACATCTTCTTCACCTCTGTGCCTTCACCAAGTCCCAGGACGGGTTCTCTGCAAGCAGATGCTGAAGTGGAGCTTGGCATACAAGGTGCTTGTTAAGGACCAGATCCCGCTAAACGAAGGCAGAGAGAGCAGAATGGGACAGAGGGAGATGCTGGGTGTGCCTTTGCTGTCTTTGGGTGAAGCAGCTCTCTGTTCAGTTCAGTTTAGTTGCTCAGTCGTGTCCGACTCTTTGCGACCCCATGGACTGCAGCATGCCAGGCTTCCCTGTCCATCACCGACTCCTGGAGCTTGCTCAAACTCATGTCCATTGAGTCAGTGATGCCTTCCAACCGTCTCATCCTCTGTCATCCCCTTCTCCTCCTGCCCTCAATCTTTCCCAGCAGCAGGAGGAGTCACCAATCTTACATACAACCAGCGCTTGGGAGAAGCTCCCACCTGCAAGATGATACAGGGAAAGTTAAGGGAAGGAGGAGATGGGGAGGGTCAGAAAGTGAGGGGGAGGAGAAGGAGCGGAGATGCTCAGGTTCCCCAGACCTCTGTGTGACCATAACCTCTGGGGGATGGCACAAGACTGACAGTACTCATGAGTTCTCAGAGCACAGCTTTGAAGTCAGACTGATCCAGTTTCAAATCCTGGCTCTGCCAGGTCCTCACCATGTGACACTGTGGGTGACAGATTATCTCTCGGTGCTTCAGCTTTCCCATACCTGTAGTGAGGACAAGGTAGGACCTTTTTTTGTAGACTTGCTGGGAGAATTAAATAAAATGCCTATGAGAACTGCCATGCCTGGAACAGAAAATACCCCACAGTTTGTTGATTACTGCTAATGCTTGTCATCGGAATGCCACCTTCTTTCATCAAGCTCAAGTCAACGGAGGGAGTGTCAGCCCCTGAGGCAAATCAGTTCTCAACTCCAGACACTGAATCTCCTCTCCTTCTGCTTCCCCTCTCCATCGTCCCTTCCCCTCCTCCTGGGTTCACTGATAGACTCTGGCTTTCATGCTTTCATGCAAAGTTTACTCTCCTGGTTATTTTTAGATTTGGAACACTTTGTGATCCCTGAAAGAGTACACAGGTCTCTTGTCACTGAACCAAGCCTGGGCCAGGAGTCAAAGGTTAGGATGTAAGACTTGGCTTTTGCTTACTGGCCACACATGCTTAGGTAGATCCTTTTTGTCTCTGATCCTCGGTTTCCTCCTCTATAAAAAGGCAGTAATAACCATCCCTTGCAAGGAGCAGTGATGTACAGTCCCAACTGAACAAAAGCTTTGGAGTCACACAGATCTTGTTTCCATCTTGGCCAAACGACTCGCTGATGATCTTCCCTTTCCCGTGCCTCCGTTTGCTCTCTGCCACTGGAGATAAAAGTAATGGTCACTCTTTCTCGGGTGGATGTGAAGATTGAGTTAGGCAAGATGTCTAGAGCACTTGTTTTCTGCCGCATGCTCTTGTGAGGAGATCCTTACAAATTTAAAGGCATTTAAAAGTGACAAACTGCTTTTGTCAGGAGACACAGGTTCAATCCCTGGGTCAGGAAGATCCCCTGGAGGAGGAAATGGCAACCCACTCCACTATTCTTTCTGGGAAAAATCCCATGGACAGAGGAATCTGGCAGGCTGCAGTCCATAGGATAGAAGAGTCCAACCCAACTGAGCGACTGAGCACGCGCACACACAGATGAGACGACCGAGGCGCAGAGAAACGAAGTGACTGGCCCGAGATCACTCAACTAGGATTCAGCTTCCAGCCATTAGGATTCAGTGCACAGTCACTTTTACTGCTTCCCACAATGCTCGCAAAGTGCCTAGCACAGTGCCCAGCATGTAATAAGCACTCAATAAACTTTAGCTGTTATTCTGCTTTGTAGGGTTTCTGTGAAGGTAAATGAACACTGTCCCTTCAAACTCTTGGGAAACTGCTGTATAAACAGAAATCAACAATGCGAAAGGTATTATTATACCAAGTAAATCTGAAATAACTGTTAGCAAACCTCCTCTCTGACATCAGGGGTTGGGAGACTAAGTCCAGCTAACTGCCACCTGCTTTTGTAAATAAAGTTTTATTGAAACCTACTCACACATATTAATTTACATATTGTCTATAGCAGAATTGAACAATTCTGAAAGAGACCATATGGCCTGCAAAGCCTAAAATATATACTCTCTGGTCCTTTATTAAGAAAAAAAAATGTTTCCTGAATCCTGTCCTAAATCATGTATTTTAACTAGAGCTTTTCAACAGGCAGAAGACATTTGTTCATTCAATAAAATAAGACATAATTCAGTGGAAAAACTATTGACTTGAGAGTCAGATTGAAAGAACAAGGCCACCTGATATCTCCTGAGTGCCCATCCCATGCCTGGCAGTAGCTAAGTGTCTGACAGGCATAACCTCACTTAATCTTAACAAACCTGTGCAAATAAGGTCCTTCTTCTATAACAGATGAAGAAACTGAGGCTCAGAGAGGTTAAGTAACTTGCTTAAGGCCACACCATTGGGGGAGCCAGAACTCAGGTTCCCATGCAAAGCTCTACTCCTAACCCTTTCTTCCTGCCTTCTCCAGGTTTCAGAGCCAGCTTTGTCCCTCCCCAGCTATGCAGGGAAATTTGAGTCTTTACTCTGGCTTAGGTAATAGATGTCTCTGTCAACTTCAAAACATCTCCCATTATCATTTGTCCTTCCCTTTTCTTCACTCTCCCTCTTTTTCCAAAGAAAAAAAGGGCACGCCTGCCCTCCTCCGATCCAACACACACACATACACAGCCCCTGGTGCATACACAGCCCTTGGTGCTGTGTACCTGGCAGGGATGGATTAAGGCAATAGAAAGATTGGAAATCAATATGCAAATGTGTGGGCTTTTTTTTTCCCTTTACTTTGCACTTCAAAGTCGTTTGGCCAATTGTCAAAATGTCAAGTGTGAGTTTTCTCTCTTTTTCTCTCCACACCCTTCTCTGCTTCCTTGCCTTTCACGGTGTGAGCTGTTTTTGTTGGCCAGGCTACTGAGGAGGGAGAAATCCGTCGGTTTCATTAGCTCTTTGAAAAACGAAGTGGGACCAAGTTGGCGAGGTGACGAGGTCACTAAGAGTCATTTATCATTTTCGATGAGGCATAATGAACTCCTCGAAACTGGACTCTAATTTAATTGTCTTCTACTTAATTGAGGAGAAGGAAGCCTGCTCCAAAGTACTGACTGAGGGTGTTTTTATTGAAACAGAGACAGTTCTCATTTGTAGCCAGTAGGTGACAGGAGGAAAAAAAACTGCTCTGGTTAAACTGTCTCTCATTCTTTCTCTTTCTCTCATTCAAAGCAATCTTTATTTTGTGTCCAGTGGAGTCTAGATTTTCCTCTCCAAACGGATTCATTTCCTTCCAGTAAATGGCACCTCCATTCACCCAACTGCCCAGGCTGAAAAGAAAGGAGTTAGCTGTGGTTCCTCACACCCCAAACCTCATCAGGGAGACCATCAGCAAATCTGACCAGCTCCCCCAAAGCTAACCATTTCTCACCATCGGTGAGAACCTTGCTGATTCAACACCCACCTGAATACCTACAAAAACCTTCTCAATGTTTTTCTGTTTCTACTCTTTACCCTCCAGATTTCTTTGTCCGTCCAGCAACAAATGGTACCACCTGAATCAGTTATTGACTGCAGCAGAACAAACGACTCCAGAATTTAGCAGCTTCAGATAAAAAAAGAAATGCTTATTATCTCACACAGTTTCTAAGGATCAGGAACTGGAACTTGGCTTAGCTAAGTGGTTCTGATTCAGAGTCTCTGGTCAGCCTGGGCTGCTGTCATCTGAAGGCTGGACTGGGGCTGGAGGATCCACGCCCAAGGTGACTTAAGCCCACAGCTGTTGGCTGGAGGCTTCAGTTCCGAACCACATGGAACTCTCCTAGAGCTGCTTGACTGTCCTCATGGCATAGCAGCTGGCTTCCTCCAGAGTGAGTGAACAGAGGAGAGGAGAGAAAGGCAGAAGCTTCAATGCCTTTTATGGCCTAGCCTCAAAAGTCACAGCTGTCATTTCCACGTAGCCTGTTTATGATTCTTACTCAGCGTGGGAGGATGTGAACACCAGGGAGCGAGGATCACTGGGAACCACCTTGATGTTGGCTATTAGATGACTCCCTTGCTTAAAATCCTCCAATGGTTTTCTACTGGAATTAGAATAAAATCCCAATTTGCTATTTTGATTTAGCAAACCACGTGCCATTTAACCTCCACTCACCTCCCCCTCACTCACTTGGCTCCCGCTCCTGTGGCCTTCTTTCCCTTCCTAAAGCATGTTCTTGCCTCAGGACGTTTTCATACGTAGTCCCCTCTGCCTGGAATGTTTTTTTTTTCCAAGACTTTCACACAGCTGATTCCCTGTCATTCAAGCCTGAAGAGCAAATTGTTACCTCCTGAGAAGCTTACCCCACACCCTATACAACTAGAGAAAAACTCACGTAGTTTTTAAACTATTATTTTATATTAGAGTATAGCTGATTAACAGTATTGTGATAGTTTCAGGTGCACAGGAGAGGGACTCAGCCATACATACACATGTATCCATTCTCTCCCAAACTCCTCTCCCACCAAGGCTGCTACATACCATTGAGCAGAGTTCCTTGTGCTATATGATAGGTCCTTGTTGGTTATCCATCTTAAATATGGCAGTGTGTACATGTTGATCTCAAACTTATCAACTATCCTGAAATAAGTTCATTCTTTGTCTGTGAGCCTGCTTCTGTTGCTTTGAATAAATTCATTTGTATCATTTCTTTTTAGATTCCACAGATAAGGGATTGGCATATGATATTTCTTTTTCTCTGTCTGGTTTATTTAATTCAGTCTGACTATCTCTAGGCCCATCCATGTTACCTCAAATGACATTATACTATTCCACTGCAAGTATATTACCACATTTTCCTTATCCATTCCTCTGTCAATGGACATTAAGTTTGCTTCCATGACTTGGCTATTGTAAACAATGTTTCAATGAACATTGGGGTGCCATGTAACATTCAGACCATGCAAAAACTCATATATTAAAGTCAGATTGTTTAGAGAAATGCGGTGGATTACTACGAACTACATACAGTACTTTTGTAAACATTACCCTCCTCCCACCACCCACTTATTGAGGGTTCAAGAAGAAAACTAACCAAACTAAATTTGGTCTAAAGCTTACCTGATCTGGGGAGTTACTTGGAATATACTCTTCCAGGTACAGCTCAGATGCTTGGGTAGCTTCCTTTTTCTCCCTTTTCTCTGCCTCACACCAGAACCTCAAACAAGTAGACAGCCCCTAAAAGATGAACAACTCTTGCAGCAAAGCAGAGTCAACGGTCCAGTGGTTAAGATTTTGCCTTCCAATTCAAGGGGTGAGGGTTTGATCCATGACCAGGAAGCTAAGATTCCACATGCCTCGTGGCCAAAAAAACAAAATATAAAGTAGAAGCAATATTGTAACAAATTCAATAAAGACTTAAAAATGGTTCACATCAAAAAAAAAATTTAAAGACCATAAATACTAGCTTTCTATCCCCAACTCTGACCTTTTATTCATTACGTCAGATGGTTCAGGTTGGTTTGGAAAGAGAAGAAGGAAAGGGGCATAGCAGGAGGTGGTGGACTCATAACCAGGCATGTGTAGTGGGCATCAATTATTATGGCTCCCCAGAATAGCAACTCCCCTCCATTCTTGGCTCTGCTCCATGTCCATGTCCCTGGTTCTAACAATGTTATAGAACCTACCTTCCTGGCCAGAATTATTGCGAGAAGAACTTATCCTAAACCAAGTCAGCCCCATGACAGGGCTCAACCTCTTTGCTACAACCATTAAATCAGAGATGGGCATCTGACACAAACCAGGCCAATCAAATTCTTCCCGGAAATTTTTGAGCCTGAACCTGGGAGATTGAGTTTCCATTACTCTCCACTGTTATCTCCTATCCTAAAGAGGAAGTGGTTCTATGGTAATCGAAGGTGACAATCTTCCCATCTAGACTAGCCACAAGACTGAGAGAGACCATCTGAGAAATGTTTTGGTTCCAAGTTCCATTTGTGTCAACTGTCCAGCTAGCCTTACCTTCCTTGTTGGTGAGCCAAGAAATTTCCCCCTTGTGCCCAAGTAAATTTGAGGTGGGTTTCTGTTATGTACCACTCAAAGAACCCTAAAACAGAATGAAGAAGAAAATGAACTTGTCATGCCTGAAGAACACTGAAGAGACACACTTCACTGGAATGAGATTTATTCTAAGAAATTGTGAGATCAGAGCTAAATGAGTAGGGGTGTGAATGCCACCCAACAGGGAGTCACTGAAGCTTTTGATCACAGAGCAACATTCTAAAGGCAGTTCCTTAGGAAGAGTAACATGGGGAGGGTCATAAATGATGAATAACTGCAGGGAGAGGCTAGAAGCAGGGAGACCGTCTTGGAGGCTGTTGGAAATGGGTAGGTTCCATTGCATCAATCTTCAGCAAGCTGTAGATAGCCATGGGGCTTTGTCTTATTGGCACTTGATACCTGAAAGGTGCCTCCACCTTTGGAATTTCACTTGGCACTGGTTTTATCAGGGAAAAACTCTAATGACAGTCACATCAGTAATGAGATGTGTAATTAACTCAGAGTCCTGCCACCACCACCCCCCCACCCAGGGAGTGGCCATGGGGAGGGCAAAGAATATAAGAGCTCAATATCGTAGTCAAAGCTTTTGCAAATGTGTCTTCCTCCAGTGGGTGCCACGCTGACAGTGTGGCTAAATGAGTCTTAATTTGACAATCCCAACAACCTATTGTTAATGACATGCCATTGTTATAATTTGAACTTGGTAATGCAATTTTTTGGCTGTTTGCTCTCTCTTGGTTTTCTCTCCTGGGTTCCTGGACCCCTATGTTCCTTGGCAGGGGTAAGGGGGTGTATTTCCTTTTCAACACCACAAATACCATCTCTACTATTGGGACACAACAGTTAAATAATGTGAAATTGCACTGATGCCAGTGAAATAAAAGTGAGTTTTACAAAACCGAGTTCCTTCCCTGAACATAATAACAGTAAATTTCTAGGGTCCTATCGTGTAATATCCATTAGATTTATTATGTTGCAATTCCCAGTCCCACTAGTTCTGCCTGAGGGTGAGTATATTACATTTCATCACAGTTTCATTTTCTCCTACAGATGAGAAATGGGAATGCGATTGCAGTTATGTAGCATGCATGTGTTAAATCTGATCTCTAATAAAATCAAACACATCACAACTCAAAGCACTTTAGCACAGTGTCGGCAAAATGAAACACCATCTGTCATCATGTAGAGATTGCCTTATTATAACACAAAATCAAACTGCTCAGTGTGAACATTGCTACTTAATAAATGGGTAAATGAAAACTGATAATTATGATCTTATTTATTTTAAATGATTACTTAAAGCCACCAAAAGCACAACATAATTTGTCAATTAGACACTCTGGACCCATAACTGCATATAGAGAAAACACCCCTCAGTAAAAAGGGTAAACAGACTTGGAGAGAAACAAAAGGGAGAGATCGAAAAGAACTTCTCCTTGTTAAGGAAAGGGGCTCAAGACTTGAGAAATCCTGATCAGTCCTGATCAGGTAACTTCAGTTTCTCCATCAGAATCACCCAAGTTTTCACTAGGGAAGAAAATTAACAGTTTGCAGTGTGCTAGAAGAGACAGAAGGTCCCAAGGAGGGCTGGTGATGCTGCCTTCGCTCCCACAAGATACATGTTAGAGTATGATGTTTCCGACTCTTGGGGGCAAGAGGTTTTTAACTTGGTTTCAATCTTTCATTTGAATAGAA
This sequence comes from Antilocapra americana, assembly GCA_007570785.1. NCBI lineage: Eukaryota > Metazoa > Chordata > Mammalia > Artiodactyla > Antilocapridae > Antilocapra > Antilocapra americana. Next base: position 2,661,132 of record ML663568.1, on the reverse strand, counting down.
CTCTATTAGTCTATCCAACCCCTAGAAGCTTGGAAGAGGAAATGGCAACCCACTCTAGTATTCTTGCCTGGAGAATTCCACATACAGAGGACCCTGGCAGGCTACAGTCCATGGGGTCACAAAAAGTCAGACATGACTAAAGCAACTGAACACACTATTAATCTAGAGTTAGCCATTTCTGAGAACAGATGACTTTTTTAAAGACTTTTTTTATTTTTAATGTGGACCATTTTTTAACGTCTTTATTGAATTTGTTACAGTATTGTTCCTGTTCTATGTTTTTTGGCCACAAGGCTTGTGGGATCTTAATTCCCTGACCAGGAATCTAACCTGCACCCCTACATTGGAAGAAGTCTTACCCACTGGACTGCCAGGGAAGTCCCTGAAAACAGATATTAAAGTCAGTAGAAAATACACAGTGTGGGAGAGAGAAGGAGAAACGTTGAAGAGAATTAAGGGCACTAATGGTTGTGGATCCACCATAACATGGCTAAGAGTTTTGCTCTTCCCTGGAAAAAGGAAAAGGAAACATCTAAATGACTCGCTGTGATCAAAGATACAAGCTGATGTCTCTTCCTAATGCTTTTACCTATAATCCTGATTATCCTGTCTGATGAAATCGCAACCATTCCTGGGATCCTGTGAGATGTGACCAGAGTCTTTGAGCCCAGGAAGACAAAGAAACGCCTCCTGTCCCCGCATTAAGCAGTTTGATGTAGGCATGCTATACAGGGATTAACAACTCTAGGCTCTCCTTTGGGTGTGTCATCCAGTTTTTCAGAGTCTTGTAAATACTGCAAATTCTCTGAGTCCCCAAGAAATTGATGGAGAGTTTACACACCTCTCCTAGGTTTCCCAAATTTCCCCTGAGACCTAAAAGTGATATCTTAAGTGGCAGGAAAATAAACTGAAACTGAAAAAAATACAGTCTACTGCCCTCTTATTATGCCCCTCCTCCAAAACTTTGAATAGTGGTTTCATGGAGGAATCGTCTTAAGTGCCACCACCAATGACTTAATTTCCTAATTTCAAGAAAACTTTATTACAAGGTGGTTTCAACTCCAATATTAAATCCAATTAGGTAAATATTTTGGAACTCTTCAATATTTAAATCAATGAGGTGATTTAAATAAACAAGCAGTTTGTATTTGCATGTAATTTGCAACCCAGTTGGAGAGAGAAAACTTGCAAGGATTAGAATTTGTGGTAAAAAAAAAAAAAAAAGGTAAAGTTGCATCCAAAGAAAAGCTATCTTTGCAGTAGGAGAAAGAATTTACAGTTGAGGCAATTGGGAAAGGCTTGTAAAGGGGGTGGCATAGGGGATATAGTGCTTTTTATTGAAGTATAGTTGATTTATAATGTGTCAGGTGTACGGCAGAGTGATACAGATATACATATATTCAAATATGGGCTTCCCAGGTGCTCTGATGGTCAAGAATCAGCCTGCAATGCAAGATACCTGGGTTCAATCCCTGAAAAAGAATATGGCTTCCTACTCCAGTATTCTTGCCTGGAGAATTCCATGGACTAAGGAATCTGGCAAGCTACAGTACGAGAGATTGCAGAGTCAGACATGACTGAACAACTAACACCCCCCACCCATCCACACACACACACATATTCAGATATATATATATTCTTTTCAGGTTATTTTCCATTATAGGTTATTATAAGTTATTGAATATAGTTCCCTGCGCTATACAGTGGGACCTTGTTGTCCATCTATTTTACATAAAGCATATATTAATCTCAAATCCCTAATATAACCCCTCTTTGGTAGCTATAAATTTGTTTTCTATGTCTGTAATTCTATTTCTGCTTCATAAATAAGTTCATTTGCTTGATTTTTTAAGGCTCCACATATAAGTGATACATATGATAGTCATCTTTCCTTGTCTGGCTTACCTCACTGAGTATGATAATCTCTAGATCCATCCATGTTGCTGCAATTGGTATTATTTCATTCTTTTTAGTGTTAATTACTCAGTCGTGCCCAACTCTATCATATATCAACTAGTGGTGGACATATTTTGTCCTATGTGGGAGAACCTCTGCTGTGAGAGAAAAAGAGTGAAATGAGCACATAGAAAGAAGCAGAGACAAGACACTCTGTGGCTGTTTGACACCAAACACAAAGGCAACAAAAGTAAAAACAAGTGGAGCTATTCCAAACTAAAATGTTTCTCAGCAGGAAAGGAAGCCATCAAGAAACTAAGAGGACAACCTACTAACTGGGGAAATATTTATAAATCATGTATCTGCTAAGGGACTAATAATTGAAAATCTATCAAGAACTCATGCAACTCAATAACAAAACAATTTGATTTAAAAATGGACAGGGGATCTGAATAGACATTTTTCTAAAGAGGACATAGAGATGGTTAATAGGTATATGAAAAGATGCTCAACATCGCTAACCATGAGGGAAACGCAAATCAAAACCTCAACAAGATATCTCCTCATACCAGTCAGAATGGCTGGCTATCATCAAAAAGGCAGGAAGTAAGTGTTGGCAAGGATGTGGAGAAAAAAGAATCCTAGTACACTGTTGATGGGAATGTAAATTGGTGCAGGCACTGTATAAAAAAAAAATAGGGCTTCCTCAAAAAATTAAAAATAGAGCTACCATATGATCCAGCAATTGCACTGCTGGATATTTATCCAAAGAAACTAAAAACACTAACTCAAAAAGATATATGTCCTCCCATGTTCATTTCAGCATTATTTATGAGAGCCAAGATATGGAAATAACCTAGGTATCCATAAATGGATGAATGGATGAAGAAAGTGTGAATATCTGAATGAATATCATTCAGCCATAAAAAAGAATGAATTTCTCAAAACATTGTAAATCAACTATACTCCTATTTAAAAAGTGAAATGCTTCCAGTTTTGACAATAAGGGTAAACCTTGAGGGTATTATGGCAAATGAATAAGTCAGATAGAGAAAGACAAATACAGTATGGCCTTACTTGTACATGGAATCTGAAACAAAACAAGAAAACCAAGCTCTTAGATACAGAGAACAAATTGGAGATTGCCAGAGGTGGGGAGGGGTGGGTAGCAGAATGGGTGAAGAAAATCAAAAGTTACAAACTTCCAGTTAAAAAAGATGTCATGTGAATGTTATGTACAGCATGATGACAATAGCTAATAATACCATATCACATATTTGAAAGTTGTTGGGAGAGTATATCTTAAAAGTTCTTATCACAAGACAAACAAAGTGTTCTGTAACTATTATGGTGATGGATGCTAACTCAAAATATACAGTCATCCCTGTATATCTGCAAGGGATTGGTTCCAGAACTCCATTCACATACCAAAATCCATGGATGCTTAAGTCTCTTATATAAAATGGCATAGTATTTGCATATAATCTACACATATCCTCCCATATACTTTAAATCATCTCCAGATTACTTATAATACCTAAGACAATGTAAATGCTATGTAAATAATTGTAAATACCATGTAAATGCTATGTAAATAGTTGCTGGCATGTGGCAAATCCAAATTCGGTGTTTTGGAGCTTTCTGGAACTTTTTTCCTGAATATTTTAAATCTTCTATGTGTTGACTCTGAGGTTGTAGAACTCATGGAGACAGAGGGTTGAATATATGCAAACAGCAAATCATTATGCTGTACTTCTGAAATTAATATCATGTATGTCAATTCTGTGTGCCTGCATGTTAAGTCGCCTCAGTTGTGTCCGACTCTTTGCAACTCGATGGCTGCAGCCTGCCAGGCTCCTCTGTCTGTGGGATTCTCCAGGGTTGCCATGCCCTCCTCCCAGGGATCTTTCCAACCCAGGGATGGAACCTGTGTCTCCTGAGGCTCCTGCATTGCAGGCATATTCTTTACTGGGGAGCCACCAAGGAAGCCCATGTCAATTCTACCGTAATTTAAAAAGAAAAAGAAATATTATGGCCATATTTAAACTCCTGGTTCCAATCCTTCCTTAAGCCCAAACACAACTTGTCTTTAGGTTCTAAGAGATAACTATCTTTTATAAGAAATTCCATTGAGGCTTAAGCCAAACCAAGTCGGGTTCTGTCTACTTTAGTAAAAACAGTCTTAATAAAACAATGTTAGTAAAAATTCACAGTTTTATGATTTCTACAAAGCCAAGCCTAAATTCTGCGTGCTCTTAGACATTATCTCTCCTCCAGGGATTATTTCTACAGTTACTCCACAGACAGGGTGCTGGATTCCCCAGACATGAATCTAATCAAGGCCTTTATTTTTGCCTTTTAGATGTTTCTACAAGATGCCAAAATCATTGATTCACGTGATCAATTCAGCAAACAACCTGTTAATTAACTTTAAGAAGAGAAAGAATTCAGCCAGAGTTGGTTCATTGAACTGGCCTTGTAGATAAGCTTCAAAACCACATTGTTGAAATAGAAATTTGCCTGAGTTATGACACATCTAAACCTTGGAATCAAATTGATATCACTGCCCTTACTCTCTGTTCCACATTGATGTTGACACACTTCTTGCTTTTTGTCACAATAACTATCCAGAAAAAGGAAAAAGAAAGAACAGATTTATGAAGAGGCATCATAGAAATGTAGCTGATATAGTATATTCCTTGTCCCAAACTGGTAGTTTACATAGTGTCCAACATGTTGACTATCAATGGTTTCCTTCCAAAATTGTTTAAAATCCCATGGAGCCACTACAAGTTAGCTGCAATGCTCCAACACATCTTGACAGACAGTTTGGGAACTGCAGCCTTAAGATAAAAGCCATGGCCGGACCCGAGGGGCAGCACCCTCAGCAGCAGGAGACATGGAAGAGAATGAGGTAGTTGGCCGGATGTGAGGAAATCCCTTGTCATCCGAGCAAAAGATGCTTGCCCCTTGAAGCCCTTGCTCACCAGAGTGAAAAATGGATGGCAAAGCCATCCCTAATTCTAAGGAATCAGTATAGTCACCTTTGTGTGTGTGCTCAGTCATTAAGCCATGTCTGACTGTTTTGGGACCCCATAAACTATAGCCCTCCAGGTTCCTCTGTCTAGGGGATTCTCTAGGCGAGATACTGGAGTAGGTTGCCAGTTACCACCTTTCGCCTCCTCCTAGAGACAGCGCATTGAGACAACGCAACTGGAAGTTGAATCTTCCGCCATCTTGGACCTAGTTGGTTCTAACCAGTCTTCATCATGTCCCATAGCCATATGTCATTCTTTTAAAAATTTTAAAAGCATGTGCCCTGTCCCCTCCCCTCCTTTTTCAGGACCCCCATCACAGCCTCCAAAGACCACTTGTGGCACTATTTATTGCATTTCAGAAGTTTGCTTCTCTTAGATTTAGTTTTTATTTCATTTTACATGTGGGGCTTGTACTTCCATGACAAACAACACACTTGTGCTATAAATTCCTTCAAAAAATGAAGCAAAAGTCCATTTAAGAATTATATAGTTCCCCTAAAATGAGTATTAATGTTGCCTACTTCCCCTTCATCAAATCTACTGGAAGCCTCGAGATCTGTGCTCTAAGCTTGACTCTGCCATCCACACACACACACACATGCCCCATTTTTCTTATTGTTAAAAAAATTAAATGGGGGAAGATTTTAAGATTTTACCAACAAGTAGATTTTTTTAATGCTTTGGAGACCAACCTATAATTGCCAAGATTTAATTTTACCAAAGACAGGGACTTACCCAGTGGTCCAGTGGTTAAGAATCCACCTTGCAATGCAGGGGCACAAGTTCAATCCCTGGTTGAGGAACTAAGATCCCACATGTTGTGGAGCAACTAAGTCCGTCCAACACAACTACATTGAACCCAGACACCCCAACTAGAGAGTCCATGGACCTCAGCAGCAAAGATTCCCACATGATGCAATTAAGATCCTGAGTGCCACAGCTAAGACTTGATGAAGCCAAATAAATAAATACATTTTTATTATTTTTGTTTAATTTTTACCAAAGATTTTTAAAATATTTTTACCAAACCAAAAGCAATTGCCACCTACTACCACTATTATAATATAAAGTTCATTTAAACATTAAAAAAAGGGGGGAAAGCAAATATTCACCAACAACATTTTAAAAGCTTGCTTCTGCTTTATTAGGAAAACTCATTGTTTGTCCTTTTTTCCATTTTGCTTCAGACTGGTGGAAACGTCATTGTAGATTGGCATGAGCTTGCAATGTGTATTTGCATACTTGCAGCTTCCCTACCAGCTCTGACTTTGCAGATGATCACTGCAACAAGTGATTATCCAAGCCTCAGTATCTCCATCTTACAAATGGGCACAGAGAAATGGATCTATTTCCCAGGGTTGTTATGAATGCGAAGTGAAAATGTGGTTGTAGTAGTGTTTTAAAAAAAAAAATTAAAGTATCATCCCTACCACCACCTTTTAAAATCCTTTTTGTTCCATATTAAGCAATAAGATTGCAATTATTGATCTCTCAACTTTTTCTCTAACTCTCCAGCCTTGACTGGCTTAATTTAGACACTGAACATTAGTTTAACAAAGTGCTTTCATGTTTATGATATTGGATTAGCAAATTATAAGCTATCATATGAGGCTTTTGAGAACACCCAGACAAATGGCCTGTACACAGGGAACCTTCATATAGTCACCATATGGGCTTCATTTATTAAAGCTTTGGACCCTGAGCTTGGGGAGAGCCAACCTCTTTTCAGAGAGACTTCTGAGGATTGGTTGCTAGGAAGCTACAAAAGCTAGTGTTTTTAATGAGATTTAAAGTGTCATAAATTATATATTATTTTCTGCACTTAGGACATTCATAGCTTTTTGGTTTATTTTGTATTTCATTTTGCATTGGTAACATATAATCCTTTACATACAAAATGCCTTGCATAAGAATTCCCTTGGATATCAGAGCAAAATTACATTTCAAAATTATTTTTTTTTCTCCCTAAAATAAAAGTTCACATTTCTTTGTCTCCTTCTGTGTGTCCAAGGCAGGCAATTGCCAAGAATTTATTTTCTCCAGCTTAAAAAAAAATTAATCCCAGCCTTTACCAATAATAATTACTCAAGTGAATACTGTGAGTTGAGTCTGGAGCTGCTGTTAATAAGAATTCTCATAATTCCATTTTCTGATGAGAGTTAATGTGGGTTCTGCGGGTTTAATTCCACAGATAATTACGGAGGCAGTATTTAAAAAGCCTGTTTAGTTGGTACCCTTCCTCAACTCCCTTCAGTGTTCAACATTAAATAAAGAGGCCGTCATCCCACAAAAGAAATTCAAAAACTATTTGGTTTAACTGCCCATCTTTAAGGAGGAGAGTCATTATGCAAATATGGTGCCCAGAATCAGCTGGGGGAGGCCGGCTCTGTCTAATCTGCATGATAAAAGACAGCCCCTGGTCATTGCAAAGGGCCGGGGCTTATTTCTGCAGAGAGCAGGCACCAATAGGACAAATTAAGAGAGAAGTTTTCGATTAAGAAGTTGTCTGGATTGGGAGACCTTTGTGAAATGATATTTTTAACATCATTGGAAAGCAATGGTCCCTGAGAAACAACTGTTTTCTTTTTTGCTTCCCCTCTGTAACTTGTCTTCTCCTCCACCACTAGTTTCTCATAATAGGAAGCTTTCAGGAACATTTCTATGCTTTAACTCAGCAAGCTTTATTTTTCACTTTTTAACAACACCAAGGGCTCTAACAAGGTACAGTTAATTCCAGCACAAGTTTAGGAAGAAGTTTAAGTTGAGACAAGAGGAAATCTGGGAGGCAGGATTGCAGCCATCAGCAACTAAATGCAGGACTGTGGAGCCCAGACCTTCTTGAAATATTGAAAATCATCTTTGTCTTGCTTTCACTGTAGCTGGTTTGCATACTACTCCCCATAACCTTCCTCCAAGAGTCGGGGCATCTGACAGGGCAGGCTTTATCTGTTTCAGGGTTCTGATCTCCACTTTTTTAAAATTAATTTTTACGGAGTATAGTTGCTTTACAATGTTATGCTAGTTTCTACTGTACGGCAAAGGGAATCAGCTACATATGTATATTCCATCTTTTTTGGATTTCTTTCTCTCTTAGGTCACCACAGAGCGCTGAGTAGAGTTCCTTGACCTATATAGTAGTTGTCTATTTTTGATTAATTGTCTATTTTTTATATAGCAGTGTATGTATGTCAATCCCAACCTCCCAATTCATTCCACTCCTCCTTTCCCCACTTTGGTGGCCTTACATTTGTTCTCTATATCTGTCTCTATTTCTGTTTCTGATCTCTGCTTTTGATTGCTTGGTGTCTGGACTCAGCTTATCCCTCACTGGGTTAGCAGCTGACCAGTCAGAAATTTGAGCTTCACTCTGCACCCTAGTCCCCTGTTCCTTCTGCTCTGCACCAAAATATCCTTTTCTGATTGCACTCTGAAGTAACTGTTCATAGACTTGTCAGCTTATGAACTATGTCCTTTAACTGTAATTTCAAGAAAACCATGAGAGGGTGGAAGGATGACATGGAAGGCTGGAACAAGTAGCAAAATGGAAAAAGTAAGAACTTGTTGGCAGATTGAAAAGAGCACTGGAAATAAGGAGAAAAAAAATCTGAAAAGAAATATATATAAACCAGAATCATTAGAGCAACTATATGTGAGTTTTGAAGGCTGATTTATATTTTCTCTCTCTCTCTCTCTGTCTTTTTTTGGTCTACTTGTCTTTTCCCTATGTCCTACAACGAGCATGCATTACAACTACAGAAATTTTAAATATTGGTATTTTTTTAAGCATGTACTGATTTTCCAGGTTAATACAGCTATAAGCCTTTGGATGTGGCTGCATGAGCTTAGAGTCTCTTGAACTTCAGCTTCCTAATCTGTAAGGGAAGAATTCAATTCTGAGGTCTCTTCTGGAGCTCATGTGTTGAGTCATCTATGAGTATCAGTTTCATCCTAAGGATAATATAAAAATAGAGAAGTAAAAGGATAAGGAAGCAAGATAAATCTTATCCCTACTACTCAGCAATATTCAAGCTGTAAGAGTGCTTGGAGATCTTCCAAAATGTTCCTGTGTAAGAATTATTTGGAAAGAAATATTCCACTAAGCAGAAAAATGGTTGAGAATCTCTGATCTATTTTAATGCCTTAGTTAAGAAATAAGTGGCTCAAGGGTGACAAGCTGGAAGAAGACAGAGCTAGGATTGGAACTTAGATGTCTTAGAACTGTCTGAAGCTTCTTCTACCAAATTAAGTGCTATATTTAATTTACGATATTTCCTTATTTGACCCCTAAATAAGGTGACCATTCATTGCAATTTCCCTCAGATCATCAAGGTGTATGGTTGTTGTCCCAGTGCAATTATTAACAACATCTCTTTTGCTCTCAAGAACTTCTGGAATTAGACAATTTTTATAGTCATGTCACTCACCCCTTAGCCCTCTCTCAGCCTGAGAGCATGACAGAGCTTGACCCGATTTCCTCCCTGATGTCTATCTTCATCAGAGAAAGGATTGACCCTAATATCTTAGCATCCATCCTCATTCATGGGTAAACTTATGGTCTGGATGATAAAAGAGATCCTGGGAGACACAGACTTGGGTTCAACCTCTTTGCTCAGGAGTCAAGCTCTTCAACAAATCATGAAACACCATGCAGAGAGAGGCCAGACTTGCCTAAAACGAGACCACCATATCCACATGGTGCCACAGCCTCTTTCTTTCTGAAAGGAAGAATATTGTATGTAATATGGTTCATATGCCTGCTAGGCAGTCTTAACCAATCAGCCTCTTTCATTCATTTGTTTGACAAATATCATGTGTCAGGTTCCATGTTAGACCTTGAGGAGAACTACATCAGTGTCTGTGTTCCCAAGAAGTTCACGATTTACCTGGGGAGAAAAGGGTAAGGATGTAGGTTTTACAGATTACTGACTCATTTTACCAATCTTAATCTCCTGCAGACAATATTCCATGTAGTAGACACTCAAAAAGATTTATTGAATGCGTACATGACTGAAAAAAATGCATTAACATTATATTGCCTTGTTCTGTAATTGCATTATGTATTTCTCATCTTCCAAAGGATAGAAGCATAGTGACAGCATGGTAGACTCAGAGAGACAGTGCCCTGTAACAGGCAAGAAGTTGGGTCTACAGGCAAAGCTCTTGGGTTTGAATCTCGGCTTTTCCACCTGCTAGCTGCACAACTGGGGCAATTTACTTGACTTCTCTATGTCTCAGTTTCCCATTCTGAAAATAAAGATAATAATAGTAGCTACTTCATAGGTTGTTGAGAGGCTTTAAGTACATGAAGCTGTAGCTAGTGATGGTGTTGTGCTGGTAAGGTTTAGCAACCAGCTTTCTGGCAGTTATACACACACACATACACACACACACACACACACACCCCAATTTGTTCCATTAGCTGATTTCAGCAGTATAAATTCTCCCACCACCAATCACCATCAACATGACATCACTGAATGCCCAGATGGGAAGAGATGTGTCCTAACCATTCCATGAGCCAGCTCTCCACTGAGTTCTATCTAATGAGCTCATGTACGTGAAAGCATTTCCTAAACTTTCATATGCGTGAGTCTGCTCTTTTCATCCGGAGAAGGCAATGGCACCCCACTCCAGTACTCTTGCCTGGAAAACCCCATGGTCGGAGGAGTCTGGTGGGCTGCAGTCCATGGGATCGCGAAGAGTCGGACACAACTGAGCAACTTCACTTTCACTTTTCATTCTCATGCACTGGAGAAGGAAATAGCAACCCCCTCCATTGTGCTTGCCTGGAGAATCCCAGGGACGGCGGAGCCTGGGGGGCTGCCCTGTATGGGGTCGCACAGAGTCGGACACGACTGAAGACTTTGCAGCAGCAGCAGCAGCAGCTCTGTTCATCTTTTCTCTGTTTGTGGTCTCTATTGTGTTTATTTTTTTGTCCTCCCTTTTATTGTTTTTGTCATACAATGCCATGATATCACCATGGGTTTACATATGCTCCCCCTCCAGAAACCCCTCCCTCCCCCCTCCCTCCTCCTTCCCCCCCGGGAAATCTCGATGCACCAGCCCCGAGCATCAATCCTGGACTGGCGATTGATTAGACATATGATAATTAACATGTTTCAATGCCATTCTCCCATATCATCCCACCCTTTCCCTCATTCACAGAGTCCAGGAGTCTATTCTATACATCTGCGTTCCTTTTGCTGTCTCGCATGTTGGGTTCTCGTTACCGTCTTTCTAAATTCCATATATATGTGTTAATATACTGTATTGTTGTTTTTGCTTCTGGCTTACTTCACTCTGGATAATAGGCTCCAGTTCGGTCCATCTGAGTAGAATTGCTTCAAATGAATTTTTTTTTAATGCTGAGTAATATTCCATTGTGTATATGTACCACAGCTTTCTTATCCATTCGTCAGTTGATGGGCATCTAGGTTGCTTCCATGTCCTGGCTATTGTAAACAATGCAGCGATGAACATTGGGGTACAGGTGGCTCTTTCAATTCTGGTTTCCTTGGTGTATATGCCCAGCAGTGGGATTGCTGGGTCATATGGCAGGACTATTTGCCCCTATTGTGTTTAACAGATAGTGAAAACATGAGCTCAGCTTCTCAGTAATTAAATGAACAAGCCAACTACTCTCACCAGCTTCGGCTGAGCACCAAGGAGTAAGGGAGGTCATTTCACAGCACTGTCCACTGTGCATGGTGCTGTCAAGTTTCTTTAGAATGATGCCACGGTAGCAGCCAATTTTAAAAGTCTTACTGTAGTCTAAAATATCAGGTGCCTTAAATACATCATTCCATTTTACCCTCAGAACTTTGAAAAGTCAGATATATAACCCCCAATTTATAGATGAAAAAACTGAGGCTCAGAGAGGTAAAAACACACTCTTAATCCACCACCACTAAGTGACAAGGCCAGGGTTTAACCTTGGCTTTTTTGATGCCAAAATTCACTCCCTAAACACTTACACTTATTATTCCATGGCCCTTTTAGGCCTTAAGGTCATTTTAATTTTGACTATTGGTGCCAGTAGGCAGGGGCTCTCTGGTGGCTCAGTGGTAAAGAAAGAATCTGTCTGCCAATGCAGGAGACTCAGGAGACAAGGATTCGATAGCTGGGTCAGGAGGACACCCTAGAGTAGGAAATGGCAACCCACTCCACTATCCTTGCCTGGAATATTCCAAGGACAGAGGAGCCTAGTGGGTTACAATCTATGAGGTCACAAAGATTTGGACATGACTGAAGCAACTCAGCACGCATGCATAAACGAGTTTAGAGCCATATCAACCTAATGTAATGTGTGGACTTTGGTTTAGACCCTAATTTGAGCAAACCACTGACAGAAAGTCATTTTGAAATCGTTTGAACATAAATATTTGATTATATTGGGAAATTAATGCTAACTTTTCAGGGGTGTTAAAGATATATTTATGCTTTTAAACACTTCTTATCTCTGGAAATCCGTGCCAAAGTATTTATAGATGAAATAATGGGATATCTGGTACTTGCCTTAAAACACTCCAGGCAGAGGTAAGGGGTGTAGAGTGAGAAAATCAGGGTTGATGAAGCCAAAAGGGCTTTATTTTGACAGTTGTTGGACGATACGTACAAGAGGATTTTTTATAACATTTTCTCTACCTTATATACATTTACAGGTTTCCATAATGAAAAGTCTTCTCAACTTTCTGTACCAGAAACATATGAATCCTTTCTGACTTTTCCACATCCTTCTTCCCCAAACCCCCAAACCTGTCCCATTCAGTCACTAGGGAAGGACTCTTTTGCATACTACAAACTGTCTCCTCTTTACCCAACAGCAGTCATCTTAGTCAGACCCTTATTTCTTTTTTCTTGCATTATTGTGACACCTAGGAATCTTTCTAAAATGCAGATCTAATCAAGGCACCCCAGTACATACAACTCTTCAATGGCTAGTCTTCATCTACCAGGAGGACTCCCACAAGGCCCCCCAAGATCCATCCCTTGTCTACCATTTCAGCCTCATCTTCCCATCTTGCCCTCAAATAAGTAGCTTCCAGTAATACCAGGCTATTTTATCTTCATCTGACAAGACTTTAATGGGCCCCTATTACAAGATGAGGGCTTCCCACGGAGCTCAGGAGTAAAGAATCTATCTGTAACGCAGGAGACGTGGGTTGGATCCCTGGGTCAGGAAGATCCCTAGAGAAGGGAAAAAGCAACTCACTCCAGTATTCTTGCCTGGGAAATCTCATGGACAGAGGAGCTTGGTGGGCTACAGCCCAGGGGTTGCAAAGGGTCAGACACGACTTAGTGACTAAACATCAACAACCTTATAAGAGGAATACTGTGCTAAGCATAAGGAAAACATTGGCAAAACCCACAAAGTTCTTATTTCATGAAATTTATATTCCACTGGGCTTCCCAGGTAGTGCTAATGGTAAAGAACACCCCTGCCAATACAGGAAACATAAGAGATGGAGTTTTGATCCCTGGGTCAGGAAGATCCCCTGGAGGACTGCATGGCAACTCATTCCAGTATTCTGTCCTGGAGAATCCCATGGACAGAGGAGCCTGGCGGGCTACGGTCCAAGGGATTGCAAAGAGTCGGACATGACTGAGTGACCTAGCATGCACACTGGAACATGCACGTTCCAGTCAAAAGACAATACATAAGTAAACGAGACAGTGATAAATAGGAGACGTGCTCATCTACAATCCCCTGAATTTGCCACATTCTTAGTCTTCTACATCTTTGCATATTCAATTGCTTTTATCTGGAATGGCCTTGCACAATCAGCTCTCTTCATCTGCCAAATGCCTACCCATTTCTTCACCCATTAAGATTCAGACCAGCCATAGTTCCCACTGGGAAACCCTCTCTACCTCCCTCAGGCTTGCCTTCTCATCATTATATCACTAATATTTTACACATCTCCTAGGCTAAAGTAGGTCTTTAATAAATATTTATTAGAAAAAAACAAATGAATAAATGGATTGATGGTTGGATTTCTGCCTCCCTTAAACTGCCTTCTTGGGCTTTTAAGTTGTATGTGTTAAAAGCAGAGGTTATACCTGAATATTATTCTATATCCAGAAGCATTTGGGATTATGATGTACACTTGATTAACCAAAGTCACTGAAATGGATATTTGCTTAAAGCAAAAGTTTCCCTGATCTTTTCCAGTGAATTGTGCTTTGTAGAAAAAGCTCTACCATGAAATACATTAAGTTAAAAAAAAATTATCTTATTTTTTTTAACGCCAGGATTTCTCAGAAACTTTAATATGCCTATTTCCTTTATGAACCCTCCAGAATAAACCTTTATATAAGGGCATCTCAACAGATTAATGTCCTGAAGACCATCTTTTAGAAAGCATTGGTTTACCTGATACTCTAAGAGTTTGCCTTTACCAGTCCATATGACATCAAAAAATAAGTAATACAACAGGGCTTTGCAACAGTGGCTGTTCAATAGCAAGAAGGTGCTGAAGCTCTCTGTTCCCTGGCCTCCTGGTCTATTAAACTATGATAATAACACATGTCATGACTGAATCAGCAGAATGAAAAATAATTTACAAGGATGGGGCATAGAGATTTTATTGTTGCAGTGTGTTATTATCACTATTTTCCAGCCTTCTCCCTCTGTCTTTATTTCTCAGTCTATATAGTAAAGTTAGCAATGTCTTAGTAATTGAGAAAATGACATATCAATCAATGCTTGTTAAAACAAAATACAAAAATGAAAACCTCTAAGGACAAAAATCAGTAGTGGCTAAAGCTACTCCTAGATATGTGAGAAATGAAATAAGAGTAGAATATATGCCGTTTGGGAGAAGAGAATTTTTTTTGACACAGCGGTTTATACTGTTTTCAAGAACACAAAGAACACAATAAAAATACACACAAATGTGTGATTTTCCACAAAGGTATGAATACGCCACTTACAATATCACGTGAGGAAATAAAATTGATGAGGGTTTTTTTTTCAGGCTATGTATTTGTAGCTTAAATGATGACTAGTCTTACAGATTAAATCCGATCACTGGATTATTGATATTAATTCTTTCTTTGGCTTGACAGCTATAGGATGGAAATGTCATAGGAAACACACTGAAATTGACTGAGACCAATTAAGAAGGCAGGACCTGAGCAGACACATAAAAAATACATCAATCACAGCTGTTTTATTTTTAAGTCAGAATATTTTTGTAACTGGAAAGATTAAGTTTAAAACACTATATTAAAACAATATTATTTTAAATGATGATTTGTGTAATGATTTAAATTTTAGTCCATTGTTTAATCTGCCAACAAATAGCAAAAATTTCTTAAACTCTCTCGAAAGCACAATTAAACCAAGAGCTGGTCAGACATAGAAGAGGCTTTGTCATCTTCAGAATTTTAAGCCCTGCTTTTAGCTAAAGCTTTTAGTTAAACAAGGACAAATCTATCTAATCTGCCCGTTTGCAAGTAAGCTCATTTCTGTACCCATTCATTAATGTGCTGATTAGAATCATAATGTAGAGTTGAGGGCATCTTAAAGTCAACTCATTTATGAAAATGCTCATAAATTTAGCACATCATTGTTCAAATAGAAACATTCCATAATTACAGAATGCAAAAAATAGGGTAGATATTAAGCAGCTGAAGAGGAAGGAGCATACTAGTTCCTTGTTACAAAGTTATCTAGTCCGAGGTGACAAAACCTAAAATCAGAAGATGTGAAAGAGATCCAGTATCAGTAAATGGTAAAACTGGCAGATTCCAGCAGACTCATCTTTTCCAAGGACAGAAAGCAGTGGGAAAGGAAGGAATAGAGGGGTAGGAAGAGAAAAAGGAAATCTTTGGAAGTAAGATTGGCTGTGAGCTGATCACTGTTGGAATGAAGTGACTTATATTTACATAGGATTGACTATTTTTATACCTGTGTGAAACTTTTTGTGATAAAAATATGAAATATATATGTATGTGTGTGTGTCATTTGACTTCTAGCAAAAAACATACTAACTTTAAGTGAATAAAAAGGAAATCAAAAGTAAATTAAGTACTATGAAAGGGATATATTGATTATAAAGAAAAAGAGAAGGAGCAAACTCTTCAAAGAAAGGAATAAAGCCTGTACACAGAATATTTAGAAGGAAATCAAGATGAATTCACTGTAACAACAACAGCAAAATGGTAACTATGTGAGGTAAAGGATGCCTTAACTATCACAGTAAAATAAACATTTTGCAACAGAGATATGTATCAAGTCATCACATTGGTATAATAAAGGGCCTCCTGTGATGACCTATAGGGGTGAAATGGGGGGAGGGGAGGGAGGCTCAAGAGGGAAGTGATGTATGTATACTTATGGCATTGTAAGACAGAAACCAAAACAACATTGAAAAGCAATTTTCCTCCATTTAAAAAAAAATTTTTAAGTCACCACATTGTATACCTTAAACTTATACAGTATTATAGGTCAAATATAAAGCTGGAGACAGGGAGTAGTTGGATAATGATGCAGATATGTTTTGATAGAAAATACATTGTTCAATTTCAAGAAAAAAACTAATTATTATTGGAGAACACTATATATCTGAAAGAGTACTAAAAAAAATATATACAGACAGAAGAGATACACAGAACCAGGACCAAAATATTCAAATCCAAATTCTCATGAGATGGTGGGTAAAATAAAAGAGAAGGAATATAAATTTCCACATGGGAAAGGAAGCTTCAGAAAGTTTCAAGGATTTCTTTTCTTTCTGTGATAGATTTCATCCTACCCAGGCCAACCACCTTGCCCCTCCTATGATCTGTACTTCTTTTTTTTAAGTATAGTTGATTTTTAATGCTGTGTTTCTAGTATACAGGAAAGTGGTTCAATTATATATATTCTTTTTCAGATTTTTTCCGCTATAGGTTATTACAAGATACTGAATATAGTTCACTGTGACATACAGTAGGATTTCTTGGTTATCTGTTTTATATGTGTGTTTGTGTATGTATGTATCTATTAATCCTAAAATCCTAATTTATTCCTCCCCTCAACTTCTTCTTTGGTAACCATAAGTTTGTTTTCTATGTCTGTGAGTCTTTCTGTTTTATAAATAAGTTCATTTGCATCATTTTTTGGATTCTCGAAGAAGTGATATCCTACGGTATTTGTCTTTGTCTGACTTAATTCGTTTAGTATGATAATCTCTAGGTCCATCCATGTTTCTGAAAATAACTTTATTTCTTTCTTTTATGGCTGAGTAATGTTTCATTGTGTATGCATATGACACATTTTCTTTATCCACTCATCTGCTGATAGTAACTTAGGTTGCTTCCATGTCTTGGTTATTGCAAATAGTGCTGCAATGAATATTGAGGTGCATGTATCTTTCCAAATTAGAGTCTTCATCTTTTCTAGATATATGCCCAGGAATGGGATTGCTGGATCACATGACAATTCTATTTTTAGTTTTAGGTTTTTTGTTGTTTTTAATAATTTTTATTGAAGTATAGTTGATTTACAGTGTTGTATTCATTTCAGGTGTACGGCAAAGTAAATCAGTTATACATATACATATATCCATTCTTTTTTAGATTCTTTTCCCATATGGGTGATTACAGAGTATTGAGTAGAGTTTCCTGTTCTATATGCAACTCCTTATTAGCTATATATATTTTATAATATAGTGGTGTATATATCTCCCCCGAAGAAGGAAATGGCAACCCACTCCAGTATTCTTTCCTGGAAAATTCCATGGACAGAAGAGCCTGGAGGGCTACAGTTCACGGGATCTCAAAGGGTCAGCCACGACTGAGCGACTGAGCAGAATGTGTATATCTCAATCCCAATCTACCAATTTATCCTTTCCCTCCATCTCTCCCAGTAATCATAAGTTTGCTTTCTGTTTCTGTGATCCTGTTTCCATTTTATAAGTAAGTTCATCCCTCAGCATATTTCTAACTGATCCTAGGACAGGGCATGGGAGAGATGACATACACACCCAGTTCCATGACAGTCAATATAGCAAGACAGTGGTAGGTTTTAAGCCTTAAAATCTTTTGCTGTTGATTTCCTATGATTTTTAGCATATTTCTTGTGACTGGCAGAATATCTGGCATCTAGGCATTGTTTCTCCATTAATAATTGTTGGATGAATAGAAGAATGAAGAAGTGAAAGTATGAGAATAAATGAATGAAGCCAGAACACTGTTTCCACTAGATGTCTGGACACACGAGCTGTCAGATGGCATCCAGGTCCATTTCATCTTGAAGTGAACTCATCAGGCAACAGGTGACTTCATGGTCACCTTCAATTCCTCCCTGTCCTTCACTTTTCTTATCCAGTTCATCCCCAGTGTCAATGCCACTTCTTAAATATCTCTCAGATCTATTCCTTCTCCCGTTGTCTAGTTAGACACTTATCACTCTTGTCATCATCATCATTTAGTCACTAAGCTGTGTCCAACTCTTTGCAAACCCATGGGCTGCAGCATGCCAGGCTTGCCTATCCTTCACTATCTCCCAGAGTTTGCTCAAATTCATGTCCATTGAATTGGTGATGCTATCCAACCATCTCATCCTCTGACATCCCCTTCTCCTCCTGCCTTCAATCTTTCCCAGCATCAGGGTCTTTTCCAAAGAGTCAGTTCTGCACATCAAGTAGACAAAGTATTGGAGCTTCAGCTTCAGCATGAGTCCTTCAAATGACTGTTCAGGGTTGATTTCCTTTATGAGTGACTGCTTTGATTTCCTTGTAGTCCAAGGGACTCTCAAGAGTCTTCTCCAACACCACAATTTGAAAGCCTCAGTTCTTCCATGTTCAGCCTTCTTTCACCTTTATCATCGCTCACCTAGACTCTATGAAATAGTTTCTTAACTAGTCTTCCCTTATACCTTTCCTCACTCCAATATGATCCTCTTTGACTGCAGGTCCCTCTGCCTTTTCCCTTACTTAAAGTATCCATGGCTCCACATAACTCACAGGATAAAATCAAAGATCTTTAGCCCAGGAAAGGTTTCCCTAACATCCCCTTCACCCACATACCAGTCCCCTCTGCTCCCTTTATATCCAGCTCTATATGGGGAGGAGAGGGTCATGATGGCCTTGTAAAGGCCTTTCTTGTATCAGAATGCTTTTTTCCTCTTTTTCTCCAACAAGGACATTATGGATCCTTCCAAATCAATTTCAAATGTCACCTGTGAAAACATTTCCAAATATTCTTTCTTCTGTTCCTATTGGTATTTAAGTCACAGGCTTTTATAACACTTATCTGATAATCCTAGAATTAGTAGCTGACTTTTCTGTTTTTCCAACTAAACAATGAGCTCTTAGCTGGCAAATATCAATTCTTGCCCAGCTGGCAGCTGGCATATGCAATTTGTGTGTGTTATATTACATAATTCACATTTTGGAATGAGGTTAAGGATAGAGAAGGGAGTGACCCAAGACAGAGTCAAAAGAATGGTGTGGGGACTTCCCTGGTGGTCCAGTGGTAAGAACTTGCTTTGCAATACAAGGGGTGCGGGGTCTACCCTTGGTCCAGGAACTAAGATCCCACCTGCTGTGGGGTAACTAAGCCTGCGTGCCACAATTACTGAGCCCTTGTATAACAGTGAAAGATCCCACGTGATGGAACGAAGATCTCGAGGGCCACCACCAAGTCCTAGGGCAGCCGAATAAATAAATATTTTTAAAAAGCATGTTTTGAAAAATCCACAAGCTTCTCGGGGCGGGGGGGGGGAAACACCATAAAGGAAGATATATGAAGAGAACAAATAAAGTCCCTAAATTAGCACATAATGAGAATGTAGCAAGCTTTCAAGCAGCTATTATTTCATCATTAGGAAAAATGAGAAACTGTAATTCCACTGTTATCTAACCTTTTTCACTGTATGATATCATTCTATGCCAAAATCATTTTCTTCCTCATCTGGCAAAAAGAAAAAGTTGATTCAAGAGGAAGATCGCGCCATGGATTTGAGACCTGAGTTAGAAATGAAAAGGGGAGGAAGAAAGGGAAGAAGAAAGTGAAGAAGGGAAGAAAAAAGTCTAAAAAGATAAATGAAATGACTTTGTTACATCATTTTATTTACCAAGTTTTGGGGCCTTTGTATTTTTCAGGGCCTGCTAATAATAAAAGTCAACCCAAAATATATACACCAAATGACAGTGACGTAATGTCTCCTCTAGTTTCCTTCTTTGCTAAAATGTCCTTGATTTCCCCCCATTAATTGCATACCAGTTCTTCTAACATACAGAATATCTTCTAAATTACTCGCTAGTGTGAGCAATTCATAGTGTGTGAGTTGAATGAAAGACTCAGCTCCTCAAAGCTCCCCAAATACTCTCTTTCAAAAATGATCCACTATTTTCTTAGCTTGAATAGTCTTTTCATTGTAACCTCAGTGACTACCAAAACAGTTTAATGTTATTAGAATGTCATCAAGTTTCATTATGCTTAATAAGAGATGGTGACAAGAGATAATTTTAAATACATTTTCACCAAAATTAAAATCACAAGTTGTAAAATTAATCCTCGAAGTGTCAGTTATAATGTGATGTAATTTCAGTCTTTTTAAACTTATTCTCATTAGCTGCTCGGGTATGGAGCTCTAGCAATAAAATTATAAATATGGCAAAGAAGCTAAGATCTCAAACACCCAACTTCATTCTCAATAATGAAAATTGTGGTTTGCCTCATCAATTTATTTGCCACTTTAAACGGATTATCTAAAGGAAATTGATTGACATGATCAAATACCTCATTGTCCATTCATCATTCAGTGTATACTCATCGAATATTTATATACAGAACGTTGTTGGTCTGCCCAGTGTGAACTAAAAGAAGGGTAAAAGATATTGCATGCCCACTTTTCCCTATTCTCCATAACTAAGTAAGGGAATAACCTGGAAAAATATCAAATTCAATATGACTTGTATTTATTCATATCCTGGTTCATGTCAAAAAATTTTTGAGTTTCTTTTTTTTTTTAAATAACTGAAATGCAAGAGTATAAAACAGAATATATTAGGATGAAAGGAAAATGAAAGCAAGCATATGGTCAATGAACATTCCATTGAAAGAGGTGGACTGTAAATGAAGCAGAGAGCTCTCTGAAGGTCAAAGAACACACACATATATACACACATACATGCACACATAAATACCCCCCCACACATATATGCATACATACATGCTCTCTCTCACACACACATACAAACACATACCAGTTGCTTAGAGAACACCAAGCTTTTCTGAAACTAAAACTCAAGTGGTGCTTTCATGAAACAATAAGGGGTGCTATAATGTTTCCTTGACAACATCATATCTGTATCTGATAACATAGCAAGTTTCATGTTAACTTAACTGACGGCAGAGTGCTAACAAGAGGCCAAAGCAATACAGGCTAAGCTTGCTGCTTTCTAATCCTCATCTCCTAGGAACTCATCATCTAGTTGGAGTCTTCAGGAGTCCAGCCAAAATTGCAGCACACATGAACTATGTAAGTCTCATGTACATTAAGAACTATGGTAGTCTCATACGCAAGGCATCATGAAAGAACAAAGAAAGAGGTTGCCCTTGAGAAAAACTATAAAGGAGGAGGAGGAGTTAGCTTAAACTAGAGGAAGCAAACCAGTGGGGCACAGTTACATCACATGGCCAGCTGTATGTAAAACACTGAAATTAATTGCTAACATTTAAGAATTCAGATTTCAAATTTCTCAAAAAAAATCCCTGGAAAATTCGTCAGCCTCGAGCCCACATTCCTGCATGACAAAAATTGGCTGAATATAATACTGTAAAGCAATTATCCTAGCAAATATCCTATTATTTATTTATTAAAAATAAATTTTTAAAATTGGCTGAGCAAGCAGCCTCTTCTTTGGCTACAGTGAGCACCTTCCAGTTTGTCCCAGATCCCACCCAGTTCACTTCACTCATGAGGTTACCTTCGTTAGTCCCATGGACATTCAAGAAATAAGGGAAGGAAAGGTATCACTCCATGCAAAGATATGAAACAGCATGGTTTCATACTGTTGGTTTCATGGTTTCATACTTGGGGAAACTGGAGTGAAAGACGAGTCTCAGAGGGCTGGGGCAGAGGCTAGGGTGGCCAGCAAAAGCCAGATGCTATTCAAGACAGTATTCATTGCAGGCAGAATAAAATTTGTCACATATGTTCTTTGTTTATGTGGTCTATTGACTCTGTTTGCTGGGAGAAGCTCTTGGGGTCTAATTGCTGGTAGATCTTTAATGAAGAGGCTCCATTGTATGTTGAACAAACTACTCTCTGAAATGTTCCTTTGGAACATTAGTGTCCAAAGACTTTCACTCAGATCTCTTTGCTGCAACAGGGTGGATTCCTCAGTTGAGTGTCACAGTCATAAATAATCCTTAGAAACTGGTGTCCTCTGGACATTTCCTCTGTACCTGGAAACCCATGCTACGATGAATCATCCCCAGTCCTTTCTGCAGATTCAGTGCTCAGAGCAGACTGCCTTCTACAAAAAGCCACAGGCTTTACATCCACCTGGAGGTGATCTCTCCCCACATTGAGTCCCTTGTGGCTCTCAGTGCTTGGAAACTTTATATCACAGTTATTTGTGTATACATTTCCTTCCCTATGTGATGAGATTTGGGGGAAGAACATCAAAAATACTTCCACAACGAGAGCATGTATTTCAGCCTCATGCTCTTCAGCATCCTGTATATTTGCACCGCCAACCTCATTCAGTCCACAATCTAGGACTGATGGTCTACCATGCCAAACACTGTTCTAGGCATTGAAGAGCCACATTCTAAAAGAGAAAGAAAATGGTCCTTAACAAAAGAAGTTTAACTCTAGAAGAGAGAAATACTTATTTGTAGACAAATAGTCATTTCAGACAGTAATAAGGACACAAAATACAGTGAAATAAAAGACAATGCCTGGGGAAGCACAGCAGTCCCCAAGCTTTTTGGCACCAGGGACCAGTTTTCCATGGATGGGGGTGGAGGATGGTTATGAGATGGTTCAAGGGCATTACATTTATTGTGCATTTTATTTTGAATCTAATGCCACCACTAATCTGACAGGGAGTACTGGTCCATAGCCTGGAGGTTGGGTATACCCAGGGTGGGATGCCCACTTGGAGACAGGGGTACCAGGAAAGAGCTCTGTGATGACTTGACATTTGAGCTGAGACCCAAAATAATTGAGGAGAAGGAAACTAGCCATGGAAACGTCCAAGGGCAAGATATCTCAGGCAGAAGGAGAGCAAAGGCAATTGCCCAGAGGCAGGAAAAAGCTTGGTGAATTTGCAGGTCAGAAAAGTAGCTGGAGGGTCATGAGTAAGGGGGAGAGAAACAGGAGGTGAGGCCAGAGAAGTGGGCACTTTCATGCCCCATGGAATAACCAGGCAAACGGTCTGTAAGCTATGGTCCGTGGGTCAAAAACCAGTTCACCATTTGTTTTTGTATGGTCAAAACGGTTTTCAAGTTTTTGATTAGTCTGGAAAAAAAATAAAAATAAATTTCATGATATATGAAAATTATATAAAATTAACATTTCAGCATCATAAAGATAGCCATGCCCATTCTCTTACATATGGTCTGTGGTCACTTTCATCCAACAATTGCAGTTGAATTGTTGCAACAAAGACCATAGAGTCCACAAAGCCTAAGATACTCTTGTACAGAAAGGGCTTCCCAGGTGGTACAGTGGTAAAGAATCTACCTGCCAATGAAGGAGACACAAGAGACATGGGTTCGATCCCTGGGTCAGGAAGATCCTCTGGAGTAGAGAATGGCAAGAATACTCCAGTCTTCTTGCCTGGGAAATCCCATGGACAGAGGAGCCTGGCAGGCTACAGTCCTTGGGGTTGCAAAGAGTCGGATGTGACTGAGCGCGCGCGCGCGCGCGCACACACACACACACACACACACACGTACAGAAAAAGTTTGCCAACTCTTGAACTAGACTACAAGCTTTCTAGGGTGCATTCATTTAATCAATAAATATGCCTCAAAGGCCTCCATCCCACGCATAATACTGGCTTCTGGGGAAACATGATGGGTTAAGTCAGACAACGGAAGATTCTGAATTCCAATTAAATTTTAAATACTGGGTGAGAAGGAAGACCAATTTCTTTGAGTTCAAGGATTTACAAAACTTCTTGTGCCCCTTTCCCACTGAATAAAAACCTCTGGCCCCATTTTTATAAACCCAAAAAGGAGAGAAAAGCTGGATCCTGAAAAGTGACCGGCTTGTAATAGAAATGTAGCCAATCAGCAAAATCTAAAGGCTCTGAAATATGTTTAGTCAAACTTTTTTTTCAGAGCAAATATGAAAAAAGAAGATGAAGTCCTCAGAAATGGAATACTATTTAGCAAGCGCTGGAAAGTGTTCTCACTGCACTAATGAGTCATTAAGTGAGGCGTTTGGGAACTGGGGAGGTGCTATAATTAGGTTATCTGTATTTTTAACACAAGAAAAATAATCCAAAGAGGCATTAACTAATGCAGCTGTATTGGAAGGGGGACAGCTCTCTGCAAGTCTCCAAACAGAGGGGAATCATTTTGAACAACTCAGAGCTCAGCTGAGCAGTTAATTTAACAAAATGCTTAAGAGTGAACTCTCCTCAGTCATTGGTCTATATCCTGAACCATCTCCTAGTTTTACCCAAACTAGAGATCAGCACTCCATTCCAAAACACCAGGCCCGTACAGATATCAGTTTAGATGGAAACAGCAAATCTGATCATAACAAAAGGCTAACAGAAATGAAGTGAGTGACGGGTTAGAGATTTCACATAATTAAATTGTCAAAGGCCACAAAAGGAATGTGAAAATCAGGGGATATCACCATCCTAGGGGAAGAGAGAGGGGATTTAGTTATAAATACATTTCTGAGGAAAATGAAGAAAAAATAGATGTCCAGATTGCTCATTTTTGGCCTAATGAATAAATCATCTTGCCCCCCCCCACCCCCAATGCACCTGCTGCTTTGAAAAGTCCTTCCACATCAACCCAACAGTAAATGCCTCACAATGGCTTCAACGAAGCTGGAGTCTCGCCAGTGAAAATTACCACTCTTCAACCAAGATAAACATCATATTACTTCATTACCCTTTTAAAACATATGCAAATTAAATCCATTATTCTTTTTTCACCCAGAAATGAAGTTCGTTTGGCTGGAATTCAGCGATTCCTTTTGTTACAATTGACCATGAATGGATGAACTTCATGTAGATGGTGCCCACTCCCCATCTTTGAATCAAACATTAATACCATTTGACAGTAATAAATAACACTTATCACAATAGGGATGGAATAATGATTTCCCCACTCAGCTGGCTCATCAGAGCCTATCAGCTGACAACTGCATAAATGAGATTAGCATAACAGCTGCCTATGACAAATGTATCTAAATCCTTCTAATGCCAGCTAGTGCTTTGATCTCCCTATCAAGTCAATGCCAAAACCCAAATCCATTTCTGCAAACTACATCTTGTTTATTATAGATACATATGTATGTCCCAGCACAGTCTGCAATCCCAAGACAGCCTTAATTAAAAGAATTTGGGATATTGATTGAAAATTGTCACCTCTGGCTTTGTACTTCCTTCCACGACAAGGCTGAATATTTTTAAGAAATTTATTTTCAAAATGGAGTTGAAGCTTTGCCTTCTCTTACTTCCCCTTGAGTCACTCACTAGACTGTAATGAGGTCCCATTCTGATGTTTTCAAATGAAAATAATTACCATGGTTTCATTTTGATTATTGCCTTTCAGAGGTTTCAGGTTCATAAAAATTTAAATCAACTCCAAGTAACATAAGCCACAGTCCTTTCCTTCCTTTCATACAATCACAGTGAAACACAGACTTGTTCTTTGTTTGGGAATGCAAATGGGATTTGATCAAACCTGAACTAGAATGTCTTCATTTATCCTCCTCAACAATTCACAAGGTTGATGAGGGTAATATGAGAAGCAGTAAACACATTTTTGGTGTCCAGGTCCCTGCAAGCCTCAATTTGTTTCTCCTACTGAACTTGAAGTTGAAGCAAGACAGAGAGTCCAGTGTCCAGGAAATAATATGCTGGATATTAGAGAGATTAGGATGTAAGGAGTTAGAGATTCCCTTAAGAAAAGGGCAGCAACTGGAAAAGCCACATGAACACATGCTTAGAATGTAGGTCTTGTTATCCTATCTTGAAACAGACTGAAGGCAAGGATTAGTAGTGACTAGTTTACTTCCCACTCCTTTGTGGGGAGTATTTACATATCTATATCACAACACTCCTCCAAACAGTCAGTCAGTCAACAGTCATTCATTCATATCATAAATATTTATCAGGAGCCTGCCATTTACTATTGTATTAATAGGTGATAGGATTATCACAGAAGCCAGATATACAAAGTGCTTACCTTCATGGGACTTACATTCTAGAGGATAGATATCAAGTACTACTGAAAAATAATTACATCACAAGAGGATACTATTCAGATTGTGTATTAGAGAAGATGTGAGTAGGTTTCAACATTTACACAAATGTGGGCAGTCACAAATAAGAACAAATGTAGGCGTGTTAGGCAAATACAACGGATGAAGACCACATTCTAAGTCTAACTTTTGAACAATTTTTAGACTGAGGTTGGGATTCCTCTGTAATTAACTAATCAGCCCAAAGTGTTATTGCTGCTGTTCAGTTGCTCAGTCATGTCTGACTCTTTGTGACCCCATGGACTGCAGCCCACCAGGCTTCCCTATCCTTCACTGTCTCTCAGAGTTTGCTCAAATTCGTGTCCATTGAGTTGATGATGCCATTCAACCATCTCATCCTCTGTTGCCCCTCTTCTCCTCCTGCCTTCAATCTTTCCCAGCAACAGGGGTCTTTTCCAACCCGTTGGGTCCTTGCATCAGGTAGCCAAAGAACTGGAGCTTCAGCTTGCTTCAGTATCAATCCTTTCAGTGAATGTTCAGGGTTGATTTCCTTTGGGATTGACTGGCTTGATTTCCTTGCTGTCCAAGGGACTCTAGAGAACTCAATATGAAACAGTAGGGGATGTTCATTAATTTAACAAACATGTGTTGATCAAGCCATTATGTGCTAAGGATACTAGCCTGAATGAGACTCTGCTTTCTATGGCATACCATCCCAATGTTGGTATTATGAGCATAATCGTGATTTACAAAAGTAGAAGTATACAAATTTAGGATGAAGCAGGAAGGAGATCCATGAAGAAATGGCCTTTGAAATAAGACTAAGGGTGCAGGCTGGTATATTCCATAGTGGAAGATCCATGTGACAAAAGTAGACATCAAATAACATCAACAAAATGCAGGCATGACTGAGCAAGAACTTTAGGAAGATCCAGTGAAGGAGAGATTGGTCATTAACGCCAGACCCCATTACAGTTGTCATAAAGTGACTTGAAGTTGGCTGGACATGTGCTTCTTGACTTCAACTCTTCGTAAACTCTCTATGTTTCATTGTATAAGGTAGATCCAACTGTGAGCATATCCAACTGTGAGCAGTCTATGGGGTCACAAAGAGTCGGACACAACTGACCTACTGAACTGAACTGAACTATGAGTGAAGGAGTCCCACAAATATTATGAGAGCATGACTTCATATCCTTCCCAGAGAAGGTAGGTAAGAAAAGTACATTTAGTTGAAAGGTGTTGGGAAAGAATCTAGTCCTTCTTGGTTTTCCTACACAAAATCTAGTTGGACATTTGCTATATATTTGCTTGTCAATTGATATTTACATCAGCGGTTCCACTGGAAAGAGTACATGCATTACCTGTTGTTGGAATAAACATTATGCATCACATAACCAGATTCTAGTGTCTTTCAAATATATGTTGATGGTGCTACAACTAACCAGAGAAGGCACAGGCAACCCACTGCAGTACTCTTGCCTGGAAAATCCCATGGACAGAGGAGCCTGGTAGGCTGCAGTCCATTGGGTCGCTAAGAGTCGGACACGACTGAGCAACTTCACTTTCACTTTTCACTTTCATGCATTGGAGAAGGAAAATCCCAGGGATGGAGGAGCCTGGTGGGCTGCCATCTATGGGGTCGCATAGAGTCGGACATGACTGATGCAACTTAGCAGCAGCAGCAGCTATGACTAACAAGATATGAAAGATTTTTAAAGCATCATTGAATTTGTCATAGCTCTATTATTGTGTATTTTTCCATCCCCAGACACAAAAGTACTACTATCATAAAATTAGCATTAAAAGGTAGAAATTTTTACCATATGATATCACTTATATGTGGAATCTAAAATATGATAGAAATGAACCTATCTATTAAGCAGAAACAGAATCAAGGACATGGAGAACAGACTGATGGTTGCCAATGGGTCAGAGGAAGATAGAGTGGGAGGTTGGGGTTAGCAGATGTAAGCTTTTATATATAGAATGGATAAGCAGCAAGGTTCTACTGTATGGCACAGAGAACTGTATTCAGAATCCTCTGACAAACCACAGTGGACAAGAACAAGAAAAAGAGAAGAATATATATACCTGTACACACATATATAACCGAATCACTTTGCCATACAGCAGTAACTAACACTACACTGTAAATCAAATATACTTCAATAAAAAATACGTAAAAAATGATAAGACTTTTAAAAAGAAATAGAGGTTTTCATTTTGTAAAAACTCAGAAACTTCTGGTCTACCTGATGAAAAATGCCATATAGAAGAATGATTGATTCTGTGTTATTTTTCTCAACTAGCTAATGATTGAGAATAACCAAGCAACTGATTCACTTGACTTCACAGAATCCCATCCTTAACATGACCCCAGAGACTTCTATTTGATTCACATCAACATGTCATATACCCAAACTTGCAAATAAAATAATGGAATCAATAGAGTCAAAAGAAGCTCATAGATTTCCACTTCAGCCACAGCTGAAAACTCAGACCATGTTTTTTGTTTGTTTTCATTCTAAGTGCCAGTTATGTGCCTAGTACTCTGATGGTACTAAGAAAGACAGTAATTTTAAAATCATTACTCTTGAATTCAAGGAACTTACAGTATAATTGGGGAGAGAATATAGTGAAGGTGTACACATAAGTTTCAATTCAAGACAGAGAGCTAAGGACTATAAGAAATATGAGCACTCAGAATGGGAAAATTGTCCCAAACACTTGTATCAAAAAAGTCTACTGGAATAGATAACATAGAAGATGAGTCTGGGAGACTGGGCTGCACTAGGCTTCTAGTCCAAACTGGCTAAAACTTCTGAGGACAAAATGGGGAGCAAAAATTTATGGCCAGGGGATGGAAGGGCTTGACCACCATCATGGGAGTCAGTAGGCTTTGGGGAACCATCATCTACTTTTTGAAACTACTGAGTACGCTTTATTTTCTTTATATGAAAAGAAGCCCAGATGCGGGCAGCCTAGGATGGGTATAGCTGCTCTGCAATGCTGTTAGTTTCTATCTTTCTATTCTATTATTTTTTAATTAACAAAAATTAAGTGTACAATTCAAGAGTGTTAACTACAGTTGTGTTGTTGTGCAGCCAATTTTTTCATCTTGAAAAATTGAAACTCTATACACATTAGACAGTAATTCCTTCATTTCCTGGTAACCACATTCCTGCTTTGTCTCTAGGAATTCAACTACTTTCAGTGCCACATTTTAGTGCAATTAAGGAATGTGTGTCTTTTCTTGTGGCTGGCTTACTTCAGTTAGTATAATGTCTTCTAATGTCTTCCATCCATATGATAGCACATGACAGAGTTTCCATCTTTTTTAAGATTGAGTAATATTCTACTGTCTGTATATACTGCATTTTCTTTATTGATAGACATTTGGGTTGCTTCCTTCTCTAGGGAATACAGTGAATAATGAACTAATGCTATTATGAAAACAAGTTAGCCATCATCCACTTTTGAAGTAGAGAAAATGATAACCACAAAACACACAACCACTAAGATTAGTTTTTACCTCACTCCAGTACTCATCATCTGTTAAATAACAGTAAGTGAATAGAATTTATTAAAACATACAAGTGGGTCTTAACACAGACACATTTGACTGGAAATGCCTCAGAGAATAGCCTGTTCAACCAATCTTCCTGCCACCCTCCCCAACCCAGCTGGCCGAGAATCCTTCACAGTCTCAACACCTACCGATCTCCTGATCTCCAGGTACAGGCTGGCTGGATTTGCAAGACTTCACTGCATATGAGGGATGTTAACCAGAGGCTCTGCCTGTGGCTACCATTGAGGTAGTCCTAAGTGTAGGCTATAAGGCAGACACATGAACAGAGAAGCAAGCATCAATGAAAAAAAAATGTTGCTTGCCATATTAGTAAACAAAGGATGCTGCAGCCAACAAGCCATCACATTACAGCTCCCCCACAGTGGTAAGCCTTTCTGAAGGAACTCAAAATGAGAAAGCACAGGATACCAGCCCCAGATGGCTGAGATGCATATCAAAAGAATGATTTCAGTGAGCCCAGACTCTTACATCTTCCCATACATACAAAAGCACTAAATTCCTTAACTTCAGATACTGGGTTTTCCTTAATTAACAGTAATCTTTTGAAGTCTACCTGGTATTTGCTGCAAAAACTCTCATATATCTTGGCTCCTTGTTCATCTCTTTGCAGCAGTTTCTCAGAGTTTTCTGAGAAGTTATCTTATCCCAGGCTTAAGTCTTCACCTTTGCAAGCCAAATAAAACATAATTCTCAACTTTTAGGACTTCCTTGGTGGTCCAGGGATTGAGAATCTACCTGCCGATGGAGGGGACACAGGTTTGATCTCTGATCCGGGAAGAGTCCACCTACCCTGGGGGCAACTAAGCTGGTACACCACATCTACTGAAGCCTGCATTCCTTAGAGCCTGTGCTCCGCAGGAAGAGCAACCACCCCAGCGAGAAGCCTGCCCATCACAACTAGAGAGCAGCCGCTAGTCAACCCAACTAGAGAAAGCACACAGGTAGCACCCAAAACCCAAGCATGGCCAAAAAGAAATATTTTTTTTAAATTCTCAAACTTCAGGTTGTGCGTTTTTTTTCAGTTCACGCAAGAAAAGCCCATCTTCTGCAAGAGAGCAAAGAGAACGTTTGAGATGATAGACCACACGACTCTGGAGGTAACCAAAAAATCAGACCCTTGATTCCAGACAGTTTTCTTGATTCTAATTGCAGCCCCTTGTGGCTTCTGTCATATACCCCTGTACACATATACTAAATTCTCTTTCTTGTTTAAGCTAGCTTAGTGTGAGTTTCTAGTCCTTAGAGCTAAAACAGCCTTCACTGGGAAAGTGACATAAGACATGGCCAGCACAGATGATAAATGTGTTTGCATTCATCAAAGTGATATTTCAACGGGTCTGTGGTCAAATAAGTGCTCTTGTCTTTTTTGCACTTTGTTGCTTCATTTAGAATCACTTGGAGCAGGGTTCACTCTGCAGTTTGAAGACAGGTCTCTTTATGTGGCTTTTTCATATGATAATGTAGAGTGTATTTTCAGCCCAGTCCACAATCAAATGAGAATCGTCTTAAGGAGATGTAATTATAGCAGCTATTTTGCTGGCTCTTAACTGAAGACAAAGCAAACAGTATGCCAAGGAATTATATCCAATGATGATACTAAGAACAAGGTGGGAAAGAGGGTCAGTCAGCCTAGAGGGACTGCATGTTCCTACCTGTAATACTTTGTCCTCAGAGGAACCCCCTAAACCAAAGGAACATGAGGATTGTTGAGTATTTGTTCTTGGGTAGAAGAATTGTGTTACTTTAATAGGCTGTGAAATGATTGATGCTGGCATATTCACCAAACCCAAATAAAATAAGGAAAAATAGTCATGATTACCAGTGAGTCGTATTCATCTATAACCACTTAAATCCACAGAAAACAATCTAGGTGAAATAGTCAATCGTTTTTTCATTTTGCTTTCTTTGTTGTTGTTAATTTAATGTTAACCATTCAAATTCACGCTGGAAATATTACCTTTCAGTGAAGTCAGCCTTGACAATTTCACAACATTGACACAACCTGTTTGTAGTTGAAAACTGCCTAAATGTTAAAACACAGTAAAAATGATTAGCAATGATAATACAGGCTACCTTAATGCCACAATCAGTGAGTGAAACATAAAGAACACTTGGTTTGCAGTCCAATTATTTATCCATCTCAGTTTGTTAAGAGAGAACTTTGACTTAGTCCATCATGAAACTTGCCAAACCGCACTATACCTTCTCTGTTGTGAAATAATTACATTTCAAATGTACAGTGAATATGTTTGAAAGTGAGAGGGTAAGAGAAAATAATTTTAAGAAATATGAGAAATGCATGCCAGTGTAAATCTGATTTTCCTTTTTTTTTTCATTTCAAACACTATATAAGGTTCACTCAATTGGGTTTGTCTGTAAACACAACCAACTCATTCTCTGAAAAGACCCTTTTTCCACTCTTCAGCTAATAATATTTTCCTTTTGTTCCACCTCATTACTTTGAGATTTCCTCTGCTGTTCTAAGCTAAGTAATTTTTCTCCCTCTTCACTGTCTGCACCTTTACAAATATTTGCAAATGGTTATCATGCTTTATCCTGGTACTTATCCCAAAGCAAAAATTCTTCGTGTCTTTAATACTTAATAACTGGGCCAGTGTCTTAACTGTTTTTCTCCCCTGCAATTTCAACTGTCTGACATGTTATGATAATTACCTAGTGCAGTCCTCAACAACACAATATTGAATTCAAAATTCATGCTGTTTTCCTTAGCACATGCCATCTTGGATGAAGCTTCTCTAAGAGGTTATCAGAGCCAAAGAGCCACTGCTGAGTCCTAGATGATTAGGGGACTTTGGTCGTGGGATCTAACTCATAGTTGTCCTAGCTCTCTCACTGTGTGGCTTGGGGCAAAGCCAGCTTCTATGGATCTTATTTTCTTTTCCTACAAAGAGAGGGTTCACATAGATTGTCCCAAGATGCCTTTTAAATCCATGATTCTGGGACTTCCCTGGTGGTCTAGTGGTTAGGCATCCCCCTTCCAGTGCAGGGGACTCAGGTTCACTTCCTGATCAGAGAACTAAGATCCCGCGTGCCATGGGGCAACTGAGCCACATGCTACAACTAGTGAAACCCATGCACTGAAATAGAATAGAAACCCTGAGCACCACAAGGAAGACCCGGTACAGCAAAAAAAAAATATATATATTACATTCTAGGGTGTGTGTGTGCCTTTGTCATTCAGTCATGTCCAACTCTTTGGGACCCATGGACTGTAGCCCTCCAGGTTCCTCTGCCCATGGAATTCTCCAGGCAAGAATATTAGAGTGGGTAGCCATTCCCTTCTCCAGGGAATCTTCCTGACCCAAGGATGGAACCTGGGTCTCCTGCATTACAGGCAGATTCTTTACCATTTGAGCCATGAAGGGAAGACCCACATTTTAGACTATCCCATTTTAAAACCTAAATCTAGTCAAGTCACTCCTTTCTTAAGAGGTTTCAGTTGTTTCCCAATGAACTGAGATTAAAATCAAACTTCTTTACAAAGTTTGCAAGGCGCTACATGGTCCAGCCTCTGCCTACATCTCCAACCTCAGCTTATATCTCCCTGCCCACCAATCTTCAGCTGGGTTCCACAAAATGAGACCTTGAAAAAAAGAACATGAGTTTATTTGGAAAAGGAATAGGGAACAGACACAGTCAAGAGGAGGAAGCCAACAAAAGGTGCCTAATCAAGAGGGTTACCATGATGGGTTCCTGAGATTCAGTCCCAGTGAGGACCCTTGGGAGATGGCAGGGAGCACAGAATATGCCTCCTGGTCATCCTTCCCAAGGAATGGGAAGACAGGGACATGTCTCCACCAACTCACTCATCATAGGTTGAAAACAGCTCCTGGGACATCAACTCACTGGCAGTTCTAGCCCACCCAATATGTTGACCCAGCCTACCAGGGAAAGCTACCACTATAAACAGGACTGATACAGGGTTGATAATGTAGGGCACTGACAAATTTGTGCCCCACTGTTTACCTAATCCTCAGGCTTGTCCTGTCCTCTCTTTTAGGGCCTCTGCAAATATGACCCACTCTGATTCAGACACATTGCAAAGCTCCCTCCATCGCAGTGTAAGCATCACCTTCTCAGGCAGTCTTCCCTGACCACCCTAATTAGGTTCCCCTCCTTTCTTTATTGTATTAATACTCTGTTTGATCCCTTCATAACATTCTTTATACTTTGTAATTATATTATTACTTTAAGTTATTTTACATTTGTACACTTCATTAGAATACAAGTTGTTCTTATGGGGACCATGTCTTTTTAATTCACCAATGTGTAGCCAGCATCTTGCTCAGTACCTGATAAACGGCTGGTACTCACTAAATTGTTCTCAGGTGAATAAATTTTTGAAAACTCACAGGTGTTTGTAAAACAACCATCCATTTACATTCAACAAGCAAAAATGTTTGGGTGAGATACAGAGGAAATGTTTTGATGCATTATTGTGTGCCTCCTACACACTGAAAAGTGCTCATTTCAATGGTCTTCTGAAGGAGGCAATACCATAAATTACCACTGGCACTCAGCTTAAGTAACTTGGGTGGCTCAGTGGTTAAGAGTCTGCCTGTCAATACAGGAGACATGGGAGACTCAGGTTTGATCCCTGGGTCAGGAAGATCCCCTAGAGGAAGAAATGGCAACCCAGTCCAGTACCTTTGCTGGGAAATCCCATGGCAGAGGAGCCTGGTGTGCTACATACAGTTCATAAGGTTGCTGAGAGTCAGATACAACTGAGCAACTGAAAATGCACACAGAAGTACAGTGATAAATATAATCAGAGATGCAGATACTAAAGCAGTCAGAAGACAGAATTCCAGACTCAGCCCTCTATGCTCCTAGGCTTCAGGCAGTAACTGTCACTTTCTGAGTCTCTAGTGTAGCTGTTCTTTTTTCTGGAGTTTTGAATTGTTTTAATTACAAAAAAATAATATAAGAAGATTGGTTATCTCATAAGTCTCCCCTTCAGCCTCAACATTCTCTCAATATTTTAAGTAAGACACATAAATATGGCCTTTGCATATTACAGATGTTCAACAAATATTTGTTTTTAAATGTTTAACATGGATACATTTTATGGATGACAGAGCCATACATACAGCAACATGAAATTCTGGATAACTGAGTCTCAGCATCATCTGCAAGAGATGGTGTTCTTATCTGAGAGTCAGAAATAGCAAATGTTTGCTCTGGGTAGCACTATTTTTTGATTCTGTACTCATGGCAGACATCTCTAATTGACTGTCACACTCCTTACCACTGATACAAAATGTAGCCCCAGAAACCTGAATTCACTAGCCAAGAGATCAAGGTTAACATTACCAGTGAAGTGATAAGTAACGTTGAAAGCAGGATAGCATGATATGTGATGAGAAAGGCATCTTATTTCTATGGTGTTTTCCCCCAAAACCCATAATCCCAGTCAAATCAGGAGAAAAACATTAAGACTACTCCAAATGGAAGGATATTCTACATAATACTTGACCAGTATTCCTCAAACTGTCAAGGACAGGAAAAACAAGGAAAGACTAAGAAATTGTCCCAGGCCAGAGGATGCTAAGAGACATGACAACAAAATGCAATGCAAGGTCTTAAATAAGCTCTGAAAAAGAACATTAGTGAAAATAAATAAACACACACACAAACCTCAATAAAATCTAGAGTTTATTTAATCACAACAAATTGTGGATCATGACAAATTGTGGGAAATACTTAAAGAGATGGGACTACCAGACCATGGTACCTGTCTCCTGAGAAACCTGTAAGTATGTCAAGAAGCTTCCCTGTACAAGGCTTCCCTGATAACTCAGCTGGTGAAGAATCTACCTGCAATGCAGGTGACCCAGGTTCAATCCCTGGGTCAGGAAGATCTGCTGGAGAAGCGATAGGCTACCCACTCCAGTATTATTGGGCTTCTCTGGTGGTTCAGATGGTAAAGAATCTGCCTGCAATTCAGGAGACCTGGGTTCAATCCCTGAGTTGGAAGTTTCCATGGACAGAAGAACTGGCAGGCTACAGTCCATGGGGTCGCAAAGAGTTGGACACAACTGAGTGACTTTCACTTTCATGTCAAGAAGCAATAGTTAGAACCAGACATGGAATGACAAACTGGTTCAAAATTGGGAAAGGAGTACGTCAAGGCTGTATATTTTCACCCTGCTTATTTAACTTATATACAGAATATATCATGTGAAATGTCAGGCTAGATGAATCACAAGCTAGAACCAAGATTGCTGGGAGAAATATCAACAACCTTAGATACATAGATGATACCACTCTCATGACAGAAAGTGAAAAGGAACTAAAGAGCCTCTTGATGAAAGTGAAAGAAGAAAGTGAAAAAGTTGGCTTAAAACTCAACTTTCAGAAAACTAAGATCATGACATCTGATCCCATCACTTCATGGCAAATAGATGGGAAAACAATGGAAACAGTGACAGACTTTATTTTCTTGGGCTCCAGAATCACTGTGGATGGTGACTGCAGCCATGAAATTAAAAGATGCTTGCTCCTTGGAAGGAAAGCTATGACAAACCTAGACTGTGTATTAAAAAGCAGAGACATCACTTTGCCAACAAAGGTCTATATATACAAAGCTATGGTTTTTCCAGTCATCATGTATGGATGTGAGAGTTGGATCATAAAGAAGGCTGAGTGCAAAGAATTGTTGCTTTTGATCTATGGTGCTGGAGAAGACTCTTGAGAGTCCCTTGGACTGCAAGGAGATCAAACCAATCAATCCTAAAGGAAATCAACCCTGAATATTCACTGAAAGTACTGATGCTGAAGCTGAAGCTCCAATACATTAACCACCTGAGGTGAAGACCCGACTCATTGGAAAAGACCCTGATAGTGGGAAAGAATGAGGGCAGGAGGAGAAGGGGTTAACTGTATGAGACGGTTGTATGGCACCACTGACTCAATGGACAATGCTCAATGAGTCTGAGCAATCTCCAGGGGATAAAGAAGCCTGGGTGGCAAAGAATCAGATGTGATTTAGCAACTGAACAACAGTGAACCAAAGTTAATTTCTTAGTTTTGACAAATATACCATGGTTATGTAAGATGTTAACAGTAGGTTAAAGAGTGTAATAGGTTTATAGGTTCTCTGTACTATCCTGGTCATATAAACCTGAAATTATTCTAAAATAAAAAGTTATTTTTTTAAAAGTCAGTAAACCAAGCCCCTTCACTAATTGTATGTTTAACTTCTTTGACCTTCACCTTTCTCATCAGTATATCTTTAATCTTTTCAGATATTTTATGCAGATATAAAAGATTGAAATTAAATACTATTAAAAAACTTGCAGTTAGAACACCTTGCTTGGGGCACATAGTAGGAGAAAAATAATGGAGCCTGCCAAACTCAGTATTGCTTTTGTTCCTGCTTTGAAGTAATCTGAGCTGCTATGCAGCCACAGACCTTCCTAAATTAATGCATTTGTTAAATTTTTAATTTAAAAATTAATTTTCCGAAGAATCTTTTACCTACATCCAAATTTAATTGCAGAGTCTGATATCTGGGCACAGGGAGAATTTATGGAGTACTTTGATGCTAAGGAATCACTGCCCCTAACACTAACAATCAACTCAATTGCTACAAATCTTCTCTTAATACCTTCCAGATGACATAGAGGCTGTGGCTAGCTTTTGTTAGATTCTTACAGCTTTTCCCTTGAAGATACATACCAAGTGCAATATTCAGGCTTTCTATGTACTTATGGATCCCATAATTCATTGTCTAGGTGAAATGGGCTGCTTTTGAAAAGTTGGAGACTACAGCCTTCACTTTTCAAATTGTGTAGCTAGCAGATTTCATTTACAGTATATTGCAACAAGTCCCTGGGAGTTTCCACTGAAAGCCATAAATCAGAATCAGTTAAGAAAAATGTTCAAGAGAATTTCCCATTTCTGCAGATAGACAAGGTTGAGAAATATCAGAGGTAGAGTTATGTAGTGTGAAATGACACTTTCTAAAGGGCTCTTTTGAGCAATGTATTAAGAATTTGTCAAAGATATGCCAAGTGCTCATCAGTGAATTAGGCATGTATTATAATACTTATTGTAGCATTTAAAGATCATGATTTTTATCACTTAGATTGTACTTAACATGCTCAAAACATTTTCAGTTCTAATTAAATATTCTCCCACGTGGATCTGTGTAGAGAAATAACCATTTATAAGAGGAAGAAATTCCCATACTCATAAGTAAAAAAAAAATACCCATCAGAGAAATACCCAACTTGAGTGCAGTATTAAATATGTAGGCAAATATGTAACATCTTGAGTTTCAGCCAGAAGTCTAGGTTGGTTTCCCAAACAACCATTTGGAGTTCCGTCTTCTCATCAAAATGAGTCTTCATGCTTTTTAAATTTTTTTCCTGAAGTTTGAGCTGCCCCCGACAGAATCTTTTGAGGTTTAGGCTAATTACATGAAGTCAAACAGGGAAACTAAGTGATTCCATTTTCCCAAATGCAGGGTTTCTCTTCTTAAATATCAAGCTCCACAAATACGGGTTCAGCATATCTCAGCTTCACAACTTCCTCTTCTTTACTCTTTTTTCAAGTTTTAAGAAAAGAGGCATCACAATTCCCCAGTTGGGGTCAGCATTTTGGTAGAGGGAACCAATCAAAAGGAGCATCTATCTTCACAGGTAAGAATTTTGCTATTTGAAAATATAAGGTAAGAATTTTTCCAGCAAGATGGGATTCAAATTCAGTCACTCAGTGCATTGCAGGGCTGACAAGAATCTGTCTCCAGAAAAGGAGAATTTATATCCTGCCTTTAGGCAGAAAAGAGGGGAAGGGTATAGAGAGCTTTTGTTGCATTTGCTGCTTCTTAATTCTCTTCAGCTCAATTATATCAAGGGCTTCCCAGGTGGCTCTGTGGTTTTAAAAAAAAAAAAAATCTGCCTGTAAATGCAGGAGAAGCGGGTTTGATCCCTGGACCAGGAAGATCTCCTAAAGGAGGAACTGGCAACTCAGTTCAGTATTCTTGCCTGGAAAATTCCATGGACAGAGGAGCCTGGGCCATGGGGTCGCGAAGAGTCTGACATGACTGAGCACAATCATGTTATATGTTATGTGTGTGAGCCCCAGTGGTAGACAAGATGATAGTATTTATACAAATGTAATAATGTGTGTCCTTTGGTCCAGGCATTGAACTTCCAATAATCTGTCCCAAGGTCATACCTCGTATGAAGCGCATGCACAAGTGTGTTTATTGTAGTACAGTTCATAACATGAAAACATTGGAACTCTTCAAAATGCCCCTTGATAGAGAAATATATATTCATTCATCAAATACAATACAACTCTGAAATGGCACAAGTTAAAACAAGGGTCACATCAACTGGCTATGCTAGTATCCTGCTGCTCCACAGAGAATTAGCCACCACAGCGTTACACAGAACAAAGAAATAAGAGTTAATGCTAAATAACTTGGCAATCAACTCTTTGTGACCCCATGGACTGTATAGGCCATGGAATTCTCCAGGCCAGAATACTGAAGTGGATAGCTGTTCCCTTCTCCAGGGGATCTTCCCAACCCAGAGATCGAACCCAGGTCTCCTGCATTTCAGGCAGGTTCTTTACCAGCTGAGCCACCAGGGAAGCCCTGGCAATCAACAGAGCCAGATAATATGAATTCAAATCCCAGCTCTGACCTCCGTGTGGCCTTGGGCAAGTTGGTGACCTCCATGATCCTTGGTTTCATTATCTATAAAATATAGATGATATTAATATATCTCTTGTGTAGAGTGCTTATGAGAATTAAATGAGACGATGCCTGCCTGTATTTAGCACAATGTCTAGCACAGAGAAGTACTCAATAAACATCACCTACTATAATAAATACATATACAGCTAGAAGGGATCTGAGAGCCTCACTACTCAAAGTGTACTTTAGGGAGCAGCTGGCACAGCAGCAGCACCTGGGAGCTCACTGGAATGCAGAATTTCAGGCCCTACCCCAGATTTACACAATCAGAATCTGCATTTTATTGAGTTGGCCAAATAGTTCATTCAAGCTTTTCTATAACTTCTTATGGAAAAAGCTGAATGAATTTTTTAGCCAACGCAATAACATGATCCCCAGATGATCTGTAAGCATATCTTACTTTGAAACTAGTAATCTGGGGTTAAGACTGAGATTCTGCATTTCCAATAAGCTTCGGGTCCATGGCCACTTTGAGTAGCACATTAATTTTGAGATATACTTCCTTAAAGATTGCCCAGTTCTGCCCTCCTCTTTTATAGATGAAGGAACTGAGTTCTGAAAAGGTTAACTGACTTGTTCAAGCCACATACGCACCAGTCCACGGCAAATTTGAGGCAGACTCAGCCCTCCTTACTCTGAACCTTATACTTTGAACAAAGCTTTTGGATTGCAAATTGTCGGGCCCGCACAGTTCTCCAGGAGCACCATGGACAATTTGAAACGGACTCACTATTGACTTCTGAGAACCTGTAGGCGTGTCAAGGTAAGTGAGACCCTAAATGGCTGTTTTAATGACTGCAATGTTATAATTCACGCAGAGTCACTGTTGTACCTAGCAAATTCATAATTAGGGGTAATTTTGCACCTGCTGTCCTGAGACGCTGGCATTTCCTTTAATTTAGCTTGATGCCTTGATTATACCATGGGAGCAGCAGGAGACAAGGCAATCTCTCACCCAACTCCTGGAGAAAACACACAGCTTCTGGTTTGTGGTTATGATTAATAAAGCCAGTTAACATCCTCTGAGTCATCAGCTGCTGCTTCTTGTCATACTGATGCAGAATCTTCCATGAAGTGGGAGCGCTTATCACCATCCAACCTGTTGCAAAAAACATAAGAGGCTAGTGGGTTCTTTTTAGGGTGAACCATCCCAAGAATTCCATTCAGACTAACTTGGATCATTATCACCTAAGCAGCTGTGAATCTCAGATCACTAAATCAGCTCAGAAGAAACATAATGCTATTTTTCTGTAACTGAATTTACTTTCTAGTTCAAAATCAGGACTTTGGGATACCTGCTTTTCTTGCTGTTGTGTTTAGTTGCTCAGTCATGTCCGACTCTTTGTGACCCCATGGACTGTAGCCCACCAGACTTCTCTGTTCATGGGATTTCCCAGGCAAGAATACTGGAGTGGGTTGCCATTTCCTCTGCCAGGGGATCTTCCAACCCCAGGATGTAACTCGTGTCTCTTGTGTCCCCTACATTGGCAGGTGAATTCTTTACCACTTACCTTTTCTTGTGAGCTGCTTTAAATTGGGGGAATTTATGTGTAGCCAAGTCATCACAGATGTGATGGTTAATTTTAGGTGTCAACTTGACTGAGCTAAGGGATGCCCAAATAATTGGTAAAGCATTATTTCTGGAGGTGTCTGTAAGGATGTTTCTGAAAGATTAGGATTTGAATTGGTGAACTGAATAAAGCAGATAGCCCTCCCCAATGTAGGTGGGCATCATCCAACTCATTCAGGGCCCAGGTGGAGCAGAAGGCAGAGAAAGGGCAATTCAATCTCTCTCTGCCTGAGCTGAGACATACACCTTCTCCTGCCCTTGGACATCAGTGCTCCTGGTTCTCAAACTTTAGACTCAGATCCAGAATTTACACCATCAGTTCTCAAGCTTTTGGACTCAGATTGAATTACATCACCAATTTTCCTGATTCTTTGTCTTGCAGATGGCAGATCATGGGACTTCTAGACCTCCATAACCATGTGAGCCAACTCCTATATTAAGTCTTCTGTCTACCTATCTATCTTCTGTTGCTTCCGTTTCTCTGGAGGATGCTGGCTAATCTAAGAGGAGAGAGGCATTGAGATAGGCTGACATCCACTGAAAAGCCACCACCTGGTGCTGATCATCAGTCCCCAATGGTCACTGCTGTGTCCAGCTGGAGGATTCACTTTGTTTAGTGCTCTCTGGGGTGGGGTGGGGGCTAGGGGAGAGTTCTAGATGCCTAGGCTTTTTTCCATTGCTCTGTACAAGCCAG
This sequence comes from Antilocapra americana, assembly GCA_007570785.1. NCBI lineage: Eukaryota > Metazoa > Chordata > Mammalia > Artiodactyla > Antilocapridae > Antilocapra > Antilocapra americana. The sequence continues at coordinate 2,619,215 of ML663568.1, read as the reverse complement.
AGGAGAAGGAGGAGCCACATGAAGCCTCTAGACCCACCACAAAGCCACCACGTCTACTCAAGCAACATGCTGAGAGAGTATGGAGAGCTATGGAGTTTTGCCAGCTTAAGATTCAAACACAGGTTTAGCTGAGGCCAAGTCACTCCTTAACCAAACCATGGCTGAGCCTCTCATTTACCTATGCAATGAGAATCAGTAGAGGGAATGCCTGGGTTCTGGCTCCCTAACTACCCAACACTTGAAACCTATTGGACATTCTAGGTAGGAAGCAGAAATGTCAGGATGGGGAATTGGGGAAAAACTCTGCTTGAACTGGGACAAGTTCCTTAACCTGTCAGGCTGTCCCTTTTCAGTCATGACATTCTTCCATGATGGCAGGCACCATCCTTCATTGCTTTAATCCCTTGCTTGTGAAAAATTGAGGTTGTTTACACCTTTTCCTACTTTATACAATACTGCAGTGGACATTCTTTAGGGAGTACCTGCTCACACTGTTATTGTCTGACCTCCAGGGATGGGGTCAGAAGATGAGGTCAGTGGAACCACACCAGACTCTAGTCCCCTCCATACCACTCACTGTCCCTCAGTTGTCTCTCTTTCTCTCTCTTTTTTTTTTCTTTTAATTTTTTTTTATAGGCCATTTTAAGCCTTTATTGAATTTGTTACAATATTGCTTCTGTTGTAGGTCTTGATTTTTTGGCTGTTAGCTCCCTGGCCAGGGATTAAACTTGCACCCTCTGTATTGGAAGGCGAAGTCCTGACCACTGGACCACCAGAGAAGTTCCTCAGCTGTCTCTTTTAAAGGGTTGTTCCTTCAGACCACAGAAGTGAAGAGAATGTAGCTGACAGCTAGAAGATTCCAGTTCACATCACAATTGTGCTGCTGACCAGTGGTGTGGCCTTGAGCAAGTTTCTTGACCTCTCCTAACCTCCCCATAAAGTAAAAATAGTGACTTCTTCACAAGGTGCTACAAAGCCTAAAGAAGATATGATAGGTAAAATATACTTGCAGTGTTCACCATTAAAATAGGTGACTACTGAGAACCTACTGCATAGTTCAGGGAACTCTATTCAGGGCAGTGTAGTGAATCAAATGGGAAGGAAATCCAAAAAAGAAGGGATTCGTGTATGTATATATCTGATTCACTTTGCTGTACAACAGAAACCCACACAACATTATAAAGCAACTATGTTCCAATAGAAATTCATTAAAAATTTTTAAAGTGTTTGACATTGTGTTTTGCTATTGGCAAGCACTGACAAAAAGGCTTGTTGTTGTGAAGGAGGAAACAGACAGAACAGGCTCCATCTTGAAAGCAGGACTCCATCTTGGGCTGGACTGTGGACTTTCAGCTATATGCCCAGTATCTATGGAAACGACATACTAACTGGAAAACCAGCCCCCCTGGGTGGAAGAGCCCCAGGGCTCGTACCTAGATTCTCTGTCACCTAAAAGAATACCCTAATTGTCTATGTTACCGAATAGAATCATAAACTCTATTATGCTTATTGGGATATGACCACAGGCCTATTGATAATTGTCCACTGTTAACTACCTAGGCTTAAGGCATATGAATCACGGGTTAACTTTGATTGCATCTTTCTTTTCTTTTGTTCAGACTAATGTCAGGGAATTTGGGGAGGTGAGTTTGGGCATGTACACTTAGGGTATATAAGGTTTTCACAAAAACTGATCAAGGCCTTTGGCTAAGAGGAGATTCTGCCTTGGGCCCACCGCTGTAATAAGCTACACCCCACTATCTGCATTGTCCTTCTGAGTGAGCTTGTTTCCCAAAACACGTGGCTACACAGCAGTTGTTATCATTTTGACTTAAGTAGGGAAAAGGGGGCTTCCCAGGTGGTGCTAGTGATAAAGAACCTGCTTGCCAATGCAAGGGACAGAAGAGATGCAGGTTCAATCTCTGGGTCAGGAAGATCCCCTGGAGAAGAGCATGGCAACTCACTTTAGTATTTTTGCCAAGAGAATTCCATGGACAGAGGGGACTGATAGGCTACAGTCCATAGGGTTGCACAGAGTGGTACACAACTGAAGCAACTTAGCATGCATGCAGGGAGTAAAGAAGGAGAGAAGGAGAAGAGAGAAGGACAATGAGCCATTTAGGAATTTATCTTTCAGGGACAGATCAGAAGGTGGTCTGCATCTGCTCAAAAGTAGCCTCCAATTAAGGTGAATTGTCCCTAAGAAAGGGTGAAACTTCACCTGCCCATCTCGATCCTCACTTCCAGCCACATCCTCACTTCCAGGAAAATGGGAGTCTACTACCTCAAGACCCTGCAATGCTCTGAAATGGAAAATTATATATTAAATTATATATTAAATTCATAATAACTTGCTAGTGTAGATACATAGGGTCAGTATGAATTCCCAACAAAATGCAATGATTGCTACACTAGCTTAGTATTTGTGAGGCTTTTGTCATACGTGAAAAAAATTGATGATGACTTGAAGCCAAACAACATTCCAAAAGCATGTACATTGTTTGGGTTTCTCTTTTTAATCAAACATTAATAGGGGATACAAAGTTATAGGAAATGTAATGACAGGGTTGAATTGGGCGGGTAGATTTTGTTTGCATTTTTTAAGATTTTCCTTTGCTTATTCTAGTTGCCTCTCTTGAGATTCAAATGGCCATTGACACCAATATTAAGAGATGATCATTACCCCAAGCCCAAAGGATAGAAGGCTCAGCATGTTGCATATGAGCCACTTGATTTCAAGTGGTGTTAAGAGGGTTTTTAATTACTTAGCTCTGGACTCAGGTATCACCTTCTCTGACAAAACATCAAGACAAGAACAGCTTTCTAAATGGAATAGATCACTTTCCCCATCACCAGCCCATGACCGGGAGCCATTCTGCCACAGAGGAAATGCTATTTTAAACCAGCTCATTGGATGGGGCAGGGAGAAATGCTATTTAGAGTTCCCCATGGCCATGGGGAGAAAAGGAAAGGAAAGTAGGCAAATCTCACTAATACCCAACATCTCAACACTTTCCCCACCCAAAGTCTACCTCGTTCAAAGGCACAACTCCAATGATACAGAACAAACAGAGCAGTGCCCAAGAACGAGGGCTTCAGAGTTGATCAAAAAGATCTGAGCTCCAGAAGTGAACCCTCCTATGCTGTTGATGGGAATGTAAATTGGTGTAGTCATTATGGAGAACGGTATGGAGGTTCCTTAACAAATGAAAATTAGAGCTACCATATTACCCTACAACCCCACTCCTGGGCATTTGTCCAGAGAAAAATATGGTCTGAAAGGATACATGCACCCCAATGTTCATTGAAGCACTATTTATGATAGCCATAGCATGGAAGCAACCTAAATGCCCATCAACAGAAGAGTGGTTAAAGAAGATGTGATATGCAATGGAATATTACTCAGTCATTAAAAAGAATGAAATAACGCCATTTGCAGCAACATGGGTTGATCTAGAGATTGTCATATTGGGTGACATCAGTCAGGGAAAGAGAAATATTTTACTATATCACTTATCTATAGAATCTAAAAAGAAATGATACAAATGAACTTATTTACAAAACAGGAACAGACTCATAGACGCCTTTCTTGGATTCAATTTGCTAGAACAGCTTACAGCACTGAGGAAACCTATTTACTTCACTAGATTACCGGTTTACCATGAAGCATACTAAAAGATACAAATCAACAGCCAGTTGAAGACATGCCTAGGGAGAGATTGCTGACACAGCCGCTCCTGTCTCCATGAAATTTGGAGCCCAGCGTGGTAGCACTGGAAAGCATTCTTGTTCCCCAGTCTGGAAGATTTCTGAACCCTGTCCCATTTGGTTTTTATGCAGGCTTCACTACATAGGCATTGTTAATGAAAACACCGGACTTCCCTGGTGGCTCAGATGGTAAAGAATCTGCCTGCAATGCAGGAGACCAGCTTCAATCCCTGGGTTGGGAAGGTCTCCTGGAGAAGGGCATGCATGACAACCCACTTCAGTATTCTTGCCTGGAGAATTCCATGGACAGAAGAGCCTGGCGGACTATAGTCCATGGGGTCACAAAGAGTCCAACATGACCGAACAACTAACACTTTCAGTGAAATCATTGGCCATTGGTGATTAAATCAGCAGTTGGGATGCAGAAAGAGGGACTGAAGTTTCCAACCCTCTAATCATGTGGTTGGCTCCACTGGCCACCAACCTCCATCCTTTGGTGAGATCCAAAAGTCACCTTGTTAACATAACAAAGACCAAATATATATATATATATGTTATTACAAATATCATACTACCTCACGGGGCTATAAGAAGGATTGAATGAGTTATTTGACATAAAGCATTGAATAAATGTTGGCCATTTTTGCTATGGTTTATTGCCCCAAACACATGTTCAGTTCTTACAACCATGCCTATGAAGAAGTAAAGTGAAAGTTGCTCAGTTATGTCCAACTCTTTGTGACCCCATAGGCTATACTTTCAGACTATACAATTCATGGAATTCTCTAGGCCAGAATACTGGAGTGGGTAGCCTTTCCCTTCTCCAGGGGATCTTCCCAACCCAGGGATCGAACCCAGGTTTCCAGCATTGCAGGTGGATTCTTTATCAACTGAGCCACAAGGGAAGCCCAAGAGTACTGGAATGAGTAGCCTATCCTTTCTCCACTGGGTCCTCCCGACCCAGGAATTAAACCCAGGGACTTTGCTGGTGGCTCAGATAGTAAAGCTTCTGCCTACAATGCGGGAGACCCCGGTTCAATCCCTGGGTCAGGAAGATCTCCTGCAGAAGGAAATGGCAACTCACTCCAGTATTCTTGCCTGGAAAACCCCATGGACAGAGGAACCTGGTAGCTACAGTCCATGGGGTTGCAAAGAGTCGGACACGACTGAGCGACTTCATTTCACTTTTTCATTTCACTCATGCAGTGCAGGCAGATTCTTTACCTGCTGAACTATCAGGGAAGCCCTGCCTGTGAAGAGGGCAGAACATAATTTATAGATGAGGTTTAGAAAGTTGTCCCTCCTATCAGAGTTCACCTTTCTTTTTCCAAACTTGCATCAGGTAGAAACTCAAAGCCTCCCCACCATAAGGTCACCTACCCAGAGAAATGTACTATTAATGGTTGGTATGTATTCTTCTAGATAATTAATGAATGCAAATACATAGAAGTGGAATCTTCCTATGCAACTGCCTTTTCTTTTTAAGTTTAACAATGTATTGTAAGGATTTCCCTGGCGGTCCAGTGGCTAAGACTGCACTCACAACGCAGGGGGCCTGGGTTCAATCCCTGGTCAGGGAACTAGATCCTGTATGCCATAGCTAAAGATTCCACAACAAAAATCAATGATCTCATGTGCCACTATTAAGACTCGGTGCAGCCAAATTAATAAGTATTAAAAACAACAACAGCAATATGTCATAGATATCTTTCACATCAGTATTGTTGGATTCACCTCATCCTTTTCAATGGTTCATTCTATTCCATGGTATCCAGGTACTATACTCTGTTGAACTAATCCTCTACCCACCAAAATGTGATCTTGCATTCATTATCATTTTAAATATATCCACAGAAATATACCTGAGTATTTAGGACAAATTTCTAAATGTGCGTTCTCTGGGTCAAGGGGTACAAATATTTAAAATCTGGTTACCTACTGCCTGCATGGCAACTCCCAAAATAATTTTTACTATATTTTATCCATTTGTGCTCTGGTCACATTTTTACCTTGTATTATATTTTATTTCTACGTGTATTAGTTTGCAAGGAGTACAGTAACAAAGTACTACAAACTGGGTGGCTCAAACAACAGAAATGTATTTCCTCATAGTTCTGGAGCCTGGAAGTCTGAGATAAAGGTGTCAGCAAGTTAGTCACTTTTAAGTCTCCTCTTCTTAGCTTGAAAATAGCCATCTTCTCTCTGAATCTCTGTACCTGTATGTCTTCTAATTTCTTCTTCTTATAAGGACATGCCTCATATTGGATTAGGGCCCACCCTAACTTCCTCATTGTAACTTAATGACCCCTTTGAAGACCCTATCTCCAAATATACTCACATTCTGAGGCTCCAGGGGTCAGGATTTCAACATCTAAACAGAGGGAGGGGTATGGCAAAACTCAGCCCAAAACATTGTCTGTCACCTAAGGATTGCTTTTTGTATTCCTAGAATGAAGAAAAAAAAGAGTTCAAAGAATTATTAAAACTCTCGAATGAAAGTTCATATGAATGCATTTAGTAGAGAGCAAAGTATGTTTAAAGACAAAGGGCCAGATTAACCCTGGTGGCCCAGTGGTTAAGAATCTGCCTGCCAATGCAAGGGACATGGGCTCAGTCCCTGGTTCGGGAAGATTCTGCATGCCAAAGGGCAACTAAACCCAAGCACCAGAACGACTGAGCCCATGCTGTGCAACAAGAGAAGCTGCTGTAATGAGAAGCCCCTGCTCACTGCAACTAGAGAAAACCCAGCAGCAACAAAGACCCAAGGCAGCAAAATAATAATCACAATAATTTATTTTTAAAGATGAAGGGTAGTTATCACACTACCTCTTCTTGCCTCTGCTTCTCCCATCACCACATTCATACAACCCCACCCCTCTTGGCCTCTTCAAAGTTCACTTTCCCTAAGAAGAGGTCTGCTTCCTGTGCCAACAGCCTCCAAAGGCAATCAGGGGCTCACCCTCCCTCTCCAGCGTTTGTGAAACTCGATGCGTTCCATGCTTCTGGGAACATTAACCACGGCTTGGTGACACCATCCCAAAAGGGACCAGTTGGCTTTGGGAGAGCGGACGGTGACTTCATTGGGAAGGCCATTAATCATAATTATGAAATAATGAAATGGCTGTCAATTGGCCCATGCCTAATAACACCTAGTTAATAAGAGGGTCTTTTTATTTCTCACAGTGGAAATGGATGGCAGGGGATAGTGTTTCTGGGAGAACATTACACGTCTTGGATGGCTGAAACGCCTTGGCCAGTAGAAGTCACTCAGCTCTTGGCTGAATGCCTCGGCGACACTCTATGAGCCGTGCAATAACCTCTCTGCAATGCACTGCTGCCCCTGTCTTATTGCTTAATTAATCCACTTCTAATTGATACAGCTATGCATAACCATGGCTGCTTCCCTGCCGTGAGAGCCCATAAAATATATTTGGCTTTTTTAACTGGAATCTCAAAAACAATGTCAAGAACATGAACTTGTAAATGACATCATACTTTGTCAAGAAATGCAAGTCCCGTGACATTGGCCAAATATGTTCCTGACATCTAATAAAAACGTCCAGGTCCACTGATAGCATTACCATATTTCAAAGGATTTACAATGCAAGGAGGTGGGGGAGGGGAGATGAAAGAGGACCAGAACTAACTGGAGAGTGAGGGGGCTCATCTTGCCTTTTGTAACTTTCCTCGGTGGATGCCCTTTTATCCTTCCTCCTAATCATATCATTCTAATTACCAAAATGTCTCCATCCCGTACCTAACTGAGCAGCAGGCTGTGAGAAGCACTGTCCTGAAAGTTCATTTCCGGATCAGTCAGTTCTAGATGTTTCTGTGAAAGCGTTCCAAAAATAGACAGACAGGGTTCAAATCCCAACTTTATCACTCCCTCACTGGGTACCTTTGAACTAGTGACCTAACCTCCCTACCTAACTCAATTCTCCCAAATACCAAAATAATCATAATAATCACATACCGCAGCATGTTAGGCTAGGACTGAGAACAAAGTTTTTGGAGCTTACATATTATCAAGATCATCTTTAGAAAATCTTTAAACCCGTTGTCTCTCTAAATCTATCCCCTGTAATCCTCAGGCACATTCCACTTTGAGACCTCCAAAAGGAAAGTCTAGATCAAGGGCTGATAAACAATGGGCCAAATCCAGCCCACCACTTGTTTTTGTAAATAAAGCTTTATTGGAACACACGCATGCTCATTCATTTACATATTGTCTATGGCTGCTTTCCCAGGACAGCAGAATTGAATGGTTGCAACAGAAGCCATATGGCCCTCAAAGACTAAAATATTTCCTCTCTGGCCCTTTACAGAAAGAAGGTTGCTGACTCTTGGTCCAGGTACAGATATCTGTCCATCCACCCCCTCTGCCTTCAAGATGACTCTCAAATCCCTCGCAGTGGATGGGGAGAGATGGAGAATTACCAAGTACATTGCTGGCCTGTGGGGTAGTCTCCATTAGGCTGTACTATTAAACCTCAACAGCCTTAATTTTGGTTAGGGGAGTTGTTGGTTGCCAAGAGAATTAAAAAGAAATCTTGATGTACATCTTGCATGGGAGTTAGGCTCTACAATCAGTTAGAATGGCACTTGTGATTTGATTTCCTTAAACTCAGCACCTCTCATTCCTAAATGGGAATCAAAGGGAGGGATTAAGGGTGTCAGCACAGGGCTTTGGGGGAGAATTCCAGCGTTGGACTCTTTCCTCCTGGATGCTGGCAGGATGGGAAACTGAAGAATTCTCTGCAAAGGGACAAATTGGGGCTTCTGGTTTTCTGGATTTGTTAAGGGAAACATTGACTAAAATCACAGACCCTGGTCAGGCACCATCGGATCCACCTGCGTGAGCTATTTTACAATAGGAGGTCCTGGTAAGGAACATGGAACTAATAAGCCACCACCAACCAGAACAGTTCAGGAAAGGTCAAAAGGAGATGCACGTGCCCTACCACCTCCCAGAATCCTTTTCACTGGCATCCATCTTGGCTGAGCAATGCATGCACCACCAGGAAGTACCCTGAATCAGAATGATTAGCCAAAGACAACCTGGAAACTAATCCCATCACCATAAAACCCGAGGCTGCCAGCCACATGACAGCGATCCTCCTGGGTTCTGTTACCCTGCTGCTCTCCGCCCGGGCTCCCCTTCCTAATAAAGTCTCTTGCTTTCTCAGCACATGTGTCTCCTCGGACAATTCATTTCTGACTGTTAGACAAGAGCCCACTTTCAGGCCCTGGAAGGAGTCTCCTTCCTGCAACAGACTCACAAGAGCCATTGACAAACTGACTTTGCCCTCCAGCTCAGCATGCCCTCCAAATGTCATCTCCACCGCTTTGCCTGCCTTCCATACTGAGCGCCTCCTCAAATCCCAGTGCTCCTTCGTTCCCACTAGAGCAGCTCAGAGACCCTTCTGCTCAGGGGATATTAATCATGCTGATTAGGCTCGACCTTCCCTTCTGTAAACTCTTGTTGATGGCCTCAAACCAATCAGTACCTGTCAAGATGTTTCTCATCCCTAAACGAAGGTGGAAGGCAGAGGGAAGAGAGAGCTCTGTTTGAGAATCAGAAGTCCCTCCAGGCCAGGCCTGCTGGTGGCAGCTGCCAATTCTGGGAAAAAGTGGTTTTCAGAAATTTCCTAGTTGCTCTGGTCTCTTTTTTTGATCTTTGTTACTGCCCCCCACCCCCCAGCTCTACTGAGCTATGATTGACAAAAGCAAGATGATTTTTTTTTCAAGATGTACAATGTGATGATTTAATATGCATATGCATTGTGAAATGATTGTCACAATCAAGTTCATTAGCACATCCATCACCTCACGCAGTTCTCTTTTGGGGGTGTGTGTGATGAGAACACTTGGGATCTACTCTCTTAGCAAATTTCAGGTATACAGCACAGTATTACTACCTCTAATTATCACACTGTACATTCAATCCCCAGAATTTATTCATCCTGTAACTCTTTTATGGTCCACATTCATAAGGCTGCCTCTGTTTGTTAAAAAAGAGAGAGAGAGAGAAAAACTACATTTATGTCACATTTCCGAATGCATTGTCTCCCTACTAAGATGTTACAGACTAGTGACAACAAACCTGGGCTCTTGACTCAAACTAGTGGCTTTGTAGGACTGTGAACATCTTTATACCTCAGTTAATCACCTGCACATGAGGGACAGTAGTCAAGGCAAGCACTAAAGGTGGCACGATGGTAAAGAATTCACCTGCCAATGCACAAAGTGCAAGAGAGGCAGGTTCGATCCCTGGATCAGGAAGATCCCCTGGAGAAGGAAATGGCTACCCACTCCATTATTCTTGCCTGGAGAATCGCATGGACAGAGGAGCCTGGTGGGCTACAGTTCATGGGGTCTCAAAGAGACGGACTCGACTGAGCACACACAGCACACACTGTTAAGGTGAGCTTCATGGACCAGTGACACCAGCAGTTGCACGGAACCCCACACTTAGCAGGGTCTTGAACTTGGTCTAGTACCTTCTAGACACCATTTTGCAATTCGTAGGGATTTTTTAACAAAAAGCCTTGCATTTTTATTTTGCCCTGCAAATGTGGTCTTTAACAGGCTTTTACTACTTCATTTGCATACAACTTTTTGAGACCCTTTGGACTGTAGCCTGCTAGGCTTCTCTGTCCGAGGGATTTTCCAGGCAAGAATACTGGAGTGGGTTGCCAGTTCCTCCTCTTGGGGATTTTCCCAATCTAGGGACTGAACCCAAGTTTCTTCTCTCCTGCATTGGCAGGTAGGTTCTTTATCACAAGCGCCACCTGGGAAGCCAAGTGAGTGCACAGATGAAGTATAAAATAAGATAAAATACCAGGTAAGATTGTGTGGGTCCCACTTGCAACTATCTTCCTTACCACAAGGGGTATGCTGAGCCCACTCCTGGGAACTCAGGGTTAAACTAATTCCCAGCACTTCATTAATAGCTGACAACACCTGAGTGTACTACCTATTTGTGGATATTTGCATATTTATAGGTGACTCTTGGAAACATAATGCTTATCACATAGAAATAACATGGGGATTCTAAGCAACTGGTAAGAGGAGATATTTTGCTGAGAGCAGAGCTTTGCAATAAGTCTGAAAGCTTAACGCATGGGTAGCCACCTTACTCATCTCTGGGTAATGCAAGCCCTGGACACTCAAGAAGGTGTCTGGAAGCCCTATTGAATGGAGGAAGAAAGGTGACCTGCTTTCCCAATGAGTTCCATTTGCTTTGTGCTTTGTTCCTTTCCCAAGTAAAACCAGATAAGGAGCTGCTGGCAGGTCCTCCTGTCATTACAAATGACTGGTAGAGGAGTGAGTTATGGAACAAATAATCTAACAGGTATCTCCTGAACAGATGTTCAAGTGCTTATCTGCTGATTACCAGGGCTGGCCTGCAGCAAAATGGAGAAGGCAGTCCTGTGTGACAGCTAGGCTTTCTTCTCTATCTTGCTTTCCCCCTTGGGGTCATGATTTGCTTCAACTCCCCAGGAATCCATCCTCTCACAAGGCACCTGCTGACTTTTCCCTACTCTCTGCCCTGTAAATTTGTCTGCCTTAATCCATTTCCCATCAGAGCTGCTCCAGGTAATGCAATTAGAACAAGAATGACCATGATGAGCTCTGTAATTTTGCATCCTTCATCATCAGCTTGGCATACAACATTTTCTCACTTTCTATCCCATGGTTAATCACTCCCCTGGATGACTGACAGTGGGAACATTCATTTCCTTTAGACAAAAAAAAAAAAAAAAAAATGCTACACCAACACCAACTGGGTATCATCTCGTCACTATGGTCTTAAAAGACCATCAAGAAAGAGTCAGCATTGGTACATTTCACAATGTATGACTAATTTGTTATACAGACATACAGAACCTTCCAGAGCCTGTGGCCTCCTACTGTTGAAATAAGACCACTTCAAGGTGAGAAGATGTGGGGATTAGGTCTAGACATGCTAGAAAGCTTGGGAGAAAGATAAAAGGACCTGGTACTTGCCGAAGGACATTTCTTTTACTATTCAAATGATAGTGAACCCCAATTGCCATGTGCTTAGGAGATCCAAAGTCCAGTCTCCTGGAGGTTTCTCTTCAAATATCAGAGGGATCCCCAGGTTGCTTACTGGACCTGTGAGTCAGCCTCCTCAGTTACCTGCTGCTACCTACCAGCTGAGACCAACTCAAGGGCAACCCTGAAGGCATGACAACCTCATATTCTGCTTTTGGTTGCCCAAGAGAACTTCTTCTTCCCATAACCAAAGTGACCCCACAGCTGGAACCCAGACAGCTCAGGAAGTCTAAAGAGATGCCCCAGAGCTTGCCTACCATCTCCACATATGCCCAACAAAGCCTAGAGGGCAGGTCTCTGCTGGCTGGCTCAGATCATATTCAATGACGCCTTGCAACAAAACTACCCCATACTGCAGTAGAGCTGAGTGTCAAGGAAAAGATGAGCTGGATGTTAGACAGCGACTCCGACATTCTTGCATGATTCCTAGACATTTGGTGAAAGGAGTTTGTTACTCCAATAAATGCAGCATGAATAAGCAGCGACTTATGTGTCTTTCTGGGTCAGAGTAGGCTCCAGTTTTAGACCTTCTGCTAACACACCAGATCATAAGGACCTGCCTGGATTCAGGAGTTTGGCTGGGACTATCTGGTTTACCAAGGAAGTGCTTCCCACTACTGCAGTCACTCTGGGGCTAATAAATTGAAATTTCTGCACCCATGTTGTCTCTGTCTTTCCTAAGGTGTTATTGTGTGAGGAAGAAGCCACCTCACAAAAGATAGGACATCCAGAGAATATATGTCTCCCAGCTCCCAACATCTGTCCCCAGCAAATGAGAACATGGAGGAAACAAGAGACTTTTAAAGTGTAATTTTGAATGCCTTGAATTCTTAACAAAACCTCCAAATCAGAATCTCCTAGGATGGGAGAGAAAAAACATAACTGAAATAAAGACTTTTGGAAAGGAAAAAGAAATGGCACATTTGACAAGGGTCAGCTGGCCAGGCTCCTGTGATGACAGCATTCTGGGAGTATTAATATGTACCAAGAGCTGTAAATGGTTGCAAAAATGTACATGGATTCCTTGACATAATGTACTAACTCACACCATCTGCCACTTTTAGCAGTCATGGACTGCATGCTTGAAATCCTTTTTAATCACTTTCACTTAGCAAGGAGTTGAGCTCCAAGCTAATTTTTGAAAATCTGCCACTAGAGCACTTCCTTGAGATTGTTGGCTCTGGTGACTTTTAGGGATATCTAAGACGGGCTGAAGCCTATGAAAGAATGTCAAGCATTTCAAATCCTGTGTGTTACCCACACTCAGTACTAAATTGAGCTTCTCTTATGTGAATAATGTTGGCCATCAAGAGTACATAGGACAGTTAAATCCCCCCACACCAAAATGTAGTTTCCACAGAATCAATCAAATATTCTCAGGGGCCAAAAAAGAATTTTTAATATATTATGAACACTTAAGCCAATTACTCTTTCTCAAGAAACTCAAATTTTATTCAACTCAAGAAATTATATTCCAACACTTCAAGAATAATATGGCAGTACTAGATTTATTAAGGTCTAATACTGCATACTCCAAACTGTATGCTAAATTTCCTAGTGAAAGTAAAATATTTTTTAAGGAAACGTTTGATCATATGCAGTTTTGCCTTAGATATTTTACAACCCTAACCCTAGTCTAAAGAGTTAATCCCTCTCTTGAAATGCTTTTCAAGTCCACAGAAAAGGAGCTTCTATTTGAAGGGGGTGATGGGAACATGTGGAAGGAAACAGAATAGCCATGATTAGTGAATGTAGGGGTCTCTGAGGTAAATTCTCCAGTTTCTAGTGAGTTTGTTTTGTTCTCCCAAGTAAGTATCCTCTTGGCACCATTTTGCCAAAAAAGTCAACTTTTAAGGCCAAATAACAGACTTTCTAGAAAGGAGATAAAGATTTTCCCCATCTTTCAAACTTTCCAGATGGTGCGAGTGGTAAAGCACCCACCTGCCAATGCAGCAGACTTAAGAGATGTAGGTTCGCTACCTGGTTCCAGAGGCTCCCCTGGAGGAGGGCATGGCAACCCACTCTAGTATTCTTTTCTAGAGAATTCCATGGACAGAGGAGCCTGGAGGACTACAGTCCATAGGGTCCCAAACAGTTGGACACTACTGAAGTAACTTAATATGGACTCGCCATCTTTCAAAAGAGCATGAACGAGAAAAAAAAAACCCAGATCAGGGCTATATGTGTCATAATTTCCCACGCACATACACACATACTCCAGAGAGATACAAATTAAACCACACTTTGACACTTAAATAGAAGCAACTTTATAATGAGACTTTTATTCAGGGTGTCATAACCAAAGCTTTTTAAAAATATATTTCATTATTTTCAGAATGTCACTGGCAGCTAGAAACTTGAAGGCAAGGGTGACTTTATAATAGAGTAAATACAAGACTTACACACAAGCCACAGAAGTTTGAACCTGTCTCAATGAAATGACCTTTGAGATTACATTGCCAAATGGACCAATTTTAACACCAAATTCCATTGCTCTCTGTACTGGCTCCTAGATCTGTTCAACATAGAATGGACTTGTGTCCCACAAAACCTCAAATTCATCTCATGATGGATAATCTCACATCTCAACAGAGCCATGGAGTGCTCAGATATTTGGTCAAACATTATTCTGTGTGTTTTCGTGAAGGTGTTTGCAGATGAGACGAACATTTAAATCAATAGACTGAGTAAAGCAGATTGCCCTCCCTAATGTGGACAAGGCCTTTTCCAATCAGTGACTCACCAGAGTAGAACAAAACAGCTGAATAAGAGGGACCACCTTCTGCCTTACTGACTACCAGAGCTGGAAGTGGGTCTTTTACCACCTTCAAACTCAAACTGAAATAACTCCTCCTGTTGGGTCTCGAGGCTGTCGGCTTTCAGACTGGAGTGTATACCATCTGCATTCCTGGTTCTCAGGCCTTTGGGCTCAGATTGGAACTATATGCTGGCTCTCATGGGTATTCAACATGCTGACTTTAGACTTTGGGGACTTCTCAGCCTTTATAATCACATGAGCCAGTCTCATTGTAATAAATCTTTCTATACACGTGTGCATACACCTATATATCCATTTGGAGAATCCTAAGACTTGCGTCTGTAGGCAGAACAGTCTCTGTGGTTTGTGAATCAGACTGTATCCATAAGAATAGGCTCTGGTAACAAGGAATTCCAAAAGCTCAGGGATTTTTGGAAACACTGGTCATAACTCACAATACTCACCCATCCTAGGTCAGTAGAGAAGCACAGTTTACTTCAGTCACTCAGAGATACAGGCAGATGGAGCAGCCTCCCACCTTCCCCACCAAAATCCTGCTGATCACTGTGCCAGGAGCAAAGGAAGCTTTGGACAGTCTAGCACCAGGAAAGTAAGCTCCAACCTGGAAAAGATACGCACTACTTTCACTTACAGCTCATTGACCTGGACTGTGGAAGTCCTCATCCAACCATTAGGTACAACCTTACTGTGTGCCTGGAAGGCAAACCTCACATTTGGTAAGGATTGCTGAGGATGGCTATAGTCATTTGAGATGTGATTCTTACTTTTTCTGCTAATCTTATTCTGTTTATCTTAAGAATCACAAAGCAGTCTCTTTGACCTGATCCTCTGAACTCATGGCTAGAACAATTGAAAAAATAGAAGAACACAAGAAGGAAGGAAAAAGAAAACCCTTGGACCGCTAGGTTGTCCAGCTAGTAAATTAGCACTGAAATAAGTAAGTAAATAAATAAACAAACAAACATAGCACCCTCAGAGTGATGGCTTCAAGTTTTTCTTGGATGGTCCAGTTTTGCTGTGTGGTAGTTAGTAGAGAAGCATCGGTACCCAATATAAAATGTACCTTGAAGATGTCTTTTTATCCTCTGACTCAGTCAGTCAGTCAGCTCAGTCAGTTCAGTTGCTCAGTTGTGTCTGATTCTTTGCGACCCCATGGACTGCAGCACACCAGGCTTCCCTGTCCATCACCAACTCCCAGAGCTTACTCAAACTCATGTCCATTGAATCGGTGATGACATTCCACCATCTCATCCTCTGTCATCCCCTTCTCCTCCTGCCTTCAGTCTTTCCCAGAATCAGGGTCTTTTCAAATGAGTCAGTTCTTCACATTAGGTGGCCAAAGTATTGGAGCTTCAGCTTCAACATCAGTCCTTCTAATAAATATTCCAGAGTGATTTCCTTTAGGATTGACTGATTTGATCTCCTTGCAGTCCAAGGGACTCTCAAGAGTCTTCTCCAATCCCACAGTTCAAAAGCATCAATTCTTTGGTACTCACCTTTCTTTATGGTCCAATTCTGTCTCATTTGGTGGGAAATGAGCTTTCCAGAATTATCTCAGAGTTCCTATCCTTGACTTTAATTTTCTTACATTTTCCCCAATTTCTCTTTCTTCCATTCCAAGAACTGACACTCTATTCAGGTGGTACAATAACACTGAACTCAGAGCATTGTTACCTAAATCCTAGAGCAAGGTAGTGGGAGGATAGCGTAAAAAATCAATGAGAATAATCACCTTATTTTATGAATAAGAAAACTAAGGCCCAGAATAAGAAAGCTGTTTTTGCAGTTCAAAGTCATGACTCCTATTAGTTCAATTCACTTTTTGCCCAGGCTTGCGCCACCCTGGAAGAACCAAAAATGAGATTTATTTTTCCCAAGAAACATAGGGAAAAAAAATACTAAAGGGTGGGGATTAATTAGGAGTTTGGGATTAACATATACACACTACCATATGTAAAATAGATAATCAGCAAGGATTTATTGTATAGCACAGGAAACACTACTCAATACTCCGTAATTACCTATACCCATATAGTAACCTATATGGGGAAAAAATTCGAAAAAGGATGGATATATGGATATATTAATATAGAGCTGAATCACTTTGCTGTATACCTGAAACACAGTATTGTAAATCAGCTATATTCCAAGATACAATAAAAATTAAATTTAAGAAAAAAATACTAAAAAGAGGCTGGTCCCAAGAAGCACAAGGAAAGAAAAGAAGATAGAAATTGAGTATGAATGATGCCCAAGAAAAAATTTGAAGCTGCTTTGTCATAGTCAAGGTTTCCAATAATCAAGTTTTGTGATATTCACGATTCTCCCTCCTTGTCTCTCCCTCTTCAGTCTCTCTTTGCTGATGCACAAAAAGACAGAAGTTAAACAATAGGCTATGAAGCCATTCCGCTGAGCATTTCAGGACAGGTGAGTCATAAAAGAAAATGACTCATTCCTTCTGAAGGTGAAAGGAAAAAATAGAGGTTCCTATTGCATCAAGGACATCCTTACAATTGACTTTTCCCCTATGAATGGTGTTTTCCCTGGGAGTCATGTTCTAATTTATATTCATAAAGGCTACTGCCGAAATCAAAAGATAAATAGTATCTCTGGCCTTAGCCACCCATCTCTTCATAAGCACAAATTGCATTCTCACCTCTCTTGTAGCTCTTTGCTATTTGACATATATTTAAAGTAAATATCAGTCACATAGAACATCTGCATAATCTTAGAAAGGGTTATAGGCATGCAAATAATGCTGGTTGATGAGGGACCTGGGGGTAAAGGCACTGGTAAGTCTAGGTCTTCATTTGAAAGCTGGATCTGTAAACTGTCACTCTAATTACAGTATCCCTCTGTCCTCCACAATTTCCTTGATTCCACATCCATGTGTCGTGGCTTTCAATGGAAGGGACAAAGCATTTCAGAGATGCAACAGAAGTGTTCTTGTCAATTACAAGCTATTAATACTAAATGTGCTTTAGAATTCTCACTAACAACAGCATCAGAGACTCTAATTAATACACCACGGATTATACGGAGAGGATGAAACCTGAGGTGTTACTGACACCAGTGTAATAACCAGACTGGTTGTGATGTGAACTGGCTCACAGTTAGAATTTTAAGTACCATACAGAAAATAAATTAGTATTCTTCAGTCTCTTGTTGTAATGGGGGTGTCAGGAGGTGGCCTAAATTGCAGAACTGTGGCTGGAAGCACATAAAGCCCCTGAAAGGGGATTCTTGTTTTCCAAACCTTTTGGAAAATGAGAGGACCTTCCCAGTGTTGTCAGTCTGGGTAAACATGAGCAGTGGAGTTGGACACAGAAGGAGGCTTATCCTGGGAAGTTACCATCATGGTCAAACACCAACGAGAGAGAGCTACAAGGTGACTTCCATAGACCAGCTTCTACTTCTCATTTAGACAGTAAATCAGAGTGCAGACTTCTAGAATAGAGGAAGAGAAGTGTCTCTCCTTTTGTTGACAAGAATGAAGAGCTTGCCTTGAACTTGGAAGATATTATGCTAAATGAAATAAGTCAGAGAAAGGCAAATACTGTATGATATCATTTCTGTGTGCAATCTAAAAAACACAACAGAGACTTCCCTACTGGTCCAGTGGTTAAGAATCTTCCTCCTAATGCAGGAGACATGGGTTCAATCCCTGGTCGGGCAACTAAGATCCCACATGTCACAGGGCAACTAAGCCTGCCCACCACAACTGCAGAAGCCCATGTACTGCACCAAAGACCTAGCACAGCCAAAACAAAAAATAAATAAAGTAATAAACACATAATATAATAAGTAAATACAAAAAAAAAAGAAACAGACTCACAGATACAGAGAAAAACTAGTGGTTACCAGTGGGGAGAGAGAAGGGAGGAGTGGCAACCTAAAAGGGAATTAAGAGATATTACCATGTATAAAATAAATAAGCTACAAGAATATATTGTACAGCACAGGGAGTAGAGCCAGTGTTTTATAATAACTATAAATGGAATATAGCCTTTAAAAATGGTGAATCACCATGTCATATGCTTGAAACTTATATAATATTGCAAATACTTCAATTTAAAAAGAGAGAGAGAGACTGCCTTAGGATGGGAGTGGACAGTTGCACTTGTATATAGGTGCTTATTTGTATGTGTAAAATAAACATGCACACACACACACACACACAAACTTTTCTCAACTGTGTTCTGCAGAGCAGCGTGGCACAAATTTACAGATTTCCTGTCCATTCCATCAGTAGGGCTTCTCTTTTCACACATCTCAGAGGGCCAAAAGACTATTACAGATAATAAAAACAAACTCCCTCCATTTAACTTGAATTTGTATCAAGATTTGTGTGCAATGGCTTTAAGCACAGAGGCAACTAAGGAAGAGAATCTTGTTTCTCCACTGTATTATTTTCAGATCTCTGATCTTCCTTGGCCTGGAGCTTCTGCGTCCTTTTCTGTGTTTGTGAGCTCTGTCATGGGCAACTCTTTGTGGCCCCGTGGACTGTAGCCCACCAGGCTGCTCTGTCCATGGGATTCTTCAGGAAAGAATCCTGGAGTGAGTTGTCATTTCCTCCTCCAGAGGATCTTCCCAACCCAGGGATCCAACCCACATCTCTTATGTCCCCTAGATTGGTAGGTGGGTTCTTTACAACTAGCACCATCTGGCCTGGATCTTTTGCATCCTACATTTCCATGCTCAGGTACTGCAGTCAGGGACTTATCATAGAAATCCATTAGGACATGTAATCATGCTCTTAACAAGCAAGATCCAACAGATTTCTCTTAGACAGGGAGCAGCCTTGACCAATGTTAAAGCACTGGGAAAGGTCTTGCCAAACTCAGTTTCCCATCTTAGTGGCCTAGATCAGTCATTTTATTGCTCTGGGCCACTGTTTACTCAATGGCTGAAAGATGGTGACAATTAACTGCCACTCCCTCACCCCAGTTCCTCCAAAGGATGGTGCAGTGAGGAAAGAATGTGAATGCCATTGGCTGAGGGTGAGGATATGCATTACACAAAAATTGGATGTTCCTAATCAACTGGGCTTCGCCATTGGCTCATTGATAAAGAATCCACCCACAATGCAGGAGACCCAAGTTCATTCCCTGGATCATGAATATCCCCTGGAGGAGGGCATGGCAACCCACTCTACTATTCTGGCCTGGAGAATCCCACAGCCAGAGAAGCCTGGCAGGCTACAGTCCATGGGGTCATAAAGAATTGGACACAACTGAAGCAACTGAGCATACAGGCAAGCAATCAACTAAACGAAAGGTTTTTTTAAAAAAGAAAAAGAAGAAAGAAAGAAGAAGTGAAAAAGAAATAGGAGAGAAAAAAAGAAAAAGAAAGTAAAAGTATATTCACAAATAAAACCATCCACTCTCAGAGGAGTTCTTGGAAAATATTCTTACTTCATGGGATGTTAATAGGTGTTATGTAATAAAAGCTTTCTAGTAATCCCTTTCTTGGTCTCATACAAGACCTGGGTCTTGAATGACCGAGGCCTAGCTCTGGCTCTTCCCTCACTGTGTTCTTCAGGACAAGAAGTCCCAGTTTGAAGGAAACCTGTCTACTTAGAACCTGTGCTTCCTCCATCCCCAATTTCATGCAAAGATGGGCATAATAAAGGACAGAAATGGTATGGACCTACCAGAAGCAGAAGATATTAAAAAGAGGTGGCAAGAATACACAGAAAAACTATACAAAATAAATCTTCATGATCCAGATAACCAAGAAGGTGTGATCACTCATATAGAGCCAGACATCCTGGAATGTGAATTCAAGTGGGCCTTAGGAAGCATCACTATGAATAAAGCTAGTGGAGGTGATGGAATTCCAGTTGAGCTATTTCAAATCCTGAAAGATGATGCTGGGAAAGTGCTGCACTCAATATGCCCACAAATATGGAAAACTCAGCAGTGGCCACAGGACTGGAAAAGGTCAGTTTTCATTCCAATCCCAAAGAATGGCAATGCCAAAGAATGTTCAAACTACTGCACAATTGCACTCAACATACATGCTAGCAAAGTAATGTCAAAATTTCAAATTTGTCAAAATGTCAAAGTAATGTCAAAAGTCAGGCTTCAACAGTACATGAACCATGAACTTTCAGATGTTAAAGCAGGATTTAGAAAAGGCAAAGGAACCAGAGATCAAATTGCCTACATCCACTAAATCAAAAACAGCAAGAGAGTTTCAGAAAAACATCTACTTCTTATTTATTGACTATGTCAATACCTTTGACTGTGTGGATCACAACAAACTGTGGAAAATTCTGAAAGAGATGGGAATACCAGACCACCTTATCTGCCCCCAGAGAAATCTGTATGCAGATCAAGAAGCAACAGTTAGAATTGGACATGGAACAAGAGACTGGTTCCAAATTGGGAAAGGAGTACCTCAAGGCTGTATATTGTCACCCTGCTTATTTAACTTCTATGCAGAGTACATCATGAGAAATGCTGGGCTGGAGGAAGCACAAGCTGGAATCAAGATTACTGGGAGGAATATCAATAACCTCAGAGACGCAGATGATACCAACCTATGGCAGAAAGTGAAGAGGAACTAAAGAGCCTTTTGATGAAAGTGAAAGAGGAAGGTGAAAAAGTTGGCTTAAAACTCAACTTTCAGAAAACTAAGATCATGGCATTTGATCCCATCACCTCATGTCAAATAGATGGGAAACAATGGAAACAGAGAGAGACTTTGTTTTGGGGGGAGGCCTCCAAAATTACTGCAGATGGTGACTGCAACCATGAAATTAAAAGATACTTGCTCCTTGGAAGAAAAGCTATGACCAACCTAGACAGCATATTAAAAAGCAAAGATATTACTTTGCTGACAAAGGTCCATCTATTCAAAAGTATGGTTTTTCTAGTAATCATGTATGGATGTGAGAGTTGAACTATAAAGAAAGCTGAGAGCCAAAGAATTGATGCTTTTGAACTGTGGTGTTGGAGAAGACTCTTGAGAGTCCCTTGGACTGCGAGGAGATCCAACCAGTCCATCTTAAAGGAGATCAGCTGTGGGTGTTCATTGGAAGGACTGAAGTTAAAGCTGAAACTCCAATACTTTGGCCACCTGATGTGAAGAGCTGACTCATTGGAAAAGACCCTAATGCTGGGAAAGATTGGGGGCAGGAAGAGAAGGGGACAACAGAGGATGGGATGGTTGGATGGCATCACCAACTCGATGGACATGGGTTTGGGTGGACTCCGGAAGTTGGTGATGGACAGAGAACATACCATGAGCTGGGAGCAAAGGTATAGCTCTCCCAGTGCAGAAGCCTAAGGATTCCAAGAATTCCAAAGTCAAACCTGAATTTTCAGGTAATTAAGAAGGTATGCATACATACATGTGTGCTAAGTCGATGTCCAGCACTTTGCAACCCTATGGATGATAGCCTGCCAGTCTCCTCTGCCCATGGGGATTCTCCTGGCAAGAATACTGGAGTGAGTTGCCATGCCCTTCTCCTGGGGATCTTCCCCACCCAGGGATCAAACCTGAGTCTCCTGTGTCTCCTGCATTGCAGGTAGATTCTTTACCACTGAGCCACCAGGGAAGCCATTAACAAGGTATATTTGAAGCATATTGAGGGTATAGGATATATTATATAACAGTTTGTTATGCTGTATGGATCTCCATTGACACTGTTGTCAAGGCCCTGAAAGTACTAGGAGTGTGCCAAGATTCCAGGGTCAATTAAGTTTGGGCAACACTGGGATAAACACAGTTAAACAGATTTTTTTTTTTTTTTTAGGGCAGGGTATCACAAAGCCTTCAATATGCATCATGCATTATGCATATCCAAGAAGGGATTATATCATATTTCCTTCATTCTGAAATTCACATTTTTTTCACATTTTAACATTTCCAAAATCAAAATGTATCTTACAATTGTAGTCAGCCAGAAAAACGACTGTGCAAGAACATATGCATTAAAATTTGCAAAGTGACTGTCAGTGTCTTGGAAGAAAATCCCAGAGACAGTAGTGGAGCATGTCTTTAAGAAGTGTTGCATCACCCAAACTCCTGATGACACAGAAGACAATACCAGGTGGAAAAACTCACATATCGATGACTCTTGGAGTCAAACAAATGAGGCGCAAGAGTCAAACTCAACAGGAAGGAAACCTCAGAAACTTAACTTGCTTAGATTTTCTTCTTCAGGTGTACCCAATAGTGATGATGACAAAAAAAAAGAAAGAAAGAAAAGAGCTACATAAAAATTAAACTCTTTTAATAAACCAAAAATAAAAATTCTAAGGGCTAAGATAGAATTATCTCATGGTTTAGTTGGTAGCAGTGTCTTCCTTAGTTGAGCATTAAGTAATGGCATGTACAGTAAGTCCCCTACATACAAATGAGTTCCATTCTGAGAGTGAATTTTTAAGCCCAATCTGTTCCTAACTTCAGCAAAGCTAGCCTAGGTAGCCGACTAACACACTCAGCTATATAGGACTGTACTATAATAGGTTCATTATACTTTTCACACAATACATTAAAAACAAACACAAACATAAAGAAATCATGCTTGATCTTATAGTTCAGTGTCTTGAAAAGTAGAGTAGTACAGTATAACAGCTGGCATACAGGGGCTGGCATCAAGCTAACAGGCAAGAAGAGTTACTGACTCCCTCCTCCAGTCAGTAACTCTTGTTGCCTGTTTTCTCGTGGGAAGATGGTAGAGCTGAGACATAATGGGAGATGGTAGAGCTGAAGGATCATCAGTAATAGGAGACGGAGGGCAAGCTGTGATTTCACTCATGTGTCACGTTAATGGCACAGGTTCTGGTTCCTTGCTGGATTCAGTTCTATCCACCCGCTTGTAAAAGATGATCCAGGGATGTCTGAGTAGTAGCTCTCTTTTTCTCTCATCACAGATGACATGGTAGCACTGAATGGCATTCTGAACGTCTGCTGCAACCTCCATCTACCGGTCCATGTTTGGGTTCTGTGCTAACAGTGTCCCCTCAAATTAAAAAAAAAAAAAAATTCTCTTGGCATTTCCTGCATCATAAATCTCTTCAGTTCTTCAGATGATTCTTCTTCCTCTTGTCTCTCTTTGTCACTTCTCTGGGCACATTCACATCTTTGAAAGTTTACAACTAGACAGTTCATATGTAGGGGACTTACTGTATTTATTTAACAGCATTTTGGAATCTATGAGATACCAAAGCATGCAAAGCTTTGAACAGGAAAGCCCTTTTTAGATAAATTCTCACATGAGATTAATGGTTTCTAGAGCAAATCTGTAAAAGGCTGCATTAAATCATGGCATATTGAAATACAGGGGTTGAAAAGTGCTTCAGAAGACCCATATCCCTCACTTTCAAGCTAGGACTGGCCCAAGTTTACACGGCATATAAATGACAGATATATTTGGGTTGGCCAAAAAGTTCATTCTGGTTTTCTCATAACATCCTATGGAAAAACCCAAGATAACTTTTTGGCCAACCCAATAGAACATGAACCAACCATCCTGATTTCTTATAGAAAATTTTCTATCTCTGAAAAAGTGAAAGTTAGTCGCTCAGTCATGTCTGATATTTTGTGACCCTATGGACTATAGCCTGCAAGCTCTTCTGTCCATGGAATTCTTCAGGCAAGAACACTGGAGTGGGTTGCCATCCCCTTCTCCAGGGAAATCTTCCCAAACCAGGGATCAAACCAGTGTCTCCTGCATTGCAGGCAGATTCTTCACCGTCTGAGCCACAGAGGGAGTTTGATCCCTAAATCAATTTAAATCTGTCCCAAACAGAATGAGTCAATGAATATTCTGTTCTTTTGCATCTTGGCAAATTCAAAACTTGTTTAGGATTTGCTTGTCAATCACCAATTAAAAAATGAAAGTGACTGACAAAGAAAGAAAATTCATCCAGAGGTCTATAAGCCCACAGATTTGAGAAGTCCCATGAACCAGGCAGCAGAATGAACTTAAAGAAAACTGAACTAAGATACCATAATCAAATTGCTGAAAACCATCCATTTTTTTTAAATCCTCCAAATCATCAGAGGCAAGAAATACAGGTAGGTTAAAAATGAAAGAATAGAAAAAGGATATGCAAACACTGATTAACTAAAAGCTGGAGTGCCTTTATTAATATTAAACAAAGTAGACTTCAGAATAGGAATATCACCTGGAATCTTCTAATGGTATTGCTATCTTATTAAAGATATGACATCTAACACCTAGTGATAAAAAGGTAAATCATTAAGAAGATCTAATAGTCTTAAATATATACACTCCATAACAGAGCTTCAAAATATGTAAAGCAAAATTGACAGAACTGAAAAAGAGAAAAAGGCAAACCTACAACTATTACTGGAGATTTCAACAATCCTCTCTCAGGAAAATGTACGTAAACAGTTCTTCGGATAAGCACAGTTTGAACCTGGATTCAGACACTGTAATGACACAGACTCCCAAATATGTGCTCAGTGTCAAGTCCTGTCAGGTGAAATGGTTATTACATACATCTCAGTTTATGGTGAGAATTAAACAATTTGTGAGCCATTAACTATGGGCTCTCCACTTCTGCCCAAAGCATTTGAAAAACTATCAGGAACTTTATGGGGAGTTTGTCGCTGAATGGCCAAAATGTGTATGAACTCTTTGTTTGGGACAGGCATAAAACATTCATACTCCCTTTCCTGTGTCATTTATCTCTAGAGAATGTCAGACAATTCCCCTTGTGGTAGATGGATACAATTCATGGCCATCAGCGGATCATACCTCCTCCTACCCAGGCTCACATGTAGTTTCTCCTACTATGACTGTTGTCTTGTCAGGCAACTGACAAAGTCCAAAGTCTTGTCAGGCTTGGTCAATAGGACATCAACAAACATGAAAGGTAACATACTCGTGTGCATGCACACGCAATTAATTGCCCAGCTGTGTTCAATTCTGTGCAACCCCATAGACTGTAGCCTTCCAGGCTTCTCTGTCTGTGGGATTCTCCAGGTAAGAATACTGGAGTGGGTAGCAGATTCATCCTCAGGACTTCTGAATATGTTACCTTACAGTCAGCGACTTGGGAAGAACTAGCACTCTGGGGTCTATCTCTCCCTCTTTTTAGACCCCTACTGCTGCTGCTGCTGCTAAGTTGCTTCAGTCATGTCCGACTCTGTGTGACCCCATAGATGGGAACCCAGTCACCATTTAAAGAGCCTAGTCTCCCAGACACAAGTGCCCCCAAGCTAACCAAGCACCAACCACCACATATGTGAGTCAGGCATCTTAGCCAACTAGTTCCAGGCAGGCCACCATAAGTGACCCCAGATGAGACTGGGCAAAGCCCAGCAGAAATTATGATAGAACTGTGCACGATGAGATGATTGTTTTAAGTTTTGGGGTGGTTCAGAAGGCAGCAAGCAACAACTTGTGATACCCCAAGCAACAACCAGCTCTGCACCAACAAAAGCATGAGAAGTAAGCGCTATTCTGGCAACTCAAGGGAGAAGCAAAAAAGTGTCTCATTAGTATCGCCTAGGAACTCAGGCTTAACCTCTTTTGACGTAGCCCCTCTTTTGGCCCCGCAAATCCATGTTAATAAAACACGTGTGCTAGAAATCCCCTGGTGCCATTCTAGGCAGGATTTTTGGTTAGGAAAAGAAAAAGAAACTTAATTTGAAGCTTTAATAACCTCCCAATTAGGTTGTTTCTGCTAGCATGAATATTTAATCTTGACATTACTGTGACTATTTTAGAATTGAACAGAAATGAAGTAAAAATGTTTGATCATAAATAATTTCATTATTAAAGATAATCTGTGTTATGTATGTGCCTGTGCCTATCTTTTATTAAGTTTACTTTTCATGTTGACATTTTTAAGGGCATAATTGTATGTTTTCGCTCTTAGTAATATTGTTACCATATATTCATTATGGCATCATGCCAGGAATGCTAGTAATGAAATCCCTTGGTTTTTCAAGAGCCAGCCATAGGCTCTCTCCCCTTCATGACTAACAACTAGATGATCAGCTTTGAGCTCTGCATCGATTCGCTGAATTACAGTCTCTCCTTCTTAATTTGTGCGTCAAGCACCATTGGTCTTGATTTATGGGGAAATCGGTGTAAATGAGAGTGGAAGGGATGATTGTCTTTGCCCTTTTTTCAGTTTCTTGGAGGCCATATTTAGCACCCAAGGAAGAGTGACATATATGGTAGGCAGAAAAATAGTTCCCCAAAGATGTCTGGGCTTCCTAAGTGGCTCAGTGGCAAAGAATCTGCCTGCCAATGCTGGGGACATAGATTTGATCCCTGGGTCAGGAGGATCCCCTGGAGGAGGAAATGGAAACCAGCTCCAGTATTCCTGCCTGGGAAATCTCATGGACAGAGGAGCCTGGTGGGCTACAGCCCATAGAGTCACAAAGATTTAGATTCAACTGAGCAAGCACACATAGATGTCCACATACTGATCCCTAGAACCTGTGAATATGTTAGATTCCATGACAAAAGGGATCATGTAGATGTGAATAAGGACCCAGAGATGGAAAGACAATTCTGGATCATCTGGATGGGCACAATGTCATCACAGGAGTCCTTACAAGTGGAAGAGAGAGTCAGAAGAGACAGGAAGAGAAGTGGCTCTGACAATAGAAGCAGGGTAAGGGCTTCCCCCAGAGAAGGCAATGGCACCCCACTCCAGTACTCTTGCCTGGAAAATCCCATGGATGGAGGAGCCTGGTAGGCTGCAGTCCATGGGGTCGCTAAGAGTCGGACACAACTGAAGGACTTCACCTTCACTTTTCACTTTCATGCATTGGAGAAGGAAATGGCGACCCACTCCAGTGTTCTTGCCTGGAGAATTCCAGGGATGGGGGAGCCTGGTGGGCTATCATCTATGGGGTCGCACAGAGTCGGACACGACTGAAGTGACTTAGCAGCAGCAGCAGCAAGGGCTTCCCCGGTGCTTCAGTGGTCAAGAATCTGCCTTCCAATGCAGGGGACATGGGTTCAATCCCTGGTCCAGGAAGATCCCACATGCCTGCAGAGCCACTAAGCCCATGTGCCACAACTACTAAAGCCCAGGTGCCCATGTTCAGCAACAAGAGAAGCCACCACAATGAGTAGCCCCCACTCTCTGCAACTAGAGAAAAGCTTGTGGACCAGAGAAGATCCAGCACAGTCAAAAACAAATTAATACTTTTTTTAAAAAAAAGAAACGGGGTAGGAGTGATACCTTATGAGGACTCAATCCACTTAACTGAAAACAGAAGAAAGGGCCGTGCATTAGGAATGGGGGCCAGCCTCTAAAAGCTGGAAATTGGAAGGAAATGGATGCACCTCTATTTATGACTCTAAGCATCACCCCTGAGGCTGCAGAGCAGGAGGCAAGCTGTTTAACCTCTCCAAGCTTCCCTTTTCTCCTCTGTAAAGTGAGGATAATAGTGGTTATTTCATAAGATTATTGAGATCATTAAACAAGGTAATTTGCATAAAGCTCTTAGCACAGTGTCTAGCACATTTTAAACACTTGTTAAAGGTCAATTCTTGTTGACAAAACCTGTTCTGACTGACTGTGTGATGGTTCCCACTTATTTGTGTTCTGCCTTCATAGAGGATCCCACCTCCTGCCCATCGGTAAGAAACCAGAGAAGGCTTCCCAAAGGTGGTGTGTGCCCCCAGCCCCAGTGTCAGGCTGGGCTGGGGGACTCCTTTGGCCAATGGACTGTGAGCAGACCTGAACCAAGCTACATCCAAGGGGTGGCTTTCAGGCACATAGGTTGGTTCAGCCTCTTGTTCTTTTCTGTTTGTGACAAGAAAGACATTTCCCAAATAAGGACAGCTCCTTCCACCTGAGACCTGGCTGGGGGGGGAAGACACAGGGCAGAGCCACAGCACAAGTGAAGTGAGATAGAAATGTTTTTTGTGGGAAATCATTGAGATTTTAGGATTGTTTGTTTTCACGGGAGAGCTGACAACCACACCTCTCAGAGATGCTGTTTAGAGAGTCTGCCAGCACTCTCTCTCTCTCTCTCTCTCTCTCTCTCTCTCACACACACACACACACACACACACACTCACACACTTCCTCCCAGACTATCCCAAGAACTACACTTTGCAGACCTACAGATATAGAGAACAAACTAGGGGTTATCAGCTGGAAAAGGAGGGGAGGGAAATTGTTGGGATGGGGGTAGGGGCAACAAACTATTGGGTGTAAGATAAGCTCAAGGATGTATTGTACAGCACATGGAATATAAGCAATATTTTGTATTAGTAATAACTAAATGGAGTGTAATCTTTAAATTGTACTTTAATTTTTTGGTAAAATATTTTTAAAAGAAGCTTTGAAAAGTCTTTTTTTTTTTTTAATTTGTTCAAGGCAGACATGGTGTAAAGAATATGCACCACCAGACTAACTGCCTGGGCCACAGAAACCTATGCTGCAAGCCCTGCTGGGTGCTGACTGCCTCTCAACACTTTTCAAAATGGGCATTGCAGTGGTGCTGTGGATCCTGTCCATTAAGTGGAGAACTGGGGAAGTGAAGGGTTTTCCCCAGACCTTTAAGGTGGGTTCTTGTTTGGAGTGGGTTTTTTTTTTCCTCCTCCCTTCTGGAGTTTTACTTTTAAATGGTACACTGCAGGCCTCAGGCATGACAGGCAATGAGCAGGTGAAGAACCGATGGGAAAGTGTTCAAAAACGCCTGTGTTAGCTAACAGGCTTCTGAATGTATCGCTGTGGTCCACAGAGGAGGCTGGACAAGGTAGCAAGGAGAAGATGTATCAGCTACTGCAACCTTAAAACAAAGTTGGTGTCTCTCTGGACTTTAAAATTGTTCCTATGCAGCTTATTTTATTTTTGTTTAATCAAATAAACAAGAAGGCTTTTTTCCATGGAAAAAAAAGAAGAAGCTTTGCTCACAAGTACTCTGACGCCCACAATAGTATTCTGTGACCCTAGGATCCCTTATCATAGTCAATCCAAGCACAAGCGGACCCTTGCCTTTCCAAGAAATTTGAAATTTTGACCTAGAGTCAGCTAGAAGCAAGTTCTGCCTGTGCCCAGAACTAAGGGATTTGTACAGCAGATAAGGTAGAAGTGACTTGATTGGATGATCTTGAAATATTATCATCACTTCAAGTATTTTCTCAGATCATCAGACTGGAGATCAGACATTGTACTTTTGCTAAAGTAATAAACAGTGAGTATGGGGGAAATGAGGAGAAGAGTGAAGACATAAGCCACTGAGGTTTTTATTGGATCCAGGAATGGTTCTATCACAAGGAAGAAAGGTGAGGAATGACAGTAGTTTAAACAATAAAGGATTCTATTATCTTACATATCTACATATGAAACTAGTATTTCTGAGTTGTTTTAACATTGTATCAGGGATCTTTATTCTTTATGTTTTTCCTTCCTTTCACTCCACCATTCTGCATGTGTAGTTTGAACTTCCAACTTATTACCTCATGGTCACAAAATAGCTGTCATCACCCTGGATATTGCACACTAACACTACAGCATCCAAAGCAGGAAGGGAGAGAACAAACCCTTTCTGTCTACATCTCTCTTTGCAACCAGGCAGAAAAACTGCCAGGAATAGTATTCATCTTATGACCCATTGGTGAGGACCGTGTCACTTGATCACTGTTTAAGGGCTAAACTGTGCCTCCCCAAAATCGATGTGTTAAAGTCCTAACCCCCAGCATCTCAGGGTGTGATCTTATTTGTAGATAATATCTTTATAGAAATTATCAAATTAAAGGGAAGCCATTAGGGTGGCTCCTCATACAGTATGACCAGTGTCCTTATAAGAACAGGAAATTTGAACATGAGCAAGGAAGATGATGTGAAGACACAGACGAAGATGGTCATTTAAAAACCAAGGAGGGACTTCCCTCATGGTCCAGTGGTTAAGAATCTGCCTTGTAATGCAGGGATGCAGGTTTGATTGCTGGTTGAGGAACTAAGATCCCACATGCCATGGTGGGCACTAAGCCTGTGCCCTGCAGCTAGAGAGCCCACACACTACAGCTAAGACAGTCAAACAAATAGTTTTTTAAAAAAGAACCAGAAAGACAAACCCAGAACAGATACCTCCTTCGTGGCCCTCAGAAGGAACCAACCAAATTGGAAGTCCTATATCTTGGAATTTCAGCTTTCAGAACTGCGGGACAATTCCCTTCTGAGATTGCAGTCACCCAGTTTGTGGCACTCTGTCACAGCAACCATAATAAATGCATTCAGCCACCCGTGCCTACATTCAAGAAATGCCGTGAGGGTGAGTGAATGCATCATCAGCCACCATTGTGCAAGGCAGACCCGTAAGCACAGAACGCAGAGGAGAGGCCTGTTGGCTAGATAACCAGTAGTGATAGTTCCTGCCTTTGTTTACAAGTCACGGAAATAGAATCTGACTAGCTTAGTGGGAAAAGGAATGCATTCGAATGACATGAGGAAGGAGTTAGGATTAGGGCCTTGAGGAGAAGGCTGGAGGACCAAAAGCTCAGAAAAGTACAGAAAGCAGGGCAGGTCTGGGGGTCGGAAGAGCAGGAGTGACACCAGCTTGTCTCATAGTTCCCCAACTATAATGAATGAGCTCCTCATACATTTTTTGCCTTTAAAATGCTAAAGATTCCAAGCTCCAGGAGAGAGACTAGACCTCCCTTTTGACCAGGTGAAAAGACAGCAGGGTAATCTGATCTAAGTTCAACAAAGTAAACCTCCTCTAAACTGAGGACAGATAATTATCCAAGTGAAAATTAAGGAATTACTCCTTAAAGGATTCGAAATAAATGTTGAGAGGTCAGAAATATTCAACCTCGACTCCATTGGTAGAAGAAGAGGGGTACCAAAACTGGAAACATAGAGGGCTTTCTTACGACTAATGCAGGTTGTCCCAGATCCTGGGGAGGGGTCCTCAGGGCTAAGTTATTTTTAAGCTGCCCACACTTTTCAATCTAACACCCCCAGCCCCTGAGTGTGATAACTAATTACCCAGCATCCATTCAGGAATCATTTTCCAATCTCTTCTTCTAAATTCTCCCTATTCCCTTTGGACCTTAAGCCCTCCAAGGACCAAATTAAAAAGCAAACACAAAAGCACCGGTGTCAATTCACCAGGATAAACCCAATTTCTTCAGATTCAGTACCTTTTCCCATGCAAATAACAAAGAAAAAACATCACTCAAGTCTGTGTCGATGAGGTCCCAAAACATTTAGTCAATTAGATCTAGTTGGCAAACAAACAGCCTGTCACTCCAGTCGAGGGAGGGGATAGAATCTGTCAAACTAGTTGTTTGACTGAATTGACAGACTATCTTGGTCAAAATGAGTCTTTTTTTATTAACTGTTGACAGATCATAGTATATCAAAAGGAAAATCTACAAAAAACACTTTTCATCTGTGTAAACAGTAAAATCAAGGTGGCATATTGGAAATCTCTAAATAACACTTTGTCTACATAAAAGGGTGGAATTCTTTAGGTCAGAATAAAGTAGGAAAGGAAGCCTCCTGCTTTGAGAAGAAAAGGATTGAGAATCTAAATTACCCAGAGATGGTGTGCCACCAATATCAGTATGATTTCTCACCACTTATGTCATTTCACAACAACCTGCACAGTTACAGCTGCACATACCATGCATGCTGTGCTGTTTTCTGTTGTTATCTTATCTAATCTGACCAACAATTCTATCAGGTAAGGAACTGCTCTCCCCACTGTAGACAGAGGAAACCGTGGCTTATGTGATCTATGTGCTTCCCCAACTTTACACATATATGAAATTTCAGAGCAGAGATTTGAACTTACGTCTGACTTCAAAACCCTTGGTTTTTAACCACTGTGCTGGTGGCTGCCTCATAAGAGCATTTGATCCTTCCTTCCTGGAAACTTTCTCTTTAGGCCTACTCAAAAGTTCTAGAACATTTTGTTCCTTGAAGCACTATTTACAATAGCTGGGACATGGACGCAACCTAAAGACAGACGAATGTATAAAGAAGATGTGGTACATATATATAATGGAATACTACTCAGCCATAAAAAGGAACAAAACTGGTTCATTTGTAGTGATATGGTTGAAACTAGAGTCTGTCATACAGAGTAAAGTAAGTCAGAAAGAGAAAAACAAATATCCCATATTAATACATATATATGGAATCGAGAAAAATTACTAAAGATGAACCCAATGTGAAGGGTAGGAAATAAAGACGCAGATGTAGAGAATGGATATATGGACACAGGGTAGGGTGGGGAGGGTGGCACAAATTGGAAGAGTAGTATTGACATATATACACTGCCATATGTAAAACAGATAGCCAGTGGGAAGCTGCTGGATAGCACAAGGAGCTCAGCTCGGTGCTCTGTGATGACCTAGAGAGGTGGGATGTGGGGCTGGGAGAAGGAGAGTGGCTCACAAGGGAGGGGATATATGTGTACATAGAGCTAATTCACTTCACTGTACAGCAGAAACTAATACAACATTGCAAAGCAATTATATCCCAATAAAAAACTTTAAGTTCTAGAATATTCTTTTACAACTTTTTGGCATCAAAGCAGACCCTCTTTCATCAGTTCTCATGAACACAATGACTCCAGCTTCAAAATTCCCTCACCCAAAATGCCCTTGCCTTTCCTTTAGGCGTAAGCCCATGAAGTCCAATAAGGTCTCCCCTGCCCTGTCTAATACTCCACTTTCCAAATGCAATTCGATTTCCCACTTTGTGGTCTCGGAGAGAAGAACTTTCACACAATACTGTCTGACCCGTGGTGTTTACTTCTGCTTTATTTTATTTAACTCGGGCACCGGGGGGCTCTTTCTCAGAGCACGGTGGTAAGATTTTCATCGCATTGTCATTGACTTTTGCCTTGTATTTATGATCAGGTCTTCAATTTCTCCTTTAAATTAAATAGCAAGGGCTGTTTGAAAGGCACCAAGGCCGGCTACTCAGTGGACTTGCTTCTTGCCTCTCATTCATCCCAACTTCAATTTCTTCTTTGTGTAGCTGTGGCCAAAACCCAAAGGGAATCAAAGAACATGAAGAAATGGTTTATGGTTAACCCTTCTCTTCAGAAATAATGGGTCAAGAGGTACACACAACTCATTATAGCTCATGAACCTTTTTTTTTTTTAATCTCTTGGACAATTGCTGAGAAGGGAATGGCTACCCGCTTCAGTATTCTTACCCAGAATCATTTATTTTAGGGGGCTTCCCTGGTGGCTCAGATGGCAAAGAATCTGCCTGCAATACGGGAGACCCGTGTTCCATCTCTGGAATGGGAAGATCCCCTGGAGAAGAGAATGGCTACCCACTCTAGTATTTTTGCCTGGAGAATTCCATGGACAGAGGAGCCTGGCAGGCTACAGTCCATGGGGTCCAAAGAGTTAGACACGACTGAAGGACTAACACTTTCACTTTCACTGAACGTTACATATAATTAAAGTGACCTCCAGGATCAGACTCAGAGGAAGAGGCATCACAGGAGACATGAGGTTCAAAAACATGAGGTCCTCCTTTAAAGAAAAAAGAAAGAAAAAAATCTTCACGAGAGTGGTCAACCTTCGTGCCCTTAAACACCCATCTCTACTCTTAAAACTTAAAAGAGTACTTTGTATTTTTTATCATTCTTTTTCTCTCCAAATTTATATCCACTTTCCAGGACAAAAAACAAGTAGTGAAATAAAGCATGCCCACAGAATCATCTGTCTCAAAAGTCACCCCCAGTCAGCTCCCCACACTATGACTCTTAGTCACAACATGGCTAATGTCACAATTCCAAAGACTGAGTTTAACCTCCAGAAAGAAATCCATTGCATCTAATTGCTTGATTCTAAACAGCATTTCTCCCCTTCTGTCCCCAAAGGTTTTTGACTAAATAGATGATATATTTTAGAGTCCATGTCAACTTGAAATTCAAGAAATAATCAATCCTACCTCTTCATTCAGGGGACTTCTAATCAATCCATTCATCGCTCAGTCGTGCCCAGCTCTTTGTGACCCCATGGACTGTAGCCGACCAGGCTCCTCCGTCCATGGGAATCAATCTATTATGTATTATTTAATATAAATTGGATGTATTAATATTATTTTGTATGTAAATCTTGAGGCATACAATAAAATGAAGACCTGTCAGCCCCCCACCTTATGTACATCACTACTGTTGTGTTTACCTTTGGACTTCTTCTCCATCCCAGCTTACTGATACCTCTAGAAGCCTAAGATCTTTCATTGTTTCTTTTTCCTTTAAGTTTTTACATGTGGGTCTCCCTACACACATTGCTTAATTTTGCTACACTCTGAACTTTATAAAAATGGTATCAAATTCTATGATGTCTCTAGTAACCTGCTTTTTCTCTCAGTTTTATCTTTATAAGATTCATTCATGGCTGGTCTATGTGATTGTGATTCATTTACTTTCTTTTCTGTATAATATTCCACTGTGCAACTATACCCTAATTCACTTAACTAGTCTCATATGATGGATATTTGGATTGTGTCCAATTGTGGCGACTCCAAATATTCTTTTACACATCTCCTGGTAATTACATCCAAGGATATCTCTGAAGCACATACCAAGGAGCAGAAAGCTAAATCATAGAGTATGCAAATGTTCAGTTCTACAGGAGAGTGACAAATTGTTTTCCAAAGTGACTGTAACAATTTACATTCCCACCATCCTCTGTGGCAACTTCTGTTTCAATCTTGTAGAAGTCTGAGAACAAGACCAAAAGAATGAAAACAGATGAGCAGAGTTTGACTTAAGCTGGGAAGAGGGTGTCAAAGATGTCTAGCATGGAATAATGCCCATGCTAAACAAGCCAAACTAGAATCTTCTTCCTGAATGTGTCAATCACACTGACCCAGCCCATAAAAATCCACCATGATAGACTTGAACATAGCAGGGGAAGGAGAGGATGTGATGAATTGAAAGAGTAGGACTGACACATATACACGGCCATGTGTAAAATAGCTAGTGGGAAGCAGCTATATAGTACAGGGAGCTCAGCTCAGTGTACTGTGATGACCGAGAAGGGGGGATGAAAGGGTAGGGGGATGCTCAAGAGGGAGGGGTTATATGTATTCTTGTAGCTGATTCACACTCTTGTAGTGCAGAAACCAACACAACATTGTAAAGCAATTGTACTCCAACTTTTTAAAAAAATCCACCATGGCTACCTGGTCCTCAGAGTTCTTTCCATCCTTGTCACACACTTGCCCTTTCCCAGGATCCGTCCTTCTTGGTCCTGAATAATGTCAGTCTACATGCACCTCTTGGACATCTATCACATGCCAGGCATTGGAGGTATGGTAGGGATGTGGCAAGCAAGGGGGTTTGCCCTTACATTCCATTGGAATGTAAATCAAAATGAGTAAACAAAAAGATGAATCCAGATTGTGACTGTTTTCCCTTCCCCTACTTATTTTCTTGATAGCTGCTGAAAAAGATTAAGAAAAGCATTCCAAGCAGAGAGCTGGAAAGTTTGAACTCTCCAAGGC
The DNA here is from genome assembly GCA_007570785.1 of Antilocapra americana. Classification (NCBI taxonomy): domain Eukaryota; kingdom Metazoa; phylum Chordata; class Mammalia; order Artiodactyla; family Antilocapridae; genus Antilocapra; species Antilocapra americana. The sequence continues at coordinate 2,583,203 of ML663568.1, read as the reverse complement.
TGAGCTCCTCTCTCAGCATTGCCTAGTGAAGTCAAGACATCAAGGGGAGAGCCCTAAAATGGGAATCATGGCGCCAAACCTGCTACTTCTTAACAATGCGACATACGGATAAGTTACTCAACCGGAATCTCAGTTTCTTCCAATATGAAATGGAATGGGCAGTGGGAGGGAAGATTTGAGTACCTGTTGTACCTTGGACACTGTGTGTGTGTGTGTGTGTGTGTTAGTCATTCAGTCATGTCCAGCTCTTTGTGACCCTACGGACTGTAACCCGCCAGGCTCCTCTGTCCGTGGAATCATCCAGGCAAGAATACTGGAGTGGGTTGCCATTCCCTTCTCCAGGGGATCTTCTGGACCTAGGGCTCAGGTGGGTCTCCCACATAGCAGGCAGATTCTTTACATTTGAGCTACCTGGGAAGCCCAGCATTGTACATAGTTCATCCTTTTTACTCCTGAAAGTAATACTATTTTATGCATGAGAAAGCTGAGGCTGAGAGATATTCAAGGTAACTTTCACAAGGCAACAATGGCATTAATAGATAATTAATAGAGAATGGTGTTAATAGAGAAACCAAGGTTCTCTAAGACTATACAGAATGCTGTCTCAGAGATACCATGAGCACTAAATAAGAGAACGTATACAGAAATTTCATTGCAGCAAATATAAGGTACAATTACTATTTTTAAACCTAATTTCTAGTTGCTTTCCCACACATTTTCTATCTAAGGAGCTATTTGCCCTTTCCCAGATACTTCTTACACTTTGGTGAAGGCCTTTGCTTAAGTCATTCCTTTTCCCCAAACACTGTCCCCCATTTTATCTAGCAAGTAATCTTTTATTTTGTTTTCAAAAAGATTTATTCAGTAATTACTTCCTTTCAAACCTCTTGTCCTAAAAACAAGATCGATTACCGCTTCTTTTGAATTCTAATGGTACCTAACACAAACCAAGGTTTCCCTGGTGGCTCAGTAGTAAAGAATCTGCCTGCCACGGAGAAGTTGTGGGTTCGATCCCTGGGCCAGAAAGGTCCCCTGGAGAAGGAAGTGGCAACCCACTCCAGTATTCTTACCTGGGAAATCCCATGGACAGAGAAGTCTGGAGGCGTCTGTGTCCATGAGGTCACAAAGAGTGGGACACGACTTAGAAACTAAACAACAACAAATACAGAATAGATATAAAGTATTAGCTGTTGGCCCAAAAATGTATTAATATCTACCCCAAAACCATGTAACTACAAACAATTTTTTTTATTATTAACTACAAATAATTTTTTTTTTTGCTCAAAATCTGGGTATTGGCTGATCTAGGCTGGGCTCAGTTCCAAACTGCATGCTGAGTTCAGATCTACTCGACATAAGTAATGCTTGGAGCTTCTCCAAACTGAACTCTTTCTCTAGTAGAAAGAAATACAGAGTCAAATAATGAAGGATGTAGAATCCAGGTGAAGATTGGGTCAATAACTCAGTCTGTCACACACACAAAGTAAAATATTCACACCATTCACTCAACTTCTTGCTGAGCACCTACTGTGTACCAGGCCCTCTTCTAAGCCCTGTGGACACAGTAGTAAAGGTAAGTAGTTAAGATACCCATCTGTGTGGAGCTGAAATTCTGTTGAGAGGAAGCAGACAGACAAGAAATTTCAAATAGCATTCAGTACTGTAAGTAAAACCTAGACTTAGGGTAGAAAAATGAAAACAATAGCTGGAGCAAAGGGGAGCAGAGTTACCTTAGACAGGGTGGGTGGGAATAACTTTTCAGAAGAACTGGCTTTGAAACAGATATAAATAAGGAAGCAGAATTGGTCCCAGAAATCATGTGGGAGTCTGGGAAAGAGTCTTCAGGCAGAGGGTGACTCCTGTGTCTAAGGAAAACAAAGAAGCCAGGGTAATATCAAAACCACCTAGAAGGCTTAAGACACGGGTTAGTGGGCCCCACCCCTAGAGTTTCTCATTCAATAGATCTGGTGTAGGCCCACAAATTGCCTCTCTGACAAGTTCCGGAGATACTCAGCATCCATTTTGAAGCTATGGTACTTGTATGATCGAGAGAGTGTGGCGTAAGATAGGGCCTGTTAAGCCAAGCTAGAGAGCTTGAAAGTTACACTGTGAGAAATAGGAAATGATTGAAGGACATTAAGCAACGGAGTGATGTGACCTAACTTAGGTTGAATAGCACACACTGACTTCTGTATGGAGAGAAGGTCACAAGGGACCCAAAGCAGAAGGGAGTTATTTAGTTCAAATCATCAGTTCTCCAAGGTTCCTACTAGGGGTGATGGAACACACAACACTGCTACCAGCGTAGAAAGGAATCATAGTGATAAGTAGTTTTGGGAAGTGGGTGAGGTCAATTCACAGGCCCCACGGGCACATTCAAGACCACCATACTGCACAACTCCATGTAACATGAATGGCACCCACACAGCACAGAAGCATAAAATCACAAGGTGAACAAGACTTCCTGCAGTTTTGCAACATTTCAGCCCTGGAATATTCTCCCACCACTGAGCTTACATCTTCATGAGATGAGGCAGATGAGAGGCAAGCAAGAAACTTTCAAATGCTGTTCAGCGCTCTAAAGAAAAGAAACTCTCAGCTCTGTAAATTGAGACCCCTGATGTGGCTGCCGCTCTCCAGCTACATGGCTGAGGCATCCTGGGGCGACATTCCTTGAACCCGGTTGGTTACAGGAAACACACAGAGAATGATAACTTGCAGTTAATGATAAGTAGCTATCATTTATTAGCACCGATGAGCTGTTAAGCAAGATAAGCTCTGTTCCTGTATTATTTCAAACAATAGTCCTATGAGCTGTGTATAATCATTATCCCCATTTTACAAATGGGAAAACTGAGGCACAGATTGGTTTAGTAACTTGCCAGAGGGTACACAGCTAGCAAGGAACAAAGCTGGGATTTAAGACCAAGGAAGCTAAATGCAGGGCTGGCTTTTGTACCCATTCAGCTACACTGGTTCTCAATTACTTGCTAGCAGACTCTGTCTGAAGGTGTCTACATTCCCCCTTGTTCCCTGGACAGACTCCAGTACTACCAAGGAGAAAAATCCAGCCTTGCTAAGGCCTATGTGCCCTGCCAATAAGTACTAGAATTGTCAGAGTGTCTGTAGCACTGAAAGGAAAAAAAAAAGCCTGAATCTATGTTATAGACCTCTAAACAGAGGAAATATGGACATTTTCTTTTAATAATGCTACAGAGAAATAATGAAATGGTAGCATTACCAAAACATAATTAGGTCTTCAAAAAAAAAAATCTCCACTGGAGTCCTATAAAAAGACCACAGGTGTTCGTCATTATTTTTTATTTAGCAGACAGTTTTAGCCATTGTTTGTTTTCTCCCCCATTTATTAAGTTCTGGTATTTTAAGATGATTTGTGTATAATAATAACAATAATTTCCTGTTTGCCTGTCAGTTGTGAGCTGCTTTAATTACAGATATTCATTTTCACAAGTTAACTTGGTAAACATGCTCATTTGTTATGTTCCCTGTTCATTAAATCAGTTAGCACAGCTAGTAACTATATTAAGTATCTTGCTGTTGGGTTTCAGCAATGGATCTTCATCGGTTTCCAACACTATTTCTCACAGAGGTGCAGACTTCCTGAGAATCCCTTCCCATTGGATTGGAGATGCTGAGTCTTCCATCTCTGCAAAGCCAGGTGCTTTGAGCCCAATGGAGGCTTAGCGTATCACAGTCAAAACCATTCACTCAGGCTAGAGAATGGTATTTGGTAACAGAGGCAAGATATGAGATAAAGGAAGAAGGGAGATTTGAATAGACGTGTTCAGAGTATACCTGATCATGACTCTGTCCTTAGATGCCCTCAAAACTGGTCTCTGCAGAAGGAGAGAGCCTATGAGACCACAGTTGTACCAAACAACCTGGAACTCTAGCAGCAGCTAATTATTCCAGGGGTGGACAGCAGAGAGCCATCAGTTGTCTCCCCTAAGGATTTGAAAGAGCAATTTAAGTTGGAGAAGTAAAATTCAGATAGAATTTAGGGCTGAGTCTCTGTGTCATTACAGCCCCAAAACACACACAAGCATGGAAAAGTACGAACAGATGAATAAAGCAGACAGTCCTCAGCAACAGAAGAGCATACAACCAGAAAAGAAAAAAAATAGAAGGAAGATCACCTGAAGACTTAGCAGTTCCCAAGAATCCCAGCTACTCATGTCCTCAAGACTTCTGAGCATCTTTACAACAAACCAGTTGCTTAACTAATTTAGTGGGTCTCCTACTTACAACCAAACACCCTTTGACCAGTAACTAGCATAATGGTGGACTACTAAAAGTGTCACATCTGGTAAATTCCAATTTTTCTAGGAAGGAGCTAATGATACAGGCTTTTGATTAGATGTTTCATTCCAATTTTCCTTTAAGCAAGTGGAGACTGGGAACTTCCCTGGTGGTCCAATGGTTAAGACTTTGTTTTACAATGCAGGGGATGCGAGTTTGATCCCTGGTTGGGGAGCTAAGATCCCCCATACCTAGATGCAAAAAAAAAAAAAAAAACCAAAGCAGAAGCAATATTATAACATTCAGTAAAGACTTTAAAATGGTCCACATCAAAAACAAAAAAATCTGAAAAAGCAAGTGGAGACTACGATTATGCTGGCATGCCAATCAGGATTGAGGGAAATAAAGGGTTAAGCTCCCAGCAGCTAAGTTACAAGGCTCAAGAGTGAAGCAGTTCATCTAAAGTGGGAGTCAGGATGGAAGAACATGTGTCAAGGTGCTTAGAGTAGACATTCAAAACAGGTTAAAAGTTCCATGAGTTCACCGTGGTCAGTTCTTTTCATTACTCTACCTTGTTTCTTTTATGACCTTACTGAGCCTTCCTAAAAGAGGAATACCTATTGGTTGTCCCTGGGCAAGAAATGGTGAGAAACCAAATGAAAAGAAGGTTGGATGTAAGTACAGGGCAATTAGGGAAGATGATATTTAGGCATGCTGAGTTTAAGATAGGGCATCTAGATGAAGACATCAGACACTGAGAGGCACTGTTAATCACCATAGAGGAAAAGCCCACATTTAATAAACCCAAACCAATCTCATAAGGATTCTTCAAAAAGCCCCCAAGCTATTTTCTCCATGATACATGACATCATTCTACATTTCCTTCCCCAGTTTGCAATTTCAGTTTCTCCTGACTTGGCTCCTCTATCTTCTCATCATAGACCCATTTTTTGGCTTCTCCCATGGGCTTTAGTTATACCTGGATTTTCCCTTCTTCCAGAGAGAAATCCTATGGTCAATGCTGGAAATATGCATTGCAATTCAGGATAGAGCTGAGGATCTTATGTTCCACCCTTGGAGGTAAGAATGGAACACCACTTAAACCACAGTGTCATGGGGGTGCAGAGTAGATAGAGGAAGAATTTTTGCCCCCAAAGCCCTCAAAGGAAGTGGATATTGATAGAGCCTAGAGTTTATGTGAAGGGTTATTGTCTTGGAAGAGGAAGAAACTTGAGAGGAAGGAGAAAGGTCAAGGTAGAACAGAAGAATAATAAGGGATCTCCCTTTGGAGACTTTCATGTTCCCTTCAAAATAGAAGTGTGCTGGGAGTGTGGGCCTCAGAGATAGAATTACGGTCATGAACAGAGTGGAAATATTTGAGGAAGACAATGTCTGTGTACTTATGAGATTCACATTCGTAAGTATATAGAGTCATTTGTGCGCTGGCACTCTGTAGGTTTTATCTACCCTGCATCCATTTTCGTACCACTGATAATAGCACGTGGTTGTGACTTAGAATCCCCAATGGATAGAAACTTATTAAGATTGTCAATAAAAATGTCCCATCCTCCTCTTTCTAAGCAGTGGGCAGGTGACTCAAGCTAAACCAATCATAGCTCTCTCCCTGGAATTTGAATCTTGTGTGTAGTCACTAAAACCTCTTGGTGCTGATTCATTCAGATGGTGGCTCCTGGAAGTGGCTGCCCTGTAGTTCCTGCTCTCCAAAGGCAAGGAGAATTCAGACATCAGTCTTTTCAGAGGTCTGGTTCTTCAAGTCTTTAATTCTGTGAACCACTCACTACTTTCCTAGAAGTTCCTTTTGTTCTTACATTGGTCAAAACCAGGTTCTGTTGCTTAAAACTTACAAACCCCAACAAAGGCAGAAGTAGTATTACTGGTAAATAAAAAGTAAGACATGCAGAAGAGTTAAGAATTCTAGTGGCTTCTCTGGCAGCCCAATGGTTAAGACTTCACCTTTCAATACATTGGGTGTGGTTTCAATCCCTGGTCAGGGAGCTACAATCCCGCAAGGCTTGTAGCCACAAAACAAAACAAAACGTAAGGGCATGGCAACCCACTCCAGTATGCTTGCCCAGTCCCATGGAAAGAGGAGCTTGGCAGGCTACAGTCTATAGGGTAGCAAAGAGTTCGACATGGCTGAAGTGACTTAGCACACATGGAAACAGAAGCAATATTATAACAAATTCAATACAGACTTTTAAAAAAATGGTCCACATCAAAAGAATATTTTATAAAATTCTAAAACCAGGATTCCCTTCCCAGCATTTCCACTGACACTAAGATGCTGGGCGAGTTTCAGCAAGTGCTTCAGGCTCGCTTAGCTTCATTTTCACATCTATAGAAGAGGTTGAACTAGATGTTGCTAAGACTCTATCCTCACAGAACTAGTTTTTCCTGTATCTCAAGTTGCTTTAAACATTCTCTAGTCTCTGCCATCCACAAAACTGGCCTCAACCATTGGGCTGAAAGGACTTTAAGTGAAGGGAAGAACAGAAATATATTAATATACCATTTTAAGAGTCCTCATTACAAGAATTCCAAATCCCAGTGATAAGCTGATTTTGTTAAGCAATATAAGTTTAATCTGATTTCATCATCTTTTCACTCTTTTATTTAGCATCAGTGAAGCACTTCTTGCATAGATTTTACTCTTTTTCATGGCCTAAAAATGAAAGACAGGAGATGATCTCTGCCCTTAAGAAGCTTGAAATTTAATTGACGAGGTACATGAAATCTCTAGAGAGTATTTCTAGGAGGACAAAAATCACACACCCAGGCACCTAACAGGTGCCAAGTATCTAGGTGGTGAAGAAGTGAAAGTTGCTCAGTCATGTCTGACTCTGCAACAGGGAATCTTCCCAACCCAGAGATTGAACCCAGGTCTACCTACCTTGCAGGTGGATTTTTTACCATCTGAGCCACCTGGGAAGCCCAAGAATGCTGGAATGGCTAGCCATTCCCTTGTCCAGGAGGATCTTCACGACCCAGGGGTTGAACCAGGGTCTCCCGCATTGCAGGCTGATTCTTTACCATCCAAGCTAGCAAGGAAGCCCCAAGCATCTAGCAAGTGCTTAGTAAATATTTGTTGATTGAATGTGACAACACACATACACATACTGTTACAGAGACCATCACCTTAAGAATACAGAGGATGAATATTTCTCTTGTAAAGTACATAGAAACTTAACATAGGTTTCAATTCTGAAACTGTTGCTCAAGATAAATCAGTAGAAGGATGACTATTTGTATTTCAATAAAGAATATTCCTAACTTTAGAGAAATTATTTAAAAGGTCTAATATGTTTTAAATAGATTTTTTTTTCTTTGTAACAGTGTTTAAGACCATTTCTATAGTAAATGAGGGCAAACCTGAACTTGACATCCTCAAACCCATAACTCCATCCAAAAACTTTGGCCTCTCCCTTAGATGCCGGTGTAATAGAATTTGACATTCAATAGTGTTAAACAAATGGAATTAAAGCCTCCGATCCCTCGCCAGGCCTGTCAACACTTACAGGTCTGAGTAATACAGGGGACTCTTGTTTTAAGAGGCAAAGTTCACCCTGAAGATCACAGTCCATTAGGGAGTAACAAGAGCCTTCTGGCATGGCCAAGTGGACGAGACTAGGGAAAACGTGAACAGTGAATGCAATAAAATTAAAATGCAATGGGGGTGAACTGCCATGGCAGTGAGCGTAACCTTCTTGGTGTCTTTAGCGGTGTTAATGGATCTACTTATGGCACAGATGGTGGTTTTCAGAGAAGTCATTTTTTTCTTTAACAAATTCATGACTAAACTAAAAGGACCACTATCAACTTCATTATGCTTTCCAATTGACTTGCTTTAAGGGTTATTCTTTTATTATAGCTCTTAAGCTCCCATTTCTTTTTTAAAGTACTTCTTTTAATACCAATTTTCACAGCACTAAGAAATTTAACACTCTTCAGTGGTTATATTAATGGCAAGGAACTGTTGCAAACTGGAGAGAAGCGTGAAAAATACTGCTATTGGACTGGTCATTTGTAATCTCCTCTACCACAGGTTAGGAACCCAGATCCTAGGCGGTGACCATCAGACTGTCACTGAGGAGACTCGGAATGAGACAAAGTTCGTGCCATAACTAGCCAGAGAAAACATTCTTCCTCCCTAAGAGACAAAAATTGTGGCAAACAACAATTGCTATATTACTCCTTTCAAACATGATTCTACTATAAGTCTCTCCTATCCCACTGTTCCCAGTTAGGTTTTTCAAGTGACCACGGATTTCAGTTGATCACACAAACAAATTCAGAAGCATTTTACAAACATCATTGTGAGTGACGGTGAACAACACAAAGATAAAACAGGGTTTGTGCAAAATGGGATCAGCCAGAGTTCTGCATCAGGAGACAGCCAGTTTTATTTTTTTCAAAATGAAATTGACTTGGAGCAAGACCAGATTTCATAGGAATGAAGATATTTACTGTAATATTATTTACAAGAATAAAAATTGGAATGAATTTCCCAGCCATGGGGAAATAAAGATATCTGATCAGCTATTACAAAGACTAAGAGGAATAAATACAAATAAGTAAAATTATTATAATGTTAAGAGGCAACTCAAAATGCAAAACAAGATAATACAATTACATTAAACACCTGATCTATAGCAAAAGTACTGGTAGAAATACATGAAGATGCCACTACTGTTTTTCTACTGGTGGTAGAATTACATGGTGCTCATGTGCTCCCATTGTTCTACATTTTTATTTTACTGCAATCTGTTTATTTAAATTCATAAGGAAAAATTTTAGTATTTTGTCTCAAGTGAAAGAAGAACAGAGATCCCTCACCCAGAGGTCTTAATGATAGGTTTGAACTCCGTTTGAAGGCTCCCCTCCTACCATACGGCTTTTGAACAGTTCATACCATGACATCAAGAAATAAAACAATAAAAAAAAAAAAATATGACCTAGAGGGATGGAATCAGGAGGGAGGTGGGAGGGGGGTTCTGGAAGGGGAACATAGGTATACCCATGGCAGATTCATGTCAATGTATCGCAAAACCAACACGATAATGTAAGGGAAAAAATAAATTAATTAATTTAAAAAATAAAAAAAATTTAAAAAAAAGAAATCACATTTAGCATTAAAACTGGTAAAAGCAAGGGTCACGTGGCCCAACTCTCCCACTTTACAGGTGGAGAAACTGAGGCTCAGAAGTCCCTTACCTGAGAAAGACATTTATTCCTTCCGCTTCCTCATCTCTCAACTAGTTCGTTCCTTTCTAGGTAAATCCTTGCCTGTGGTAGAAAATCCTCCTGACTCGAAGGGAAAAAAATGAAAATTCAGGACGCCACTTAGTCACAGTTAACCTAATCTTGTCACTATATTTTGCCATTTGGTTTCAAAACAGACTCAAATGCAGCTGCCGGGGAATTCCTTGGTTGTCCAGTAGTTAAGACTTCGCCGTTCAATGCAGGGGGTGCAAGTTCGATCCCTGGTAGGGAAGCCAAGATCCCACATGCCTCATGGCCAAAAAAAATGCAAACCATAAAGCAGAAGCAATCTTGTAACAAGTTCAATAAAAGACTTTAAAAATGATTCACACAAAGAAAAGCTAAAATAACTCTTTAAAAATTCAGCTGCTAAATTAGCTTCAGGGAGGCCATGTTCCATAATTCTTAATTTATGAGATCCAACATGGCCTCCAAAGCCCTTCTATTTTGAGGTTGACTCCTGAGACCAGGGCCTCCCAGATGACTCAGTGATAAAGGAGCCATCTCCTTTATCACTTCTGCCATCTTCTGCCAGTGCAGAAGAAGCAGGTTTGATCCTTGGGTCCAGCAGATCCCTTGGAGGAGGAAATGGCAACCCACTCCAGTATTCCTGCCTGGAGAGTCCCATGGAGAAAGGAGCCTGGCAGGCTACAGTCCATAGGATTGCAAAGAGTCAGACACGACTGAGCGACTGAGCACACACACGTGCCTGAGACTAGGGGTTATGTGATAGTGTGTGCAAATGACCACAGTTGTGAGCTCCTGCATCCTTATTTGACTGAGAAAACTCTGGAATCTGCCTCAGCCATATTTCACTGTGACATGGTCTGTGCATGGTATGTATGTTACAGGCATAAGGAGAAACACAGAGCAGCCTGTGTTACCTAGAAAACCTGAGCTTGAGTGGACCACTCTAAAATGTTTGCTTGCTCAAACTAATCCCATCCTGGGGAGAAGGTTGGGAGTGGCAGAGGTGGCAGGGATAACATGTTGGAATATCTGAGGAAAATTAAAATAGTTTTCTATGAAAGGTTGAATTTTTTAGAGAAAGTTTGCTTCCCTCTTTTCGTCAGAGACATTTCCCCCTTTAGAAATGGAGAGCAATTATTTTTTATTCAACTTGTCTTTAATTTTTATCTCATGTGAAGAAAGAACAGTGATCACTCACAAAAATGTTTTAATGACAGGAAAATGGTTTCATGATTGATCATTTCATATCTCACATTCCCCCTGGAGCACCTACAGATCACCAGCATGGGAGAGCCTCGCAGTGCAAGTGAGGGGCAGGCCTCAAGGGCTTGGCATATGGGGAGTATTCCTCAAACAAAAACTGCAGGAACAAAAGGGCCACAATTAGAGGCACCTTTAGATGCAGGGAGAAATAAAGACTCATATTGTGAAATATTTGAGCACTTTTGAATGTATTTTAAACTTTTAAACTCTCCCATCATTTTCCATATCCTGGTTTTTAATGAGGAACACCACAGTTAGAGAGATATAAAAAAAACCTGAATGAACAATCAGAAGAGTCCTCAAAAATCAGAGACATTTGAAAGAAGCTACATATATCTGTAGCTCAACCTTTTTGTTAAACCATGTTGAAAACACTGTTCAAGACAATTGATCTTTGTCTCAGTGTGCAAAGCCTCTCACTCTGTTAGACAAATGCAGTATTTATCTCATTTCAGTTCTGACATCCCAGTACTGCTTTTCTCTGCAGTAGGGTCTGGGGATGAATGGAACATCACATGCTCTCTAAAAGGTTTTACTTCCTTTCCATTGACTTCTGGGTTGGCAGAGGGGTTAACAAATATCCATACTCCAAAATCTCCTAATAAAATGCCCGCAAAGATGCACAAGAGGCCTAGAGTATGTTTGCTACATCTGCATCTCTATTCCTATGGACTTGTGGAGGAGGGATTTGGGAGAAAAAGGGTGTGGGATGAATGAGGAGATTAGGAGCGACATATATACACTATCGTAGATAAAACAGATAGCTAGTGGGAACCTGTTTTAGAGCACAAGGAGCTCAGTTTGGTGCTCTCTGATGACCTAGCAGGGTGGGATGGGGGAGGTGTGAGGGAGGGCCAAGCAAAAACCACCACAACATTGTAAAGCAACTATGCCCCAATAAAAAATAAATAAAATAGATAAATAAAACAGGAGAAAGTTTTAAAAACAAAAAGGCCTATAGCACCTACAAGCGCTTCCCAGGTGGTACAGTTGTAAAGAATCTGCCTGCCCATGCAAGAGACACAGGTTTGATCCCTGGGTTGGGAAGATCCTCTAGAGAAGGGGATGGCAACTCACTCCAGTATTCTTGCCTGGAAAGTTCTATGGACAGAGGAGCCTGGCGGGCTACAGTCCATGTGCTCGAAAAGAGTCAGCCACGACTGAGTGACCAAGTACAACATTTAGTGTCTAAAACACTGTAAACCAAAGATTGAAGACCACAAGCCTAAAGACAGAGGGAATTGATTCTAGCTGGTTCATTAAGTGAAACTGATTTAGAAACACAAACATACTCCCCAAACCCAAAGAAGAGAGTTAGCTCAAAAGAAGTTAAGTGAAATGAACTCTCCTTCACTTTCTGTGGCCCAACTCTATAATCCAAAGGTTGAACTGTTGAAAAAACAATCACCCTTCCTCTGCCACCACAGCTCCTAAGCTAGAGCTCCAACCCATCAGCTTCTCTCTCCCCATCTGTTCAGAGACATCAAAGCCCAATGAAACACAGCATGGCGAAAATAGAAGAGGTTGACCAGAAGTGTTTGTGCAGCTTCAGCTACTCCATCTCCACATGTACAGCATAAGAAATAGGCTTGGAAAACAAAAGTGCTGGGAACCATGGGAAGGGTTGGGGAGAGAGTAATTTTCACTTCACACACTGCTCAAAATATTGAAAATGATCTGTGACTCTTGAAATGTTTAAGTTGGACTGTAACGCAATGTGTAAAACAGACAAAATAGTATGTAGCTCAGTGGGCAATGGGCAACTGATTTAGTTATAGCATACAAGCACTCATATACATGCACATGCACACACACACACACACACACACACACACACACACACACACACTACTCTTCCCACCAAATCTCTATTACAATGAAGGTGAGGGCAAAGCCTTAGATATGGAAGCATGAAATACAGTGTTGGATTTTTCAGAAATACAAAAGCTCAAAGAAACAACAAAAGCATCAGTCAGACCTCCGTGCTCAGAAATGATTTGAGACATTCCTCTAATCTGAACTGATATAAATTAAAACCTGGATAGTGTTCGAATATGTCAGTAGTTAGCTTTGAATAATTGTTTAGTAACTCACTTTGACTACCCCCACTAAAAGTTCCCAAAAGTGACAAATTTGTCTTAACAGTTAGATTTCCATTTTGCTCCACTTTCTCATCTTAAGACAGGACTGTGCTAATGACACCTCTTGAGAGACTATAATAAAGAGAAGACATTAACATAGCTCAGATGGTCTGCCTGGAACAAGCTCTAAGGCCAAGAAGAAGGCATGTGGATTGACGATACATCTGAAGTGGTACATTTAAGAGGGACTGGGGAAGGATTCAATGAATCCATTCATTTGTACAATGTCAACTTTTTCTTATGTGACCCCCAACAAACTTGGGGGCTTGGGGAAAGAAACCCTTATGTGACCCCCAACAAACTTGGGGGCTTGGGGAAAGAAACCCTTATGTGACCCCCAACAAACTTGGGGGCTTGGGGAAAGAAACCCTTCCTCAAACCTCATTTTGCAGATAGACATCTAAAGAAAGGCAAGCTAGTGTATATTCCTAGATACTGTGAAGTCTCAAATGCCTACTATTTCCAACTGCGTGCTTGAAAACGTTAAGAATTTAAAAGTTCTCAGGAGGAGCATTGCCTGGATGGAAGAGTCCTGTTTAAGAAACTCAAGTCATTTTATTCTTTGGGAAACTTATACCAGAACTATCTCCATAACACAAGTTCTAGAGTAACCTTTGGTATGACTACTACATACATTTTCCAGAACTGAATTGCTACTAGAAATCTCAAAGGTACAAGGCAGGTGTTTTACTGAGACATCTTTTCTTCCCCCAAATTTCCTGACAAGAGAAAAGTCCTTTTTCTGAAGAAAGATTCATCAAACTACATCTAACCAAAATTTGCAGAGCCCCTACCAGGAAATCAACCCTGAATATTCATTGGAAGGACTGATGCTGAAGCTGAAACTCCAATACTTTGGCCACCTGATGAGAAGCACTGACTCACTGCAAAAGACTCTGATGTTGGGAAGGATTGAGGGCAGGAGGAGAAGTGGGTGACAGAGGATGAGATAGTAGGATGGCATCACCAATTCAGCAAGCATGAGTTTGAGCAAACTCCAGGAGATAGTGAAGGACAGGGAAGCCTGACATGCTACCATCTATGGGGTTGCGAAGAGTCAGACACGACTTGGTGACTAAACAGCAATCAAGAATTCCAGGGAATGAGTTCTACAGTTTTCAGGGATGCAGTTTGGAGATCTTGTTTCATAAGGCTCTAAAACATAGGTCCAAAGGGAAAAAAAAAAAAACCTCAATGTGATCACTGAGGATCTAATATTCATAATAATATCCTTAGGTCTTAAGTTCTGCTGTAAGTGTCACCAAAGAACCACGCCATCCACTGCCCTCTCTCAGCAGCTTCTCTAATGCTTAGTGGCATTTGAACACCTAATCAAATGTATTGAAAGCCTTCTCTTGGCTCCAATGACACTCCATTCAGCTGATTTTCCTCCAACCTCAATGGCTACTCTTTCTTAATTTTCTTCATCAAAGTCCATCTCCAAATGCTGGCACTTCAAGCTCTAGGACTTTCTCCTCTCTCTCCATGAACTGTCCTTAAGGTGATTTTTTTCTAGTCCCATGGCTTTAAATATCCTCTCTACACAGAGACATCTTGAGCTCTCACTAAGGTTCAGCTGCGTAATTGACATGGTAGCAGACTTCCCCGGTGGCTCAGTTAGTAAAGTGTCTGCCTACAATGCAGGGGGTCGATGCCCGGGTTGGAAAGTCCCCCTGGAGGAGGAAATAGCAACCCACTCCAGTATTCTTGCCTGGAGAATTCCAAGGACAGGGGAGCCTGACGAGCTACAATCCATAGGGTCACAAAGAGTCGGACACAACTGAGTGACTAAAACTTAGATAGGCTCTACTCACATCCTTATGTTGAACAATCTCCAGCTGCCAACACCTGCATCTCTTCACCTAAGTGTTTTCTTTGATGGCTAGAGGCTGCTCTATCACATAACAGGCCAGAGGTGCCAGGAAACTTTTTCCCCAAGGAAGAACCTTCAATTAATGGCTGCAGGGAGTTGCCAGATTAAGAAACCTAGCTTTCTTGCCACTCGGGTGGAGTAACATTGAGGTGTATGTTCTACACAGATGCCCAGAGTTCTCCAAAGGAAACTTGCCCACAGTGGTAACTTGCTTGATCATATATTCTCAGTTGGCTGCCTTCCCATCCCTGCCTCACCTTCCCACCCCTGTACCAATGTTTCCTGGGATCATCTCAAATAATCTGTGTGTGTGTGTTTAGTTGCTAAGTCATCTCTGACTCTGTGACCCCATGGATTGTAATTCTCCAGGCTCCTCTGTCCATGGAATTTCCCAGGCAAAAATACTAGAGACAATTGCTATTTCCTTCTCCAGGGGATCTTCCCCACTGAAGGATCGAACCACACCTCCTGCATTGGCAGGCGAATTCTTCACCACTGAGCCACCAGCAAAGTCCCCTCAAATTGCCTAGCTCCATTTCAACTCTTATCTCAGGATCTTCTTCCAAGAAAACTCAAATGGAGACATCATCTCTACCCATATACATTAAAACTCCCCATCCACCTTCTCTCCATGCCTCTTCTCAGAAAATGGCACCATGATTTCCCCACTTTCTCAGACAAAAAAATTATAAACTGTCATTGCTTTTCCCATTTCCACCCATTTTCATAGCCAAGTCCTGTCTCTTGATTTACCTTGTCCTTTCACTTTCCTTCTCTAGTCCTATCACCCAACAGCTTTTGTCTGGCCTCCCCAAAGCTACTCCCCTCTCAGATGCTCTTCTCCACAAAGCATCCAGAGTCATCTCTAAAAAATTTAAATCAGAGGTCAAGTCACTCCTTTTTAATATTAATTTTTATTAAAGTTCCTTTACAATGTCGTGTTAATTTGTTTTGTACAGCAAAATGAGTCAGCCAGACATATACACATATCCCCTCCCTTTTGGATTTCTTTCCCATCCAAGTCACCACAAAGCTTCAAGTAGAGTTTCCGGTGCTAGACAGTAGGTTCTCACTACTTCTCTATTTTACACATAGTATCAATAGTGTACATGAAGTCACTCCCTTGCTCAAACTATTAGGATGGTTTCCCATCACACTTTGAGTAAAACCTGAACCAGTGTCTTCCAGACCCTTCACAATCTAGCCCCTAGCCTCTCTTCCTTAATCAGGACACTCCAGGCCTCCTTGACCTCATCCAGAGGTGCCAAGCTCACGTTTCACTTAGGGTCCTGGGTTGATATTTCCTCTGCTCACAGATACTTCCAGGACAAGCTCCTTCCTGTCCAGATCTCCACTCATCAAATGTCCCCTGTTCCCTGGATATTTAGTCCTTCTCTATTATACCACCTGAAACCCTCCTTTCTTTACTAGCTTTTTGTCTACCTTCCTACACCAGAAAGCATGCTTTTGTCTGCCGTGGGCACCCCAGTGACCTCAGCCTCTGGAACAATGCCAGGCACACAGCAGATGCTCAAAAATACCTCTTGAACGAGTGCACCCTCCATGTGAAGCACCACGCTAGGTGCTTTACAGACACAAGGAAAGCATTGCTATCGACATTTCCCACCCTGACCTTCAATTTTCCATCTCTAAAGTGGCTTGCCAAAGATCATTCAGCTAATTAGGGGAGAGAACTGCCTACTCAGGGACGCTGAAGAGTCGGGAATGAGGACTTGTGGCTAATTGTTGCAGTTGAAGCAGCTAAAGTCATGAACAGCTGCCACATCCAGAAACTCAGATAATTAGGTCACACATTTGGCCTAAATTTCCTGCCTTCCTATAGTCACCTTCAAAGACACTAAAACTTGAAAACAGCAGTACCTTCATTTATAAAAAGGTATCTAGCACAGAATCGTAAATGAAAAACTTGATATTTAAATTCCAAAAATTCAAACATATTATCTTAATGCTAAAGAAACAAACTTAATCAGAGAATTGAAAAATTAGCTTTCATTGACTTGGAAGTTACCAAATGACAGCAGAGTCTAATGACAGTGGTTTTCTTCTTTTTTTTTTTTTATCAAAAGTCACACTTCAGAACCTCTTTGTGGATGAGACTATTTTTAGCATCTTTTTCATAGGTTTGGCTTGCTGGATGATCAAGGCCCAGTAGGGGGCATCTATATATTTATAAAATTCTACATGACTTTTAGCATGTTTTATTATGATTAAGTGCACATTTATCAAACCCTCAAAGGACTTTCAGAATTGAGAATTCCAGGCACCATCCACATAAAGCTATTGTATTGTTTCCTATTTAATAAGGGAATTATTGGAACTCAAAAACTTGTTTGGCGATCTAATCATTGCTCGGCTACTGAAAATTCAACTTTGATTATGAATGTAATTCTTGGCTAAACCAATGCTTTATGGGACTGTTTGGGGATGAGAAAGAATCTCAAAGGAAGCAACATCAAAACTGAGAGGGGGAAAAGCCTTTTAACAAATTCATAGCACTAATATGTGTGAGTCTTACCCAGCAGGCATCCTGTTAATAAGAGTGAGAAGAGAAAATAAAATGAAACAGGAGAATATGTACCTACAACTAAAGGCATAATAGAGCCAGAAGCTGAAAATTGAACCAGGTATCTGAGCACCATGGACATCCTATAGGTAACTGTGTTATATTCCAGACACAGACCCTGAAGTAGAAGGAGAGGAATCAGTGACAGAAAAACCCACCTTCCATGAATTGGATGAACTTCTCTAGGATGGATTATCTTTGCTTCTCAGGAGGTCCTGGTAGAATCAGACCTCCCTTAGCCAAGCAGCAACTTCACTTGCAACCTTTTGTGTGGACTTTTCCTCCCCCTGTTTCATTCTCCCTGGCCCCTTACTTCATCTTCCTGTGGTTCTCCTACCCCCAAGTCTTTGTCTCAGGTTTTCAGGCTAACCTCATCAAGGCACCACTCATGGGAGCTGACGGACACCACTTAAAATGATCGCCTCTTCTATGTTATATAATGCTTACTCTTTCCAATTTCCAAAGAAATCTCACATACTTCCCTCCTTTGGATGTCTCAAAAACCTTCAGCGTTGTTTAATGGAGAGAAGATTATCTTCCTTATTTGGGCAGTTGAGGAAATTGAGATTCAGAAGTGGAAAGAGCATTGGCCAAGACAGCAGGGATTGTCAACCCAGCGATGACATCAAGACCTCAGTACCACCCAAAAAACTTGGATTTTCCTAGGACTGCCTGCAACTTCATTTCCTTCCTCATCTGCTCAGAACTCTTTTCCTACTTGTCATTCCTTCTCGACTCCAGGAAACCTACTGAGCAATTTTAGGGAAGGAACCAAGGCATTACTCTTGATATCCCATTACAATCACAGCATCAGCACCTAGATCATCAAAACTACAATGTATCTGTTCCTTACATGAATGAAAAAACTGAATGAGTGGATTCATGTTTCTTCCAGGGCATTTCTCATCCTTATCTGCCTGCCTCCCTAACAGTCTTAAGAAGCAATGGAGTCTTAAGAAGTCTCAAGCAAGCCCCTTGAGAAGCAACGCTAGTTATCTTCACATCTCTGCCTGGAAGAGTGTCACACACAAGGTGCTCCTGAATAGCATTTCATGAATAAATGAATGGTGAATGGACAAGACTTCACTTTCCTAAGAATAATATGGCACTAGGCGTACAATAAATGGGCTCAAGAGTCATCATGAAGAAAACCTGGAACCAGGTCACAGATGAACCAAATCCACTATCCTGAGGATGCAGTGGTAAAGAATCCACCTGCCAGCGCAGGAAATGTAAAAGACACAGGTTTGATCCCTGGGTCAGGAAGATCCCCTGGAGAAGAAAATGGCCACCCACTCCAGTATTCTTGCCTGGAGAATCCAACTGACAGAGGCACCTGGTGGGCTACAGTCCATGAGGTCGCAAAGAGTCGAACATAACTAAGTGACTAAGCACAATGATAAGTCCAAGCTTTTACTAGATAATTGTTGGTTATCTGAATCTAACAATTGAAATATAATATTAAATACACCAGAACTGTTGATAACAATGCATGTCTAGTAGTTGCTGCCACATGCTGATGGCTTTTGCACAGCAAGTATATAATTATAGGCAGATTTCATAACTTCTGTATGTCTTGAATTTCTCATATATCAATTTTTCATCAATTACCATAATAATAATGGCTTCATGTATCAAGCACTGACTTTGTACCCAAGCTGCCACATTGCACTGTAGTCTGTGTGACTAGTGCCCACTGAGTTATTCAGTTCACAATCTACACAACTGTACTTAGCAGCCCTACGCTGTGCTAAGTATTCCATGTGTATTATTATCTCATTTAATAACCCAAACAACTCTGCAGAATTATAGGCTCCATATTATAAATAAAGAAATAGGTCAAGAGAGGTTAAGTGATTTATCCAACATTACACAGCCATAAGCTATGAAACAAGATTCAAACCTGTGAAATCTGGCCCCTGGTATAAACTTCCTGCAGACTTTGCAGTATTTTTACAAAGTTAGAATAAACTCGTAGATAGGAAGGAAACACTTTTGCAGAGAACCAAGCAAAGATATCTTTTAAAAATGTTTTTAATCTCAACTTTTCCTTGATGATTAAGCCTTAGTGGTCAAAACCCAAGAGGTCTTCTAAATAACCTGGGAAATTTTCTAACCTGTCTGTACAAATTCATATTTCATAACATGAACCTAAGCTATATCAAAGAGAGAAGTAGAATAAATCCCAACAATTATTGATGCTCTTTATCAATAATGATAAATATAGAATGATTCAGAGCAAAAGGGAGAAAGAGCTGAAATCTACTGAATAGAGAGTCACAGAATTTCTTTCCTTTAAAAAAAAAGTCCTAGAAAAATGTATTGGAAAAATCCTCAAAGGCATCAACTCAGCATCAGCCCCACTACTGAGAAGGATGTAGTCTCAGGGTCCCAAGCTAGAAACAATCAATTTCTCCCCAAGTTTAGCAAGAATGGTCCAAGATACTCTTTGTCCCAGAAGAACACTGTTTTTCAGCAGTCAGCATGAATCGTGAGTACATAAAGTACATTTTATCATTCTGCATAGACTGCTTTTAAAGGGGGGTAATGTAGACTTTGAATGTTCTACTAAGCCCCACAGAGAATCTGGCCAAAGCTTTGTGCAGAAATTCGGTTTCCTTAGCTAATCTCAAGCTTAAAGAGCGAACAATAAAAAGTCAAATACCATTTCAAGAGCCACAGATTTCAGAAATGGAGAATTCCATGAGCTTTCAGAATACTGATGCTTACCATATTAAGTACAAAACTTCCTTTTTTTTTTTAATCTGTTTAGTGTAACTCTCTCAAATATATTTCCTAATTATCTCTCTTTGTAGTCGGACTATATGGAATATATTTTAATAGTTGCTGGAGGGATCTTCCCTGATGGTACGGTGGTTAAGAATCCACCTTCCAACAGAGGGAAGGTGAGTTGGATCTCTGGTCAGGGAACTAAGATTCCACACGCTGCGAAACAACTAAACCCATGTGCTGCAACTACTGAGCCCAAGCCACAACCAGAGAGAAGCCTGCGTGCCACAGCTAAGACCTGACGCAGCAAAATAAACAACAATAATAAAAGTAGTTGCTGGAGAATGTGGAGTTATCATTAAGAATCTCAGTTATCACAGTTGAAATCGCATCATCAATCATCTTATGCTCCCAGAATGACTTCTGCCCACGTGGAAAGAGCTTCTGCCTACGTGGAAGGCTGTACCTTCTCTAAGGTTCTGTTTACCTTGAAGAAGTCATTTTATCCTTGCTTCTGTTCAACAGCTATTCTTTCTTGCTGTCTTCCATCTACCTTGCTCCTTCTAATCTGCCAGTATATTTTAGATCAGAGGTAAATCAGAGGGCAAACTACAGCCTGTGGGCCAAATCCACCCCCTCGCTTGTTTTGTAAATACAGTTTTATTGGAACACAGCCATGCTCACTCTTTCCATGATATTTGTGGCTGCTTTCTTTCTACAGCAGGTCCCAAGTTAAGTAGTTGCAACCAAGAATGCACTGCATGTCCTGCAAAATTTTAAATAGTCCCTATCTGCTCCTTTAAAAAAAAAATCATTTATTTACTTGAGACTGTGGTAGATCTTCACTGCTGTGCATGGGCTTTCCCCAGTTGCAGCAAGCGGAGGGCTACTCCTCCTTCTCCTGTGGTGGCTTCTCTTCTTGCGGAGCATAGGCCCTAGAGCAGATAGGCTTCGGTAGTTGTGTCACGTGGGCTTAGCTGCTCCGCAGCATGTAGGATCTTCCAGGACTAGGGATTGAACCCATGTCTCCTGCATTGGCTAGCAAAGTCTTAACCACTGGAGAGGAAGCCCCTCTCTATCTGCTCTTTAGAGATAAAGTTTGCTAGCCCTTGTTTTAGATTCATGGATAAGTCAGGGCCTTCTGGAAAAGTCTTGCCCTCTCTTTTGGGGAAATTGCTATACTTGGCAGCAGTGTGTTCTTAGCACTTGAAAGGCCTTTTCGCTCACACCTAAGTTTCCAGATAAGTCCTGGATGGTTGAAAGGCTAAAAATCTGACCTTCAAGTAAGAGAGCAGTTCTCAGACTTTTCAAAGTCATAAAATGCCATTATGTTTGATAGTGGTTTACAATGGCCTAAAGACAGTGTTTGTACACAGTGGTGCTCTATCTATAGCCTGAAGCCAAGCGTATAAACATTACGGTTATTCAGGGTTCTGATGCCTTCCAGTAACTGAGCACGCAACTATCTCAACCCTCAAAGCACAGCCTGAGTCACTGACTTAAAAAATAATAGGAAAAAAATGAGCTGGAAAAAAGAATTAGAGAGTCATTCAATTAAAAAATAAAATTATAAGGTGTAACAACTAAATCAGACTTCTCCCTGAGATTTACAGAGGAGAAGTCAACCAGAGACATTGTTTAAAAACTAACATGGCATTCTAACCCAGAGCAGATTTCCAGCTAGAGGAATTACAGCATATGGTATTTCACATACAAAAGGTAATTAAGAACTGCCTTGGAAAAGAGCATTTGTAGCCACCTCATCAGTGACCTAGCAGGCTGGTTTCTATCAGTTACTATTCATTACTGTCAGTAAGAACAAAATAGGGTATGATTAATGCGGTCCAGTGCAATGAATTGCAACAGAGGACAACACCTCAAAAAAAGAATCCAGACAAAATACCATCATTTACTGAGCCCAAGGATTCTATTTGCATTTTGTATCAATAGTATTATAACTATTATTATTACCAACAAAGTAATGAGCATCTAGACATTGCCTAATACTAGACTCTGCGTTATATGAGTATTAGCTTGTTGAATCACTGAAAATATCAATGAGATGAAGTGGTGACATCCTCCCTGGCAGGTAAGGAATCAGTTTTTAAGAAGTCAAGTAATTTAGGAGATTTTAGAATCAGAACACACAAGCAAACCTGAGTAATTCCCATGTTCTGAATTCAAGTTCTATGCTATATATCCACCCATTTCACTGGGATTTAGAATTTTACAGCTAGATATTCAGTACACTGCAATACAATTTATATCAGTGCTGTCCAGAAGAAATAGACTGCAAGTCATATATGCGACTTTATATTCTGTATGTGGTGGTGGTGGCTTAGGCACTAATTCGTGTCTGACTCAGCAACCCCATGGTCTGTAGCCCACCAGGCTCCTCCGTCCATGGGATTTCCCAGGCAAGAAGAGTGGAGTGAGCTGCCCTTTCTTCTTCCAGGGGATCTTCTTGACCCAGGGATTGGATCCAGGGGTCAAACCCACATCTCCTGCATTGCAAGTGAATTCTTTACCATCTTAGCCAGCAGAGAAGTCCCATTCTGTATGTAACCACAACCAAAAACAGGGGAAATAAATAGGTGGAACTAACTTTAATTACATATGTATACATATTTAAAATTGGGATATTGTTGTCTTACAATGCTATGTTAGTTTCTGCTGTACAGTGAGGCCAGTCAGCCATATGCATACACATATTGCCTACCTCTTGGGCCCCCTCCCATCCCCCTCCCCATCCCATCCCTAGGTCATCAGAGAGCACTGAGCTGACCCCCTGCCCTACACAGCAGGTCCCCAGCAGTTCTGTTTCACACTTGGTAGTGTGTACATGTCAATCCCAATCTCCCAATTCATCCCATCCCCCCTTCCTCATCCCCTGTTGCCACACATACTATTCTCTACATCTGCATCTCTGTTCCTGCCCTGCTGAGCCCAATATATTTATAATAGTTTCAATGCAACAAATAATGATTATATAATTATCAATATAAATATTAATAATTTATTAACAATAATAATTATTAAACAAATGATTATTGAGATACTTCTGTATTCCTGCTATGTTGAACATGTTTAAAAGTTCCCCATTACTTACTGAGTCTTTAAATTTGAGTTTAAATTCATTAAAATTAAATAAATTCAAAATTCATTTCCTTAGCAGAAGTAGCTACATTTCAAGTATTTGTTAGCTCCATGAGGTTAGTGGCTACTATATACTGACAAGAAAAATCTATGTTCTACTTTTCACATCCTAGGTATTGGAACAAACTGAGCACATGATAAATGGCATGGGTAAGTAGAAAAGGGAAACATTGGGAACCCAGGGACTGGTCCCAAGTTTGATTTTGAATGTTCTAAACTGTGTGGCCTTGGGCAGTCCTTTTAACTTCTCCAAGCTTCTCTTCCCCTATACAAAATGGGAATTAAAATAACTACTTTAACAACAAAACAAGTAAGTAACCCAATCAAAAAATGGGCAGAAGATCTAGAGACATTTTTCCAAAGAAGATATACAGATAGCCAGTAGGCACATGAAAAGATGCTCAGCATCACTATTTATTAGAGAAATAAGAAATTAAAAGTACAGTGAGGTATCACCTCACACTAGTCAGAATGGCCATCATTAAAAGTCTACAAATAAATGCTGGAGAGGGTGTAGAGAAGAGCGAACCCCACCCCCATGCACTGCTGGTGAGACTATAAATTGGTATAACCACTATGGAGAACAGTATGGAAGTTCTATAAAAAACTAAAAATAGAACTACCATATGATCCAGCAATCCCACTCCTGGGCATATATCCAGACAAAACTACAATTAAAAGAAGCTACATGCATCCCTATATTCATAGCAGCACTGTTCACAATAGCCAAGATGGAAATAACCTAAACGTCCATTGACAAATGGATGGATAAAGAAGATATGGAACATATGGACAATGGAGTATTACTCAGCCATAAAAAGGATGAAATAATGCCATTTGCAGCCACAGGGATGCAACTAGATTATTGTCATACTAAGTGAGGTAAGTCAGAAAAAGAGAAATACCATATGATATCACCTATATGTGAAATCTAAAATATGATGCTAATGAACCTATCTATGAAACAGAAACAGAATCAGGAACATAGAGAATACACTGGTGGAATAGGGCATGGGAGAAGGTTGGATTGGGAGTTTGGTATTAGCAGATGCAAACTTGTATTTATAGAATGTACAAACAAAAAAGTCCTCATGTATAGCATAGGGGACTATATCAATATCCTGTGAAAAGATAAACAATAATGGAAAAGAATATGAAAAAGCATATATATATGCATTACTGACTGAGTCACTTTGTTGTACAGCAGTGATTAACACAATATTGTAATTCAATTATACTTCTAAAAAAATTAATTTTGAAAAATAGCTGCCTTATCCATCTCCCAAAGTTTTGTTAAATAAGATGACATCTTCAGGACTTACCTGTGGCTCAGTGGTAAAGAATATACCTGCCAATGGAGGGGACATGGGTTTGATCCCTGGTCTGAGTAGATGCTACACGCAGCTAATATTCCACAGACAACTAAGCCCATGAGCCACAACTACTGAGCCTTTGCTCTGGAGTCCAAGAGCCACAATTACTGAAGCCCATGAACCCTACCCTAGGGCCTGTGCTACATAACAAGAGAAGCCATCTCAGTGAGGAGCAAGTGCACCACACTACAGAGTAGATTCCTGCAACTAGAGAAAGCCCATTGCACGCAGCAGTGAAGACCTAGCTCAGCCAAAAGTAAATAAATAAGCAAATGATGATATCTTTAAAAGAACTCAAAATTTTAAATGTTATATCAATATAAGACTCTATGATCATGCTATCTACTTTTCATGATGAGTAACTCAATTTCATCTGGCATACAATTTCACATCAGCCCAAGCCAGATCAACACAAATAGTCATTAAGGTTAGGAAAGCACCATACAAGCAATAACTGGAGTATTTGCAAGTTGAAGTTGTAAATAAAGATTTCTAGATTATTACCTCCTTACGGTTAAGGTCTATAACAAAGTAGTCACTCAATAACCATTTGTTGAGTTAAAGAATAAATAATGGAATGGATGAATAAACATCTAAGTCAATCTGCCAGGTTTAAATATCAGGGCTATTCTTATTTGGTTACCTAGCGATCTAAATATGTACCTACAATACTTACATTTTCCCTGTCAGATACGTATGTTTATTTAGACAGATGGCTCCTCTGTGGATGATCCTTTCCAATGTCAGATGCATAAACACCTCCAGGGGTACCAAGATAGAAGGTGGGACATGAAATCACCTGACACATGGGGGAATTACTTTCTTTCTAGAGCAGAAGTTGGCAAAGTGTGCCCCACAGTACAGGAATAGGTGTTAGCCCAAAACACAGCACCATGGCCAAGCACATTTCAGAGAAGCAGAGCTCATCAAATTTCATGACTTCAGAAATTCTAAGGGCTTTTAATGCACTCAAGTGCATTGAGAATGACCAAGTGGAGAAATTTAGTCTACAGAACTTACCAAATTCATTTGATCAGGAAGCACTTTCTTAAAGCAATCTTATAGGACTATCAACCTGAGAAATCCACACTGGGAAATGTTGTTAAAGAGGAAGATGAATGCATCAATATGGGGGAAATTACTAAAAACTTAGGAACACAAATTGCTGGTGCCAAAAAGAGAGATCTCAGAGATTTACTCTTGCCAGGACTAAATCTCTGGTTTCAGGCAGAGCCAAATTAGGAGTCTGAGGCATGGTGCTCAGGATTCAGTTCCTCTACCTGTGTCAACATCTTCCACCCACTGTGTGCGCTTCATTCCCAGGCTTCACAGGCTGGCCCTGATCCCTGCAAGACCACATGCTTCTGGGACTTCCTTGGTGGTCCAGTGGTTAAGACTCTGTGCTCCCAAAGCAGGGGCTCTGGTTCGTTCCTGGTCAGGGAACTAGATCCCACATGTAGCAGCTGAGTTCACATGCAACTAAGACTCAGCACAACCAAATAAATAATTTTATTTGTTTTAAAAAAGGGAGCTTCTCTGATGGTTCCATGGTTAAGAATCTGCCTGCCAATGGAGGGGACATGGGTTCGAAAGATTCCACATGCCTTCAAGGAACTAAGACCATGTGCCTCAATGACTGAGCCTGCTTCTGCGGGCCTAGGCACTGTGCTTTTTAACAAGAAAAGCCATAGCAATGAAAAGCCTGCACAGTGCAATGAAGAACCATCACAGCCAAAAAATAAAATTTATTTAATTAATCATTTTTTAAAAAGATCACATCCTTCTAGTTTCAAGCCCAGGGAAATCACTTGCTCAAGCAAACAGCCAAAGAAGTTGGAGTGGGTTGCCATTCCCTTCTCCAGGGGATCTTTCCTGACCCAAGGATCGAACTTGGGTCTCCTGCATTGAAGGCAGATTCTTTACTGTCTGAGCCACCAAGGAAGCTATAAAATGTCTCTAATTGAATTTAATTAATTTGACTTAAGAGTACCCACCCTGCCCCAATCACCCTGACCAGAGGACTGAAATTCTCTGAGTGGTCAGGCCAGATCAGGCATTCCACCAGTACAATTCAGAGTACCTCCCAAAGCTCAGGGTTGAGAGTGGAGGACAAGTTGAGTCACCAGGGGATGCTTTACTGGAAGAAAGGAAAACAGATGTTGGGAGGAGAAATGACAAATTGAAGATTAATTTCCCAGGATTTCTAAAATGCAAGTGGCTTTCTGATGGCTTGGGTAACATCCTTTCATATTAACAGTTGATTAAAAATTCTAATCCCTTGAAGAGGAGATCATGTTCCCAGATTTGCTCAAAACTTCACCCCACTAGCAAGCCTTGATCCTTGCAATTGTTTCCTTTGTCATTTCTGTGGTTTGGGTCTTATCAAATTGGGCACCACAGTGCCATCTAATCTTTCTTCTAAATGTTAATCCTCATTCCCAAAAACTAGAGAATAACAAAAGAAAGATTCAAATTTATACCCGTTTCCTTCTTGACAAATTCCAAGGCTGCCTCCCAGTCCTGTAATCTTCAGAAGAAACATCTGACTTCACCACAGCGATTTTCCTATTGTTGACTAGTCTATATTTTAGCAGTGCCCTGTGAAAACTATTCAAAATAACCAGTTATTATGTTCTTCACTTGCATAAAAACTAAATATTTCCATCATAGGAAATCGCTAGGTCTCTACTACTCAATACAGTGGCCAGTAGCCACACATGTCTGTGAAAGAGTTGAAATGTGATTACTGAGGGCTGAAAGATGTTCCAGGTATAGAACACACAATGGCTATCAAAGAATGTGAACTATCTCATTAATAATTCATATAGTGAATACATTTTGAAATGATCGTATTTTGGATATATTGGGTTAAACATGATGTATTATTAAAATATCAATATATAAAAATGGCCATTCCCCTCAGTATCTGTGGGGAGTTGATTCTAGAATCCCCAGGGGTACCAAATTCCAGGGATGCTCAAGTCCCTCAGATTAAATGGCACAGCACAGCCACCATTGACTTCTGTGGGTTCTTCATCCGCATCCACATTCACAATTCAACCAACCACAGATTCTAATCAGGAAATCCATCAGTGAATGGCTGAATCCACAGGTGAGGAACCTACGGATATGGAAGCTAGACTGTGTATTATTAAAATTAATTTCATGTTTCCTTTTGCTTTTTTAAAATGCACCTACTAGAAAAGTTTAAATTCCATATGCAGGCTGTGTTATATATTGTACAGCACAGCTCTGAGCCATGTCTACTTGCAGCAGATAAAGAAATAGCCCTTTAGAGTTATGGTGGTAAATTCCAAAGAAATGGATAAGCGTTAAATGTGAGTGCTTCTAGAAAGCTAGGATGACAATTCTCATGTTACAATTTCAGCACTATCCAAATGATCTTTAACTGTGTTCATGCATCACCTTAATTTTTAAAATCTAGGTAGCAGCAAAATAATAATTAAGCATTTCAGGGAGACTGCACTGAGACATTTTAGATATGGATTTGTTTATATAGAGCTGCTTCTATTTGTTTCAGTTCAGTGGCTGTACTTTTTTTTTTTGTAATTATTAATTAATTTATTTGGCTGTACCAGGGCTTAGTTGTGGCATTCGGAATCTTTAATTGCAGCATGTGGAATCTTTTTTTATTTTTTTTGAGTTGCAGCACATGAACTCTTATTTGTTGTATGTGGGATCTAGTTCCCTAACCAGGGATCAAACCCTGGACCCCTGCATTGGAAGCATAGTCTTGGCCACTTGACAATCAGGGAAGTCTTGTCAGTGCCTGTACTTCTCAACCAGGAGGATGTTTCAAAATCACCTGTTTAGATTTAATTAAAAAAACACCAAGTCCAGAACCAGCCTAGAGTTTTCAAGCATGTGATGTTTCCCCAAAGATCCAAGGTGATTCCTTCTCTCACATCTAGTTAAGAACTTCTGGTTTATGCCTTGGAACTCTGGGACCTTATGTTGTCACAACAGCAAATATTAGACTTTGAGGAAAATTTTGGCCCAATCCGTAAGTATTCTGTAGGTAATACATCTACTTTCCTTTGGAAGGGGAGGCATCCTGAAATGGCAAGGGTCCTTATTAGGCTCTTCATCTCTACTTTCAAGAACTGTTGTAGAGGTTTAATCACTGAGTCATCTCCGACTCTTCTTTGACCCCACGGACTGCCTATAACCTGCCACACTCCTCTGTCCATGAGACTTTGTAGGCAAGGATACTGGAGCAGGTTGCCATTTCCTTCTCCACTCCCAGGAATACATGACTGTTAAACTCATTCTGGTCTAGGACTAGCTGTTTCCACAGAATAGCTTCAGGGCAGGTATGGTCAGGGTGTTACCACAAATGCACTACACACTCAGCACAGATCTAAAGGCCACTCAGGGAAATCCTTATGGCAGATTCCTGGGGGATGAACAATAGCCCTTAATGCAGAAACAAAGAAAGGCAGTCAAAAAACAATAGGGCCGCAAAGCGGCGGGATCCCAGCTCCTCCTCAGAGGAGATGTGGGGAGCACTCTGAAACAGATCTCTGAGTCCTTCTACAGAAAGTAAGATCCCCCTCCCACTCACTACAGAAGACGGTAACTTCAGGCTGAGCACAAGCACGTGGACCCCAGAGTGATCGGAGCCAGAAGGCAGAGGATCGAGATCCCTAGAACACCACTTCTCAGGTGGTGCTCAGTCAGTTCAGTCGCTCAGTGGTGTCTGACTCTTTGTGAGACAGAAGCCCACAAGGCTTCCCTGTCCATCACCAACTCCCGGAGCTTGCTCAAATTCATGTCCATTGAGTCGGTGATGGCATGCAATCAACTCATCCTCTGATGTCCCCTTCTCCTCCTGCCTTCAATCTTTCCTAGCACCAGGGTCTTTTCTGATGAGTCCGCCTGCCAATGCAGGAGACATAAGAGATGCACATTCTGATCCCCAGGTTGAGAAGATCCCATTCAGAAAGGCATGGCAACACATTCCAGTATTCTTGCCTGGAAAATCTCATGAACAGAGGAGCCTGGTGGGCTACAGTCCATGCGATCTCTTTTCTGCCCAGACAGTTACGGAAGAAGCATGGAAATGGACCCTCCCAAAGCCCAGATTCCTGACTGCAAAAGCCAGAGAGCAGAGACACCCCCACTCCCAACCCTACCCACTTCCCCAGTGGACCTATAGTGCTTGTGTAGTAAGGACCAAGAAATTAACCTTCGTTGTTTTAAGTCCATGAGAGTTGGGGGCTGTTTGTTTCTGTAGCAAAACCTGTCTTACCCTCATGTATGGGAAGTTTAACAACTTGCTAGGTGGATCTTTTGCACAGTGAAGTTTGAGAAACACTACACGGGTGTGCCATGATTTCTTCCTGGCTTAGGGGAGGGCAAGAGGAAACTGCAAGAGGAGGCTTCATATCTGGCTCCCATAGAAATGTTTTTGCTCTTTGGTGCTGTGCCATTGTCCTTCAGGGAGGTACAAGTATAAGAAAAAGCCTAGCTGCTTGATTGGGTTTCTTAAGGATGTTGTTGAACACTCTTGACCCTCAATTATAGTGTCCTCTTGGAAAATCTCTCTGATGTCAATACTAATCTCAATTTGGCTTCTCCTGAATCATTAATGTGTTTCTAATCTAGTGGTTGGGCTTCCCAGGTGGTGCAGTGGTTAAGAATCTGCCTGCCAATGCAAGAAACGAAAGAGATGCAGGTTCGCTCCCTGGGTTGGGAAGGTCCCCTGGAGTAGGAAATGGCAACCCACTCCAGTATTCTTGCCTGGAAAATTCCATGGACAGAGAAGCCTGGTTGGGCTACAGCCTATGGGGTCGCAAAGAGTCGGACACAACTGAGCACACACCCAATCTAATGTTTACTGGGAATTATCATTAACCCAGAAGAAGCCCCCAAGCCAAATCATGGCCTTCCTCTCAAAACATGCCAAACTTCATAGCATATCTTGTGTGAGTCAATTGCATGCCTTCATTTTATTCTTCTGAACCAATTTCCCCCTTTCCACCAATTTTTCTGACTCATTCATTTTTATTTTATTTTGAATTATGTGTTTTTGCAAGCTGCCTTAATTCTTTTCAGGAAAAAATGTAGTATAGGAATAAAACTGTAGATGACATGCAAACGTGAATGCATAAATAACAGGCCTTTATTTCTGGAGCTCCAATAATGAACCTCAACTTGTTTTTTTAATGATGAAGGAAATTAGGAAAGAAAAAATCTAGGAGGGAATGAAGAGGAGGGAGTGGGGAGAGCGTGTGATACCATGAACCCTCCACAGTATTCCAATTCTGGCTCCTAGTTAATAAGCAACAGAGGAAGGCAACTTTATCTTCAAGATAAATGTTATAAATTGCACATAATGAAATAAGGTCTTATTTTCCCACCTTTTGGTTTCTTATTTTTAAGATATACAGTCCTGTGTCAGCCCAAATATCTAGACTTATAGCACCCAATTCTATTCTGCTTGTAGAACAAATTCACTGGCACAGTCGATTTTTATTTTAATTATTTGTATAGAGTGGAAAGGAATGACCTGATTTATTACCGAGTTGGACTCCAATGGCAATATTATTATAGTTGCAACAGATGAATAAACCAATATATTTCTTAAAGCCATAAAACAACCAGCTATGTGTCAGGGAAAATTGTCCTCCAAAACAACTGCAAAAATAAAATTTTAAAAAATCAAGGGAAACAGTGGCCCCCTTAGCCTCCCAAAACCATTCCAAAGAAAACAGGTCTCCTGCTGACCAGGAAAAACTCATTTTAATGAACTTACCTTTCTACCTACCCCCAGAAATTAAAAATTCACTGAAGTGATTTGTAACATTGTCTCTGGCATTGATGTGTTTATTCCATTTGAAGGTGTTTTTTAAACAAAATCGGTAGCCACAGAAGATCATTGTTTTTTCTCAGAACCCAAAGTTTGACATGCTGATGCATGCAACCTTTGGCAGCAGGCTGCAGGATTAAGTTCATCAGAAGTTTGTGCTGTGATGACATTTTAATGCCTGATCGGGACAGAACTGTTCTTTGCAATTTGCTTGGAAGGAGGAAGGGGGAAGGGGGGGCAGAAATGGGAGGACGCTTTTTACAATCCATCTTTGCTTATCTTCAGCTTGCATGTCATTCCTGCAAAGGCTGAGAACAATGAGCAGCGGGCTGCAGAAGGTGGCGAAAGTCAAGTGCAGCCTTGAACGCCTCCCCTGGAAGGCTCCATTGGATTAGGTGAACTCAGGCCTGACTGCCTGGCTGCAGGGTGACCAGTGTTTCTGCTATCCACTGTGATGCTGATACTGATTTTTTTTTTTTTATGTTTTCCATTTGTGTTTATTTCAAAGACTGTCCCCAGGTGGGCTGCACACCTCAAAATGTACAGTGAATGTGAAATGTGTGTTTTCCCAAAAATGTGTAAGACTTAAGACCTTGGGCTCTAGAATCAGAAAATTTTGAACGAGATTCTGGTTCCACGTATTTCTGGCCATGTGTCCTTGGGTAAGTTCTCTGACCACGTTGAGACTTAGTTTTCTCATCTGCTGAGTGGGATTATTAATGCCTACCTCCTCCAACTATTGATGGTACCAAAGGCAATAGACTTAACACAGGGCCCACCTCACAGTAAGACCAACAGCAGAAGTTTTCGGGTGTTATTTACCTCACATTTGATCATTTTTATTTCATTTTATTTTTTATTAATTAATTTATTTTTCCCTTTACATTATCGTGTTGGTTTTGCCACACATTGACATGAATCCGCCATGGATATACATGTGTTCCCCTTCCAGAACCCCCCTCCCACCTCCCTCCTGATTCCATCCCTCTAGGTCCCAAACTCGATCATTTTTAAATTGTACAGGCTGCTTTTTATTGCCAATGGCCACTTCCAGATTCTCTCATGGAGCCTGGAACTTGGTTATAAGGAAATTTGCTCCAGGTACTTGTGGTTTCTTGGAATGTCCCATTTGAAAGTATATCTTTCCATGTGAGTGCTACAGCATCTTAATTCAGAGAAAGTAAAATACTTAGCTAGGAAACATGGAATGCAAATGCTATGCGTCTGAAAATACTAGCGTACCCATGAGCCTCACCCCGAGAGCTCTCAGAACACGACGGCTTTTCCTCTTCTGGCAGCAAATTTCCAAACCATGACAATAACAACAGCCAGTGTGGTTGTATGTGTGAGGCACTTACTGTGTGCCAGGCGCTGTTTGTTTGTTTTTTTAGTGTGGACTATTTTTAAAGACTTTGTTGAATTTGGTACAGTGTTGCTCCTGTTTTATGTTTTGATGTTTTGGCCCTAAGGAGCATAGGATTTTAGCTCCCCAATAAGGGATTGAACACACTCCCTCCTGTATTGGAAGGTGAAGTCCCAACCACTGGACCACCAGGAAAGTCCCCAAGGAGCCCATTCTAAAGCTACTGTTGTTATTGTTGTTTAAATGCTCAGTAGTGTTCCACTCTTTTGCAACTCATGCCCTGTAGCCCACCAGGCTCCAGGATCCCAGCCCAGGGATCGAATCTATGTCTTTACCACCGAGCCACCTGGGAAGCCCTCTAAAGTGACTGTGCTGGGCTATGCTGTGCTAGTGGCTTCAGTCATGTCCGAATTTGGCAACCCTATAGACTTTAGCCTGCCAGGGCTTCAGGTAAGAATGCTGGAGTGGGTTGCCTTGCCCTCCTCCAGGGAATCTTCCTGACCCAGGGATCAAACTGCATCTCTTACATCTCCTGCATTCACAGGTTGGTTCTTTACCACCAGTGTCTGGGGAGCCTCTAAAGGGATTATCTTTCGGCAAAAGAATGACTCCGATGGTGGGAACATTTGGCTTTGAAGGAATACATTCTCTTCTCCATCTCTAAGATTTCCATACACGGTGTTCAGGCACTGTGGTGATTGACCAAGTTACTAAAAAATGGTCTCTGCTTTCTGTGAGTTCCCTTTTTTTAGCAAATGCACAAATGAAAAGCCCCCTATTCACAAATATCCCACAATGTAGAGGGAAATATCCCACAAGTATTGCAGTGAAGAAAACATTTTCTTCCCAATACCCACCTTCCCTCTGCACAAGTAATTAATTTTATAGCTAGAAAACCTCCCACCTGTCTGGCCTGGAGACCCCATCTCTAGTTCAAACTAGATAATAACCAAGGGATAATCAAAAGATCAAAAATACATGATTTAAACCCTTCTTCACTGTGAAAAAAGAACATTCATATTTATTTATTCCTTATTGAAAAAAAAGATTTCATTTGTAACTCTAAAAGAATTCATAGTTTCTTTAGGCCATTGTTCTGATTTGGAGCAATTCATCACAGAGCGATAACACAATGATGATGTGTTACACTAATACATCCTTACATTGGTAATGCACTAATGATCTGGCAGGCTCCTAAATCACCAGAGAGCTGTCACTCCCGTGATGTGTTACTCAGAGATACGGCTCTGATCGGAGAAAGGCATCCAGGAACTCAACAATGGGAGAATTATATTTTTTGACTTCAGAATTTCTTGGCTATAAATAATAACCTCTTTCACAGAAAACAGAAAACTCAGCCTGAAACCAGGAGAAGCAGCAAAATTCCTTATATATTTGACTCCACCAGAGATACCAAGATAAGCATATAGATGTAGTGGCCTTGGCTGTGTGACAGAGGAGGCCACTGATAAGAAAATTTCTGAAGTATCAATGGGGTTGCTGAATGTGTTCCTGAAAGGTAATCAGTTGGGTGCTTACGGATCCATTTGTCAGTGATGTGGATTTCATCAGTGCCCTAAAATAAACAGTGTTAAAACTCAGTCAAGAGAAAAATGACAAGAGTAAGGAGAGAGGTACCCTCTTCAGTGCTGTTGGCAGGAGAGTAAATTGATATAACCTTTCAGAGGGCAGCTGGGCAATATCTATCAAAATTTAAAGCATGCATATTCTGGGCCCAGCAATTTCATTTCCAAAAGTCTATCTTGCAGACATTCACACGTGTACAGAGAATATGGGTGTGTAAGAACATTTACTGCAGCAACTGTTGCAACTGAAAAAGAATGGAAACAACCTAAATACCCATCAATAGTAGAGTGTTTAACTACATTAGTCTGTATTCATTCTATGAAGTTTATGTGGCCATTACAAATTATGATGGGGATCAATGGCTTTGAAAGTGTTGCAGAGACTTGTAGAGCTGTGGTTGTCAACTTCTTTGTGGTCTGCTTGGGAATTCACCTGGGGTGGTAATAAACACAGAGGCCCAAGCTCACTGAAGGAGGATCAGATCTGAACCTCTGTATATCCATCAGGGTCTCCAGCTGGTGATGAGATACACTGAAACAAAAGAATCACTTTTCTGGTATACCTCTAGGCATTGGACACTCTGGATCCTCTTCCTAGCCTCACTGTGTCTGTGAATGTGTATTTTCACGTTGTTACTGTTCAGTCACTAAGTCAAGTCTGACTCTTCGCAATCCCATGAACAACAGCATGCCAGGCTACCCTGTCCTTCACAATCTCCGGGAGATTGCTCAAACTCATGTCCATTGAATTGGTGACGCTATCCAACCATCTCATCCTCTGTTGTCCCCTTCTCCTCTTGTCCTCAATCTTTCTCAGCATCTGGGTCTTTTCCAATGAGTCGGCTCTTTGCATCAGGTGGCCAAAGTATTGTAGCTTCAGCTTCAGTGTCAGTCCTTCCAATGAATATTCAGGGTTGATTTCCTCTAGAACTGACTGGTTTGATCTCTTTGCCGTCCAAGGGAAACTCAAGAGTCTTCTCCAGCACCACTTTACTTAGGTAGGGCTCTGCAAAAGATTTTCTGACAAGGTTGCTTTAAACAGGTTTGAAAACAATCCTATAGAAAGGTAGTTAAAATTATTGAGTCTTTATACTGTACTTTACAGTCATTCTCATTTAATCTTTATAGCAACACAATGAATTAGGTCATATTACTATCACAATTAGATGCTTCCTTGGTGGTTCAGTGGAAAAGAATCTGCCTGCCGTGCAGGAGATGCAAGTTAAATCCCTGGGTCAGGAAGATCCCCTGGAGAAGGAAAGGGGAATCCTCTCCAATATTCTTTCCTGGATAATCCCATGGACAGAGGAGCCTGGAGAGCTACAGTAAATGGGGCTGCAAGACTTGGACACAACTTAGTGACTAAACCAACACCACCACCGCTATCCCAATTGGCAGACCAGGGACGCCAAGAGGATAATTCAATTCCTCAAGATCAGCACAGCTAGTAATTCTGGAGTAGGGACATGAACCCAAGCAGTGTGGTTTTAGAGCCTGAGCAAACTACTTTCTGACTCTAACGTGTATGTAAACCCACATATTTGTTGACTTGGAAACGGGTCCACAATATATGGGGTTTTTGAGAAGCAAGCTAATAAACAGCATGTGCAATTGGATGCCACTTTATTATATATTCACAGGAAGGGATGGATGTGAAAAGAAAAAAAAATGAAGCTATATCCAAAATGAAGAAAATTGGAAGCATGGATCAGCCAGCTGGAGAATGTATTCTGAAGATTCCGAATTTGATATACTCTATCATCAAACAGGCACAATAATGAACCTTTCTCAAGTTGTACATGGGTGAGCTGCCGTAAGGAAGCACATATATACTGAAGCATTTGTGTATGCATAGCCCACAGTGTTGAGACTGAAATGTGTTGGTTTCACTGAGGAAGGAGACCCTGCGTAAGGTCCATGCAAGCAAGAACCTCATCTATCTTGCTCCTCCTTTATCTTCAGAGCCTACTCACTAGAAAGCACTAGAGTACACAATCCATAAATGGTTATGGAAGGAATAAGTGAATATTGTAACTACAGAATGTTTTTATTAACGGTTATGTGGCGGTGTTGACAATTTTTTTCTGTATTTTAAGACTGTTTTTTAGACCAGTTTGAGACAAATCGAGAAGAAGTTACAGAGATTTCTTATAGACCCTCTGCCCACACATATGCATAGTCTCCCTCATTAGCAATACCCTCCACTGATGAGCGTTTATGTATTCTGCAGGTTTGGACAAGTATATAATGACACATGGGCTTCCCAGGTGGCTCAGTGGTAAAGAATCTGTCTGCCAAGCAGGAGACACAGGTTCGACCCCTGGGTTGGGAAGATCCCCTGGAAAAGGAAATGGCAACCCATTCCAGTATTCTTGCCTGGGAAATCTCAAAGACAGTGAAGCCTGGTGGACTACAGTCCAGATAGAGTATCATAAGAGCATTTTCACTGCCCAAAAAATCCTTTATGCTTTGCCTATTCCTGCCTCCTTCATCCCTAACTCCTCGCAACCACTGATCTTTTTACCTTCTCCATATACTTTTGCCTTTTCCAGAATGTCATATAGTTGGACTGATACAGTAGGTGGCCTTTTCATATACACCTCTCACTTAATAATATAGATTTAAATTTCCTCCAAGTCCTTTCATGTCTTGATAGCTCATTTCTTCTTAGGACTGAATAATATTCAATTGTCTGTATATATCTGTTTATTCATTCACCTACTGAAAGATATCTTGGTTGCTTCCAAGTTTTGGTAACTATGAATAAAGCTTCTATAAATATTGTGTTTCAGTTTTGATGTGGTTCTCAGTTTTTTACTCCTTTAGGTAAATTCTAAGGAGAGAGATTTTTGGATCATATGGTTAAGAGTATGTTTAGTTTTGTGAGAAACTCCCAAACAGTCTTTCAAAGTGGCTATACCATTTCACATTCTCACCACCAGTGAATGAGAGTTCCTGTTGCTCCGTATTCTTGCCAGCATTTTGTATTGTCAGTATTCTAGATTTTGGCCATTCTGATAGATGTGTAGTGGTGTCTCCTTGTTCTAATTTGCATTTCCCTGACGATATATAATGTGAAGCATCTTTTCATATGCTTATCTTCCAGTTGTAGATCTTCTCTGGTGAAGTATTTGTTAAGGTCTCTGGCTCATTTTTCAATTGGGTTGTTTTCTTACTGTTGAGTTTTAAGAGCTGTGTGTTTTGGATAACAATCCCTTATCAGATGTGTCTTTTGCAAATACTTTCTCCCAATCTGTGGCTTGTCTTTTCATTCTTCAGATAGTATCTTCCACATAACAGGTGGTGAAATTTTTTAATCACAAGTTTGCCATAGGCATGATAAAAGTTTTCTTGCCTTTGTTTAAATCACCTAATCTAGATAAATCTCCCTACTGGTTTTTTTTTAAGAATCAACAGATAGAATGGAATTGAACTCACTCAAGAGCCAAGGGAGAAGTGACACAAAAGAAGTAGCAGATGGTTCTCCTGTCTTCATGAAACTTACAAGTTCTTACCAGAATGAGAAAACATAGATTTAATGAAGAATTACAAAATGACAAAAAAATTTACAAATCACATGTTAGAATACATAGTGTAGGCTGAGTTAAAGGAAAAGGAAGAGTCTAAAATAGCCACAAAAGACATAAAGTTTTAATTGGACTCTATAAAAATAATTTGCATTAGCCAAGAACATTAACAGATTTTCTATCTATAGTATCTAGACCAGTGACTCTCATCCATTGCATATTGCATACTAATGAACTATCAATCTGGCACAGAGAAACAATCAGATTTTGCTGAATGTGACATTTTTTGAATGGGGGCACAGCTAAGAAAGGATACAGTTGCAGTAGCATCTGTTTGATGGACAGTTCAGCTGAGCAGGCAGGAAAACATAGAGGATGATCCAACCTACTGTGAGGGCTTCCCTGGTAGCTCTGCTGGTAAAGAATCTGCCTGCAATGTTGAAGATTCCAGTTTGATTCCTGGGTGGGGAAGCTCCCCTGGAGGAGGGTATGACAAACGTATCCAGTGGGTAGTCACCCATTCCAATATTCTTGTGACTCAGATGGTAAAGAATCCACCTGCAGTTTGGGAAACCTGGGTTTAATCTCTGGGTTGGGAAGATCTCCTGGAGGAGAGTATGGCAACCCACTCCAGTATTCTTGCCTGGAGAATCCGCACAGACAGAGGAGCCTGGTGGGCTACAGTCCATGGAGTGTCAAAGAGTCAGACGTGGCTGAGCAACTGCTGCTGCTGCTGCTGCTGCTAAGTCACTTCAATCGTGTCCGACTCTGTGGGACCCCATAGACGGCAGCCCACCAGGCTCCTCTGTCCCTGGGATTCTCCAGGCAAGAACACTGGAATGGGTTACCATGTCCTTCTCCAATGCAGGAAAGTGAAAAGCGAAAGTGAAGTCACTCAGTCGTGTCCGACTCTTCACGACCCCATGGACTGCAGCCTACCAGGCTCCTCTGTCCATGGGGTTTTCCAGGCGAGAGTACTAGAGTGGGGTGCCACTGCCTTCTCCAGGCTGAGCAACTAAGCACAGCATATAACCTACTGTGAATGAAGAGTCAAGTATGAGGTCAAATGGGCAAGAGCTTTGGGGTACTTAAGAGAGTACTGTCAAGGCAGTAAACAATTGTACTCAAATAGCAGGGTGGTGTGGAAGAGGGACTACTAATCGCTTTGTAAACACTGGAAGATATTGTGACACCATGGTTGATGACATTGTAATCATTCCCAATTTGTTGAAATGTTTTTTAGTCTCCTAATCACTTCAAGGGTCTGCCAAAATTCCAATATTTAAAAGTGTGCCATGAATCCCCAAAGTCTGAGAACCACTGATTTACATCCTCTCCCACTCATATTTTCTGTTTCATTTTATAGTTTTGCACTTAGGACACAGTATTTTAATAATACTAAGCAAAATCATTTGGGGGCTGTGAATTTTATGATTACCTGCAGTTGTTTGAGTTGGGAAGATACTTTCTAAAAATAACTTTTTATTTTGAAAGAGTTTAAAACTCACACAAAATCACAAGAATATTAAAGTGTTCCCACATACCCTCTACCCAGTTCCACCCAAAGATTACATTTTGTATAACGACAAATGTCGTCAAAACCAGGAAACTAACATTGGTTGAACTGACAATACTTTGACTCAGGTTGTACTGTTTATTTTTACACACAGTATTTTTCAGGTACAGACAGTCCCCAACTTACAAAATGGTTCAACTTATGATTTTTTGACTTTATAATGTTGCAAAAGCAATACAAATTCAGTAAAATCCAGACTTCAAATTTTGAATTTGGATCTTTTCCCAGGCTAGCCATATGTGGTACAATCTTCTCTTGTGATGCTGGGCAGTGGCAGCAAGTCACAGCTCCCAGTCAGACGTGCAATCATGGTGGTAAACAACTGATACACTTATAACGATTCTGTACCCATACAACCATTTCTGTTTTCACTGTTTTCACTGTTAGTACAATATTCAATAAATTACATGAGATATTCAGCACTTTATTACAAAACAGACATCATATTAGATGATTTTGCCCAATTGCAGGCTAATGTGTTTTAAGTACATTTAGAGTGCCAGTCTAAGCTACGATGTTCAGTAAGTTAGATGCATTACATACATTTCAATATGATATTTTCCACTTACGATGGGCTTGTGGGGATGTAACTGTCATAAGTCAAGAAAAATAGGTCTACAAGTAGTCTACAGAATATTCATTTATAAATAAATTAACCAGACTTTGAGTTTTTAACTTTGAAACATTTGAGACATTTAACTCAGTGTGTTAACTTACGCAGCAAAAGTGAATATAAAAGTTTAGTTTGGGTATCTGAAATTTAGAAAGCAATATATAAAGCATGAACATCTAGTATATATTAAGCATTGAACTAGTAGCCAGAGACACCAATAGCGCCTTCATGCAGTTTACAGTCCAGGGAGAATGACAAACCAGCAAACGGCATTAAGAACATAGCAAGAAATATTCTGTGGTGCTTCTTAGGAAATGCATGGGAACACAGAAGGAAAGACATCTAACCTGGGTTTGGAACGTCATAGAGGGTTTTATAGAGTAAGGTGAAACCCAAAAATTACATAGGAGCCAGCCAGATACAAGAGGGGTGGGAAAGAAGTTCGAGGCAACCTGTGCTAAGACCCAGAGGTGAGAAAAATCAAGATCTACCTACAGAACAGACAGAAGTTTTGTTAGAGGAACAGAGCACAGGAGCTGAGGTATTAACCCCACAGGCGAGCAGACAACTAAAGGGGTGCAAAGAGTTGGAGTCAGCTGAGCACACACATGCACACACGCTTACAAGTTACTGTATTAATAGGCCTGTACTGACCATTAGTGACATCCTTAGAGGTGATTTTTACCCTGAAGTCCTCAATTACACTTTTTTTTTCCCTACGTTGACTTACTTACTGTTGTTTGTAATTCTCACAGTTGTGTTCATTGTTCCTATTGTTTGGGTTTGGGTTTTGTTCTTGCTTTTTTCATAAATTTCAGTTTGGGGGTCATCCTGGGCACACTGGGTAGATGGAAACTGAGGTCTGGAGATTTGTGTGTTGTTTGTCTATGGAGTGGATACAAAGATGAGTAAGGAAAGAGGCTTGCCTTGAAAAAGCAATTAGCCTAGAGGGATAATGGAAATGGCGCTTGCGGTAGTAGAGATAGTTCAATAGTATGCAAATAGTGGCTGCTGCTGCTGCTAAGTCGCTTCAGTCGTGTCCGACTCTGTGCGACCCCATAGATGGCCCACCAGGCTCCGCCGTCCCTGGGATTCTCCAGGCAAGAACACTGGAGTGGGCTGCCGTTTCCTTGTCCAGTGCATGAAAGTGAAAAGTGAAAGTGAAGTCGCTCAGCCGAGTCCGACTCTTCGCGACCCCACGGACTGCAGCCCACAGGCTCCTCCGTCCATGGGATTCTCCAGGCAAGAGTACTGGAGTGGGCTGCCATCGCCTTCTCCGTGCAAATAGTGAGGGAGGGTGTAAATCAAAGAGTACGCACAGCTGTCCTCCAGCCACATTAAGCCTCAAGTACGTTTTGTCCAACTTCAAGAGTGATTATAAAATATTTGAATTAGTCACTATTTGAAAATTAGGAGCTTATTCAAAATCTATGTTTCAGGCTTCTCTTGAAAAATAGAAAGCTTTTGCCACACGGTAACTGGCCAGAGCAGCTGGGTGACTACTGCGCAAGCGTCACCGGGACTTCCGCCTCCCCTCTGCCCTGCTGTTTTACCCCACTTCCATCACTCATTTATGTTATTTTGCCAGGCCCCCATAGACAGTGAGGTTAATCACCCCTAGTGTAAATGCATAGGAAAATGTCATGAAGGCTAGGCCCCATACCTCAATAGAGATGACCTATGAGAAGGGTCATGGAGTGGAGAGACATTCTGTCTTCC
Source organism: Antilocapra americana (assembly GCA_007570785.1). Taxonomy (NCBI): domain Eukaryota; kingdom Metazoa; phylum Chordata; class Mammalia; order Artiodactyla; family Antilocapridae; genus Antilocapra; species Antilocapra americana. The sequence goes on along the minus strand of ML663568.1, from coordinate 2,541,357 downwards.
AATTTACATCTGCATTTTTGAAGATTTTAGAACAAGAATGATTTATTACTATAACGTTACAAATCAATGTTTATTAAGAAGTTATGTGTGTAGAAAACTAAAAATACCATAAGAGCAGAATAAATGAATTATTAGAGATTCTTAGAAGGGAGAGAAATTATCTTCAACTGAGAAAATTCTCCAGGATTGAGTTGTGAGATTGTGTTAGAATCTCAACTTGATTCATTATTTGACATTTAGCAGGACAGATGCTATATGAGAAAAGTGTTAGTTGCTTAGTCGTGTCTGACTCTTTGTGATCCCATGGATTGTAGCCCTCCAAGACTTCTCTGTTCATGGAATTCTCCAAGCAAGAATACTGGAGTGGGTAGCCATTGCCTTCTCCAGAGGATCTTTCTGAATCAGGGATCAAACCTGGGTCTCCCACATTACAGGCAGATTCTTTACTGTCTGAGCCACCAGCGGCAACGTATTTTCAGTGAGTAGATTCCAGAACACCTATCATGGCAAAACAGTCAAGTTGGAAGGTCAAATAGGACTAGGATAGGTGAAACCTTGGACATAGTAGGTGACATTGAAGGGAAAAATCAGCCGTAGACCAGTCTGCTGTTCTTTTTGCCTTTATTAGTACAAAAATCAGCAAGACCAGGATTCATATCTATTTAAGATGAGAATGTCTGGGCCAGTTGGGCTTTTGCCTGTCCCATACAGAGACACAAAAAAGCATGATCATAAATTGGGCACACCCCAGAAAAAGCCTTATTCTTCTTGATACATCCTAAAGACAAGGGTATGTTCAAATGAATAAACACTATTTAAGCAGATCGATCAGGCAGAAATAATGGCCCTGGTCATTTTGATCTTCTCAGCTTATTCTCTGAATTCCCTAAAACAATTCTTTAATCAAATTTTATTTTTCAGTTTCCATTAAAACTTAAAATAAGAAAATCCCAAGCATGTTTCCAAAATCTCCAGAAAGCAATGAAAATACACTTCATCGTCACCTGGAATACAGCAAATAAAAAGAAATCATTCTTCCTCTCACTGAGTTTTCAGGAATGAGGTAACACAAAAATTACAGTTTTTAAGTTCATAAGGAACTGCAATTATTTGGCTATACTTCCAATTTATGGTTATGCAGACAAACCAGTTTTACTATGAAGATTTTTAAAATAATCTCCTTCATCTTAAAAGAAGTTTGGATGAGATAAATCTGTTAGTCCTCCTAGCTCTGGGAGCCTATGCTTCATGACAGTAAATTCTCTCAAACAGCTGTTGTTTTTTAAATAACTAATTAGCACTACCATGGCTGGCTACTAAAGTTAATTGGGGGAAAAAAAGTCTAGCAATGAATTATTTCAACCCATGTGGTGATTTCTTTATTATGGGTTAGCTCTAAATTTCTAATGCGATTGTTTTATTATAAAAATAATGACAATATCCATTAAATACTGAGTGTTTTTATGTGCCAGACACTTAACTGGTGTGTCTTTTTTAATCTTGACATCAATCTATTAAGTAGAATTTAATGTCCCCCATTTTATATATTAGAAAACTAAGGCTCCAAGGGTTAAATACCTTCCCAAGGTCTCAGAGATAAGAAATGATGGAGCCAGGACTCAAATTCAAATTGATTTTCTGCCAAAACTTTTGTTCTTATTTGTTCCACCCTACAGTGTCCAGATTTAAAGATAAGCTATTTTTTTTATCAGAAGAAGCCAAATTTAATCCATCCCTTTGATTGATTTAGTGATAGACCATATAGTCTCTATTAATAAGACTCCAATAAGGAAATAGGAGCCAATTTTTCCTATCATTGTTCATTCTTCACATTTTAATATAGATTCATATTTCCCTGTAGTTGTAATGCTCACATAAAAAGAATCAAAGAGCTATAATTATTTTCATTGTCTCAAACATAAATAATCTGCACTTTTAAGAAGATTCTTAGAAATATGTATCGTAGGCCTCCCACCCACTCCCAAACATAGCTTTATTACTCAACCATCTGCATAGTTCCTTTGACAAAGAGTATGTCACTTTCATACTTAATAGCTGAGTAGGATTGATAGGATACCAAACAAATGCCTTTCTGTTCAAGAGAATTTATACTTGAGAAAACATGTTTCCCCCAGGAAGCCTCCATTTATCCATCAGGATGAATCATGAAGATGGGTGACAAAGGCAATTCCCCAAAGAGAGGATTTGCTCACATGCTTTGATTGGTTGGGCTTTCAGCTCTGAAAAGTACACCTGCAAATTAAGCACGTGAATTATCTTCTCAATGTCTTCTCAGTTTTGTTCCTTTCAGTGGGAGAAGAGTAAGGCAGTGTTTAGACCCAAAGCACTTTCCAAATGGAACACGCAAGTTGGATCTAAACATTTACTAAGACATGCTCTGAGTCCAATCATATTATTTCAAACAGAAACATCATTTGGCCAGAAATGACTTCAGGACAGAGCCGATTCCAACATTCACCGTGGCTACAAAAAGGATTCTGTTTTGGCCAGCAAAGACTTCCAAAAAAACATTGCTAGCCATCCATGGAAAAGGAGTGAGTGCCCCCTGGTGAAAATGTGGGAAATGTTTCCATATGTTATTTTTGGCTGGCAAGAAGGTGCAGATGTCTTCACAATAAAAATATACTCGCTAGGAGTGCTCGTCTCCTTGAGAAGAGTTGGCACAGTTTGGAGCACTGGATCTACAGTGTGGCAAAGACACACAAAGAGGGGAAGACTGCCAAAGCCATCACCAAAACACTGCTAAGGGGCAGGCACCCAAGTTACATGGGGATCATGGGTGACTTTTGTTGCATTTTCTCCTACCCCTATTGGATGGTGTCTTTTTTTCCCCCTCTCCAAAACCATTCTCCATTCATCTCCACGCAGCCCCATGTCCTCTGACACAGTACTTTGCATTTGTTTCACATTTTCCACAGTAGGCTTCTAGCCCAGTGCAACTGCAGGAAAGCCTAAGGTTACTGGTTGTCCCCATTGCACCAGTTCTGACCACTTGGACTGGGGCAAGGTCAGAAGAATCAGAAGGTGGGGCCTTTGTTTTCAGGGTCTTGCCCCACCATTGTATTCTCCAGGGGGTTAATTAAGCCCACTGCCACTCTCTCATTCCAACTGCTGGCTTCCACTGCTTCTCTACATTTTGAACAGGAAAAAGAAAGACTCGGTTTCCATTCAGCCTTCCCCTATCTCATTAGGAGGAAAGGAGAACATGGTGTACTGTCAGGAGGGATCTAGACAATTAAGCAAACAGTGGACTGGTTCTGTGGGTCTGGAATTGGCAAGACTGGGCGCTCTGCAAACCACAGGAACAGAAGGGCAGCACATTGAGTTAGCTTCCAGGGTATCCAGCCCAGAGTTTTTTAGACAAAAGAAAACAAGCATGGTTAAACCTTGCTAGTTAGACCTGTCCTCCAAAGATCCATACTCCTTTGTTATTCTACTATGACACTGTCATCCAAGATCTTGCCTAAATATACTTTATTGATGCTGTGAATGGCAATGATAAGGACCGGAGTATGGACTTTGGCCCTAAACCTGGAGTCAAATCCCAGATACACTCCTCTCTTACTGTGTGATAAAGGACAAATTTTACTTACTTTTCTTCTGAAACTAACTGTCCTCAACCATCAGATGGAATGACAGCACTTTTAGAATTGGGTAGTATTAAGGGTAAATGGCCCTGGAGAAGGAAATGGCAACCCACTGTAGTATTCTTGCCTGGAGAATCCCCTGGACAGAGGAGCCTGATGGTCTACAGTCCATGAGGTCGCAGAGAGTCGGACACGACTGAGCAACTAACACACACAAGGGTAAATGGGGGCTTCCCAGGTGGCTCAGTAGGTAAATAACCTGCCTACAATGCAGGAGACGATGGAGATATGGGTTCAGTTCCTGGGTTGGGAAAATCCCCTGGAGGAGGGCATGGCAATCCACTCCAGTATTCTTGCGTGGAGAATCCCATGAACAGAGGAGCCTGGTGGGCTACAGTCCATAAGTCGCAAAGAGCTGGACACAACTGAAATGACTGAGCATTACACAGCACACCACAAGGGTAAACGAGGGCTTCCCATATAGCACTAGTGGTAAAGAACCTGTCTGCCACTGCCAGGAGACATAAGAGACATAGGTTCAATCTCTGGGTCAGGAAGATCTCCTGGAGAAGGACATGGCAACCTATTCCAGTGTTCTTGCTTGGAGAAACCCCTGAACACAGGAGTCTGAGGGGCTACAGTCCACGGGGTCTCAAAAAGTCAGACACAACTGAATCGACTCAGCACACAAGGGTAAATGAAATCATGGAGTTGAAGTACACCATCCCAGACACAGAGCCAGAACGCCAAGACATGATTTTGCTTCCTCCCTTTTACTTCCCAGAGTATTGTAGGGTTCCATATCCTCACTGAAATTCAACAATTAGATCAATCATAAAGAAAACTGCTTAGAGCTAACATAAAGAAGGAATTGTTCTTCTTTATCAAGAAGATAAATCAAGAAAATTTCTCCTTGCTTCCTTTCACATCTGCTCAAGATTGAGATACTAAGAATCATAAAATGAATGAAAAGAGTTAAATATTGAAGGCTTATTATACAACAGGCACAACACTAAGACTTTTAAAAATTTTATGCTTATCAAAAATATAAATGCACATATTTAAGGAGTTAAAATAATTAATGATAATATACTATATGATGCAGGGAACCCTACTCAATGAAATATGGTGATATAAATGGGAAGGAAATCCAAAATAGAGGGGACATATATATATGTACAGCTGATTCACTATGCTATACAATAGAAACTAACAGCATTGTAAAGCAACTATACTCCAATTAAAATTTTTTTAATTAAAAAAAACAAACTTTAGAGAATAGACCCTGTGGATCCCCTCTGCCTCTCCCTCTTTTAGATGGGACAGATAAATAAAAATTGTTTAAACACTGCTTATCAAAAACATCCTTATGGTATTTCCCTGGTGGTCCAGTGGTTAAGACTTGGCCTTTCAATGCAGGGACTGTGGGTTCAATTCCTGGTCAGGAAACTAAAATCCCACATGACTCATGGCCAAAAACTAAAAACATGAAGGAGAAGCAATATTGTAACAAATTCAATAAAGACTTTTTAGAAGGTCCACATCAAAAAAAAAATCTTTAAAAAATTCTACTCTCATTCTTGATTTCACTATCTATGGAATTCCAAGTGGGAGTAATTTTTTTCAAGTTCTGAAAGTATTTCTCCATCGTCTTCCAACATCCATTATGGCTGTTGAGAAGTTTGAAACCATTCTGATTCCTGGTCCTTTTGTGTGTGGCTAGTTTTATTTTCCCTCTCCCTCTTTTCTGTCCCCAATATTCTGAGATCTGTGGACCTGGTGTCAATCATTTTCTGTCCACTGTGCTAACAGCTCAGTGGCCCTCCCTATCTGGGAATTCACCCTTCACTTCTGAGAAACGTTCAATTGTCTGTCCCTCCATGTTCTGTTTTTGGAATCCCATCATTCAGATCTTAGACTTTCTGGGCTAGTTCTCTAAAATTTCTTCCTCTCTATCATTTCACCTGTTTACTCAGCTTTCCAGGATATATTCTTCACTTCATCTTTTCCCTGGCTTAATCCTCAGTTTTTTCTGTTGAATGTCTCATTTCTGTTCTCACTTGGAATTATTAAGAGTTCTATTTTATTTTCTAAATGTTCCTTTTTTAAGCATCCTGTTCTTGCTTTATGCATACAATGATACAGAATTTTTTTTTTCTTAATTTCTTTTCCCTGCATGGGCTCCATTTTTTCCCCAGACTGTTTTGTTGTTATTGATTTTTTGTTGCTCATTTTTATTTCTATCTGTCAGTATTTAAGCTTTCTCTTATGTCTGGTAGTCCAGTTATCTGCTGTATTTGAGAGTACGGAGATGGGAATTCTGACAGTCCAGTGATTAGGACTCCCAAGTTTTCACTGGGGTGGCCCAGGTTCACTCCCTAGTGGGAGAACTAAGGTACCCAGGCCATGCAATGTGTTGGGGAAAAAAAAAAAATGTGGAGAGAAAACACAATTATAAGCTCTGATTGAAACATACTAATCATGAACTTGACTCAGTGGTCTTGCTGGACCATTCCCTTGAAAAACATCCACAAAGTAGATCAAATTCTCTAGATAAGTCTTTGACCATCTCCTAGGAAGGAAAAAGAGCCAGAATATCACTTCCAGAAACTGAGTGAAGGAAGAGGTGGAGGTCTTAGCGGCCAGAATGCATTGGCTCACTTAAATGCCTTGTTCACTTAAAAGGGGGACTTGCTTTACTCCACCCAGGATCCTAACGCTTTGTGTCTGCGGCTTAAACCAGGTTGATTTTTAATGTTCCACACTACAGGCTTGCGATTCCGTTTTCTGAAGTGTGCTAAGTTGCACACTATCCTATTTATCTGTTAATAGCCTCTAAAAACTTGTTGCTCTGTTTCCTCTCCCATTCATGTATTCAAAACAAAAAACCTTATTTAGGGCTTCCCTGGTGGCTCAGTGGTTAAGAATCTGTCTGCCAATGCAGGGAATATGGGTTCAATCTGTGCTCCAGGAAGATCCCACATGCCAGAGGGCACCTAAGCCTATGCGCCACAGCTACTGAGCCTGTGCCCTAGGCCTACGTGCCGTAACTACTGAAGCCTGCTTGCCTAGAGCCTGGGCTCTGCATCAGGAGAAGCCATGGCCACAAGAAGCTCATGCACCTCAATGACGAGCAGCTCCCACTCGCCGCAACTAGAGAAAGCCCTCACGCAGCAACGAAGACCCAGCACAGCCATAAATGAATGAATGAATGAATGAATCTTTTTAAGAAACACCTTATTTAGTGGTGTTTCTGGAGAGAAAGTAAATGAGTAAAACGCATGGATTCCAAATGTTTTCTTTTTTCAGATGTTCCAAGAAGCACTTTACATATATTACTTGATTTTCTCCCCACAATCCCCCTCTAAGCAAAGTACAATTATTAGCCCCATTTCACAGAGGTGGAAACCAAAGCTCAGAGGGATTAATTTATCCAAGGCATAACTAGGATTTAAAATTTGCTCTGACTCCAGACCCTCATTTGTTGTTGTTGTTGCTGCTGTTGTGTGTATATGTGTGTGTGTGTTGTTTATGTTTTGGCTTTTTGGCTGAGAGACATGTGAGATCTTAGTTCCCAGACCTGGCGAAGTCCTAACCACTGGACTGCAGCCTCATTTTCATTCACACTGGCTCCTCTGTCCATAGGATTACCCAGGCAAGAATACTGGAGTGAGTTGCCACTTCCTCCTCCAAGGGACCTTCCTGACCCAGGGATCAAACCCTCATCTCCTGTATTTCCTGCATGGACAGGCACATTCTTTACCATTGAGCTACCTGGGAAGTCATACAGCAATCATGCAGATCTAAAAAGAAAAATATATGGTTGTGACTCTAGACTCTGATCTAAAGTCCCCTATGGTGAGCTTCCCTGGTGGCTCAGCTGGTAAAGAATCTGCCTGCAATGTGGGAGACCTGGGTTCGATCCTTGGGTTGGGAAGATCCCCTGGAGAAGGGAAAGGCTACCCACTCCAGTGTTCTGGCCTAGAGAATTCCAGGGACTGTATAGTTTATGGGGTTGCAAAGAGTCAGACACAACTGACTGACTTTCACAATCACACACTCACATGGTGAGCAGACATCATAAGAAAACTTGACTGGATTTGAATTAAGATGCATTACACAAGAATTTGTATTCTGACATCTTGGGTTTAGTTAAACAATTGTTTGAAAGTTTGGATTCCAATTGTCATCTTATTGGATTGTAATATATTGAGTAACATTCTAAATAAAATGCTTAGAGTGAATGAAGAAGACTGAAATCTGAGCTCCTTCAGTGAATATTTTGATCAAAGTCAATAATTTCATCAGAGGTACTTCAGCTGGTAAAATAAGGTAGATCTAATGTTCAAACTTTTTATAGTGTGAGCATATAAATTAAATTTTCTCTCTCAGCTCCTGATCATCTTTGCTTTTCATCAACTGTTTGAGGGAAGAAGAGAGACTCATAATGCTTTCTTCCATGAGGATGAATCTGCTTTAGCATAAGACTCCTGGCCTGTCTCTGCCCCATCACCCATGCCAAATGAGGGAAAGTGAAGAGAAGAAACTGCAAATGCATCGTTCCCTCTCCTCCTCTCTTTTCTTTTCATAGGCTGATTGTCCACCAGAAGCATCTTTCCCCCTTGTTGTAAGGTCCAGGGCTGCCTGTAACCAGTGTGTATGTATTCATCAGGGCTCCAACCAGAAAGAGATTTATTACAAGGAACTGGCTTATGAAATTGTGAGAGTTGGCTAGTGTGCTAAGTCATTTCAGTTACGTCCAACTCTTGGTGACCCCATGGACTGTAGCCCATCAAGCTCCTCTGTCCATGGGATTTCCCAGGCAAGAATACTACAGTGGGTTGCTATTTCCTTCTCCAGGGGATCTTCCCTACCCAGGGACTGAACCCACATCTCTGATGTTTCCTGCATTGGCAGGTGGGTTCATTAGCACCATAAGGAGCACCTGGGCATGCTGGAAACTCTGGAGCAGAAGCTGATGCTGTCATCCACAGACTGAATTGGTCCTTCCTCAAGGAAACCTATTTTGCTCTTAAAGACTTTCAACTGATTAGTTCAGACCCACACAGATTATCCAGGATAATCTCCTTTAAATAAAGTGCACTGATTACAGATGTTGATCACATCTGCAAAATACCTTCACAGCAGCACCTAGACTGGTGTTTGACTGAGTAGCCAAGGGAATACATAAAACCGACTATGACAATAATAAGTTCATTGTTGACTCAGATCTAAGTCACATTCTCAGATACCAGCTTTCCTTCACACACAGTAGAGTTCAAGAAGTAGTTATTTGAATAAATGTATGAATGAATGATTTTCTCTATCTGCTTACCCTTCTCAATATTTTTGGAACTCAGGATGCAAGAATGGTTACAATCCATTGCAGCCTCTCAAATTCACCCCACCCTTCCCCCACTTCCCAGGCTGAGTCTAATAGGTTTGAGGAGCAACAGTAGCCAAGAAAGGAGGTCAACAGCAGAGAAGAAATGTCCCAGGGGGCAAAGAGGGGTCCCCATGGGGTTGCCTGTAGCCCAAAACATTGTGGGAATACAGTAAGAGTCTACCCAATTTAGGGCTTTGGGCAAACCCAAAACAAGTTTCCCTTGACCTCAAATTGGAACAGGAAAGCAATCAAGTGTTTCTCATGATCCCCAATGGGATGCAGAAGTAACTGATGAAGATTAAAGCTAGAAAGGCTGGGTTTCCAGAAGTGAAGGACAACACAGAAGCTTGGATCAAGAACCCAGGCCAGCTGGGAGCATCTCAGCGAATGCCAGCAGGGTGATTTGCAGGCCCAGGAGACTCAATACCCATCTTCTACAAAACTGTAACATGAGTTACAGAAACTAGGAATAGCCCAGGAGAATCATGCAAGGTAGAGTGGAATAGACCCTGAATTATTTTTTGTACCATCTTCCACCATCCCTCTCAGGATGGAAGTTCAATAAGCAAATTACGTTGGATTATGGAAAAATAGCTTTACATTTTCTACATATCAGAATTTGTGGACAAACACTCATGTCTGGCTATACACAGAGACTGATGCTGAGGACTGCAAGCACTTTAATCTCAAAGCCTGTCTTTTTTCTTTCCTTCCTTTCTTTCCCTCTTTTTCTGTTTCTTTCTTACTTTTCCTATGAAATAGACACTTAAAGATCTTTCATCATTTTGTGCTGCTGTTTAGTCACTAAGTCATGTCTGACTGTGGGATCCCATGACTGTAGCCAGCCAGGCTTCTCTGTTCATGGGATTCTCCAGGTAAGAACACTGGAGTGGTTGCCATTTCCTTCTCCAGGGGATCTTCCCAACCCAGGGATCGAACCCACGTCTGTTGAAGTGGCAGGCAAATTCTTTCCCACTGAGCGTCCAGGGAAGCCTTTCATCATTTTAGAGCTCAAAGTGTGGCCTGAAGTGTCTAGGATCTTCTCAAGAACAGAAGAGACAATAATGCCTGTTATTGGAACAGGAAAAAAAATGTTATTACCACCAAAAAACTGTGCAATTATATGAGAGCATAGGCATGTTAACTAATCTTATAGTGTTAATCATTTTGTGATGTAAATGTGCATCAAATCCTCACATTGTACACCTTAAACTTACACAATGTTATATATCAATTATATCTCAATAAAGCTGGAAAAAATGAAATGAATCAATGAGCTCAACCAACCATAGCCTTGTTTCATATGCACCTCCAAATCTGTTTGTCATGCTTCCATAAAAAGTTCAAAATATATACCCTATAGATTATCTACTGGGTTGGAGTTGTTGAAAGTGGAACATACCTTTCATGGCAATGCAGGTATATATGGTTATGTATGGATTCAGACTCTCTGAAAAGGAATTCTCCAAGTGTAGCTTTAAATTATTTTATTGAGTTCTGTTAGTTCTCAGTTCTGGCAAAGGTGGCCTTGAAATTTAGCTTATAATTTTCCTGGGGTTGAGCTACTAGATATGAGGCTAAACCAAAAATAAAAATAGTCTTTCTGTCTGTGAATGTCCTCTACAATATCTCTGACAAATAAAGTTCTGCTCACTCAATAGCCATTTATTAGGTACTTATTATATCTAGAGTTCCATTCCAGTCCCCAGGGGATATACTGGGGAGGAAGATGGGCACTCTGGCTACTCTCAAGGAACTTATATTCTAGTGTTGTTCAGTCTCTAAGTCGTTTCTGACTCTTTGCAACCCCATGAACTTCAGCATGCCACGCTCACCTGTCCTTCACTATTTCCCAGAGTTTGCTCAAATTCATGTCCATTGAGTCAGTGATGCCATCCAACCATCTCATTCTCCGTCACCCCTTTCTCTTCCTACCCTCAATTTTTCCCAGCATCAGGCTCTTTTCCAATGAGTTGACTCTTCTCATCAGGAGGCCAAATTATTGGAGCTTCTCCAATAATACAATTATTCAGGACTGATTTCCTTTAGGATTGACTGGTTTGATCTCCTTGCGGTCCGCGGGACTCGCAAGAATCTTCTCCAACACCACAGTTCAAAAGCATCAATTCTTGGGCACTCAGCCTTTTTTATGGTCCAACTATCACATCCGTACATGACTACTGGTAAAACTATAGCTTTGGTTAGACAGATCTTTGTTGGCAAAGTCTACCCCCAGTAACATTAATTATTAAAAATGGCGTCCAAACCCAAGTGTCCATCGACAGATAAATGGATAAAGAATATGTGGTATATATACACAATGAAATGTTACTCAGTCATAAAAAAAAAAAGAATTAAATGATGCCATTTGCAGCAACATGAATGGACCTAGAGATTATCATACTAAGTGAAGTAAGTCAGTCAGAGAAAGACAAATATATGGTTTTGCTTATTTTGTGGAATCTTTTTTTAAAATGGTACAAATGAACTTATTTACAAAGCAGAATCAGACTCAAACAGACATAGAGAACAAACTTATGGCTACCAAAGGGAAAAAGCGGTGGGGGGGGGGGATAAATTAAGAGCTTGGAATTAAAATACACACACTATTATAAATAAAATAGATAATCAACAAGACCTACTGTGTAGCACAGGGAATTATATTCAGTGTCTTTTAATAACCTATAATGGAAGACAATGTGAGAAAAAATATATATATATAACATATATATACAACTGAATCACTTTGCTGTACACCTGAAACTAACACAACACTGTAAATCAACTATATTTCAATAATTTTTTTAAAAAAGAGATGGCTTCCAATGTCTCTATCCCCATGGAATTCACCCAATGTCATCTATGAAGGAGCAGAACAGACTTCCAGGTTTCCTGAGCCTCCTTTTCTCTGGACTCAGCAGTCTTGGTCCCTTTCCCCTTAATCATGTTTGATACCATTTCATTTACCCCAGTTTCCAGTCACCTTCTGAGACAAGCTCTAGATTGGCAAGATACGGATTTAAGTACTAGACTCACAACCAGATTCTAATACAATATTCTAGGTAAGAATATTTCTCTATTTTTCTAGAGAAAGATTTCTCAACTTTGACGTGACTGACATTTTGGACAGGATAATTCTTTGTGTTGGGGGCTGTCCTGTGCCTGGTATAATGTGGAGCAGCATCCCTGGTTTCTAGCTGTGACAATTAAAGATGTCTTCAGACATTGCCAAATGTCCCCTGGCAGACAAAATGTCCCCTGGCACCGAGTTAAAAACCACTAACATAGAAACAGCACAATGGCCAGGGTTTCTGTCTGGACTCTACATCTACCTTTAAGCCTCCAAATTGTCAATTTTACATGGACTTCTCAGGCAATAACTAGAAGTTTTATCTTGCTTGCCCTAAACTACATCACCCCAAATAATTATGTACACACGTAAAATAAAGTAGAATAAAAAGACAACTGCCCAGAAAAATACTGAAGTTGTGCTGCGACCCCCAAAAAGGAAACTCTCTCTCTCTCTCTTTGCTCCAATAAAATAAAGTTAGTAGTTTTATTTTTACATTCATGTCCCTTTCAGGAGAGAACTGGCAGCGTAGAATTAACAGGCAAAATCTGAGGCTCTGTGACCAGATGAAAGAGACCCCAGGTCCTGAAACAAAGTATATGTAAGTTTAATTTCTCAGCAACCCCATCCCCCACCCCATTATGCCAGGGAGGCGTTGAGGGAAGTTTATGGGAACGATAGAGCTCCCGCAGGCTGTCACATTCTTAGCACCCTCGAGTTGTCCAAGTCAAAATCAAAACTCTGTTCTCCATCGTATGCTTAATAAACAGAACTTATTCTTGACTGAATGAATAACAGTCTGGTGGGTACAAAGCAGAGATTAGGTGGGTAGTGCACTTTTACCCTAGAACTGAAGGAGAATCTCAATCAGGCTGAATTTAGTTTAGCTGGTACACTTTTGAAACGGGCAATAGACTGGATCCTGGTTACTTTGTAAGCCATAGAAGTTCAAGTTTGTGACTAATATTAGTTTAACACTTCTCTGTTGGGACAAACTAGAATTCTCTTTCTGGAATGAGATCAGCTTGCCACCAAATCACACTTCAGGAATAGGTGGTGTAAACCTTTAGTGTAAGGAGGTAAACAAAGTGACCTATTCTTTTTTTTTCTTCTTTTTCCTATCTGTAACAAATGCACTTTGAGTGATCCTACTTAAGAGTTGTGGGGAGGGTGGGCGGAGACAGTGGACACATTATTTTGTGTTTGGTGTGCATAACTGGAGGAATTCCTTCAGGCTTGGGGTAGGAACAAGGCAGTGAAAGGCCAATGGTTGATTCCTTTGTTTGGTTTTTATTGTGCATGACTAAATGTATTAGACATGTTGGATCAGAGAATATGCATCTGTGAATCATGGCCCTGTTGAATTTGTATGTGTTTTGCCTGCTAATATCAGCTGCCCTTTCCAGCTACAAAAGGCCTCCCTATTAACATGATATCCGAATTACCTTAGTAAAATTAGAATCAGAATGTGCTATGTGAATCTTCTACAAGAAACAAAGATCTTTCCCAATGCCGTATATACATATATATATATACTGATTTTTTTGTGATTCATGTTTTCTTCAAAAACAAAATAAAAAAAGATGAGGGATGATGTGGAAGTAGGCAGCATTGCACAGAATAGGGAATGATGGACATAATAGGTTTTAGAAACAATTCTTTATAGCCTTCAACAAACTCCAAGTAAATGCACATTTTTTTTTAAATGCACATTTTTTAATGTAATCTTTTCCAAAAAAAAAAAAAAACCATTAAATCTCTACTATGTGAACAAAGTTTGGCTTAGCTAGATCATGTTCCATTTGGTCGATGGAAAACTACTGAATCAAAGGACAGATGCTTCTGTAAATAGATGGGTGGGTTTTTATTCTTTTGCGGATGGAGAAGTAATAAAGTATTACACGGGGCTCCTACCAGACACCAGGGGGAGAAAGCTGAATGTCCTAAGGTTTTCATCAGCTTTATTGTCATTCCTTGGAAGAAGAAAAATGAGATTTACTTAATCGCAGAAGTATGACAAATTTCTTTCTTTGACTCTCAGAATGTTTTTCAGTGAAGATTTTCAATTGAGGAGATTATTATTTAGGGGGGAAATCCTTGAAAATGTCTTTGCTCCCTGTTTTAAAATCCCTCACCAAGAAGATTACTGCTAGCTTTATTGCAATGTCACAAAGCCAGGTGCTTTGTGTGTAAAACAAAGGTAGTGGGGTGTTTGGAAAGAACTCTGGACCGAGAGTAAGGGGTCTGTGTTCCTGACCCTCCCTCTACTGTATGACCTTAAATAAGTCACTGTCTTTCTCTATGTCTTGGTTTCCCCGCTTGCACAAAAGGAGGGCTTTGAGCTAGATTATCTTCAAGGCCCCAGCAGCTCAAAGAAACCTCAAGATTAACTGTGTTCCTGCCTGCCAGGCAGATATCACTCTGAACAAACGCTTTCGCGCTGCTGAATGGCTGTGTTTCCCCAGACACATCATGGAAGATATTTTCTACCTGAAGTTACAATTTCACCACTTACCTACCCCAATATCATTTAAGGTCTCCTCCTTCTGCTTTGAAGTTCAAAGAAAGAGAAGACTCTGCTTAATGAGAATGGCCCCTTTGAAATGTTCCCTCCGCAGCTGCAAGCTGGCGGATCCTGCGCTGTACAAAGGCAAGGAGGTTATTGTGATGCAGATGTGCTCCAAGCTGCGTCGGCAGCAAGAACATTTCCATGGGTCTTTACTGTATTTCTTCTATTATTCATAGAACACAATGTAAATGAAGCCATAAATTTCACCCCCCCTCCACGCGAGATGTAGAAAGAAGATAATGGAAATTGTGAATTATGAATGAATCACTGTTATTGTAATTCCTTAAGGATTCTGATGGAGATGATTAAATTCTCGCAAAGACACCACTCGAAACTTTTATGCCGGAGTCCTTAGTCATGCTGCTTGGAATTTCACAAGGAATGGCATAGAGATGATCTTGCTTTTGCATTTACCTGCCAAATCTTCTCATAGATAATCTACCTAGGCTTGGACCTTATTAAAGATGAAGATTTTATTCCTGGGGGAGGGAAAAATGTTGCAAAATTACATGTGTCTTCCCACTAGTCAGACATATTGCTTGGGATCTTAAACACAAAACAGTTGAAAGCTTTAACCCTGAGTTTTTATAATTTATTTTTTCTTTTAGAAAACAAAATAATTAGGAGTACCTATACTTCTTTAAAAACTGATCCAGGGAGGGGGGCTCTGGAGGGGGAGCATATGTAAACCCATGGTGATATCATGTCATTGTATGGCAAAACTAATAAAATAAAAAAAAAACTGATCCAGCAACCTAATAAAGTCAAGGATGCAAATTTTTTCCTCTCTTCTAAATTTGTTTTGATAACAGGAATTCTGGTCAGCAATTATTCTCTCAACCCTGGGACACAATTCTTCTCAATAATGACAGTGGACCATGAGATTCAGAAGCCGTTCTGGTTTTGATAATGATAGAAAGTGATTAGAAGTACTTCACTGGTCTGAGACAAAGCCTCTGGAAAATTTCAACCTTAATCCACTTTAGTCTTGTGCCAGGCTTTTAGAAGGTTATAGTCCCCAAAATGAGATTTGAGATGATATTTAACAGTTCAAGTGTCATTCTGGAAGGAGTTCTGTTTTGCAGAACTCCAAAATAGATTTTTGACATTTTTATGCTACCGAATATGTATGAATTGATAAAGATATAGACACATGCAAGCTTCTGTTCAGTAGCTGCTTTCAAGTCTCAAACACAAAATAGTTTAAAATTTAGAATATATGTGATTATGAAGGGTGTAAAAGGTACCAGTGGAGAGTCTTCATAAAAGATTCTACTATTCTCCAAAATGTAGTAGATGCAAAATGAACTAGGAGTTCTTAGGTAGCCAAGAACCCTTTCCTGATCCTCAATATCCTTATTTGCAAAATGAAAAATTTGGATTAAATGATGTCTAAGGTACTTTCCAGCTTTAACTTTCTCACTCCTTGAATAGAAAGCAAATTGAGATGCAAATATTCTCACTTTACCAGGCCTAAGCTAGAAAATATATAAAAAGCTAGGACTCCAAACTCTGTCATGAAGACTTGGGAATGTCCTGAAATTCTTGAAAGGGGGTTGTCAATATAGAGCCAAATTTGCGGTCACAAACAAGGTCACTGGAGCTACTAGCCAAGAGGAGTCTTTGCCAGTTGCCAGAGGTGTGGCCAAGGCTTCCCTAGTGGCTTAGTGGTAGAGAATGCTTCTGCCAATGCAGGAGACATGGATTCATCCCTGGGTTGGGAAGACCTGGAGAAGGAAATGACAACCCATTCCAGTATTCTTGTCTGGAGAATCCCATGGACAGAGGAACCTTATGGGCTACAGGCCACAGGGTGGCAAAAGAGTCTGACATGACTTAACAACTAAACAACAACAATTGTGTGTAAAGTCCCTGGCACATATTGGATTTTATATATATGTGTGTGTGTGCTTGTGTGCTTAGTCGCTCAGCCATGCCCAACTCTTTGCAACCCCATTCACATATATATATATATATATATATATATATATATATAAAGTGGTTTTATATATATATGTGTGTGTGTGTGTGTGTTGTGTGTTTATATATATATATATATATATATACACACACACACATATAAAACTACTCCAATATTCTTGCCTGGAGAATTCCATGGATAGAGGAGTCTGGTGGGCTACAGTCCATGGGGTCACAAAGAGTCAGACGTGAATGAGCAACTAACACACACACATAATATATATATATATATAAAAATATATATATATATAAATATATATGTATATATATACATCTGAATAACTGAATCAATTCTCTGTACACTTGAGACATTGTAAATGAACTACACTTTAATTTTCTAAAAACAAAAGATCAAAATTATCAGTTGTGAGGAATTTAATGATAAAAAATTTTTAAGTTAAAATTATTTACTGATGCATTAATTTTACTTTTAAAGAACTGACCTTATAGCAATGATAAAAAACAAGAAGAAAAGTCAGTCACAGGGTGAAAAGCAATGTATCATTCTGGCAAGAGTATAGCCTCTAGGAATACCAGAGCCAGGTTGCCTGTTCTGCTATGGTTTGGTTCAGTTCAGTCGCTCAGTCGTCTACAACTCTTTGTGACCCCATGGACCGCAGCACGCCAGGCTTCCCTGTCCATCACCAACTCCTGAAGTTTATCCAAATTCATGTCCATTGAGCCAGTGATGCCATTCAACCATCTCATCTTCTGTTGTCCCCTTCTCCTCCTGCTCTCAATCTTTCCCAGCATCAGGATCTAGTCAAATGAGTCAGTTCTTCCCATCAGGTGGCCAAAGTATTGCAGCTTCAGCTTCAGTCCTTCCAATGAACACTCAGGACTGATCTCTTTTAGGATGGACTGGTTGGATCTCCTTGCAGTCCAAGGAACTCTCAAGAGTCTTCTCCAACACCACAGTTCAAAAGCATCAATTCTTTGGCACTCAGCTTTCTTTATAGTCCAACTCTCACATCCATACATGACTACTGGGAAAACCATAGCTTTGACTGGATGGACCTTTGTTGGCAAAGTAATGTCTCTGCTTTTTAATATGCTGTCTAGATTGGTTATAACTTTCCTTCCAAGTAGTAAGTGACTTTTAATTTCATGGCTACAGTCACCATCTACCATGATTTTGGAGCCCAAATAAATAATGTCAACCACTGATTCCCCATCTATTTGCCATGAAGTGATGGGACCAGATGTCATGATCTTAGTTTTCTGAATGTTGAGCTTTAAGCCAACTTGTTCACTCTCCTCTTTCACTTTCATCAAGAGGCTCTTTAGTTCTTCTATGCTTTCTGCCATAAGGGTGGTGTCATCTGCATATCTGAGGTTATTGATATTTCTCCCAGAAATCTTGATTCCAGCTTGTGCTTCATCCAGCCCGGCATTTTGCATGATGTACTCTGCATATAAGTTAAATAAACAAGGTGACAGTATACAGCCTTGACGTCCTCCTTTTCCTATTTGGAACCAGTCTGCTGTTCCATGTCCAGTTCTGTTTCTTCTTGACCTGCATACAGATTTCTCAAGAGGCAGGTCAGGTGGTCTGGTATTCCCATTTCTTTCAGAATTTTCTACAGTTTCTTGTAATCCACACAGTCAAAGGCTTTGGCATAGTCAGTAAAGCAAAAGTAGATATTTTTCTGGACCTCTTTTGCTTCTCCTATCATCCAGTAGATGTTGGCAATTTGATCTCTGGTTCCTCTGCCTTTTCTAAATCCAGCTTGAACACCTGGAAGGTCTTGGTTCACCTACTGTTGAAGTCTCGCTGGAGAAATTTGAGCATTACTTTGCTGGCCTCTGAGATGAGTGCAATTGTACAGCAGTTTGAACATTCTTTGGCTGTATTTAATAATATATAGTATTATTATATATTATGTAATAAACATGGTTATATTTATTATATATGTTTAACATATATGGTTAACATAAATACATGGTTATAATAAATATATGGTTATACTTAATGAATAACAAAAAGGACAAATCAGACAGATAATACTCTTCACTTAAGAGCATTAGCATCACAGATATAGCCCATGTTAATTCTTCATCTATTTCAATGTCATAACACTAGGAGATAAATACCAATGACTCATCCCTCAAAACATGTTAAGTAGGAGACTTCCCTGGTGGTCCAGTGGCTAAGACTCTGTAATCCCAATACAGGAGACCCGGTTCTGATCCCTAGTCAGAGAGCTAGATCCTCCCACCTGCCACAGCGACGAGTTTACATGTGGCAGTTAAAAAATAATAAAACAGATCCTGCATGCTGCAAGACCTCGAGTGTCACAGCTAAGACCCAGTACAGCCAAATAAATTAATTAATTAATAAAACTCACCTTGATGAAGTTCATTTAAAAAAAAAAAGGTATACTTGATCTTAGCCAAAAGGCCAAGAAGTGATAAATCTAGAGTCTATTATACAGAGGGAAGTAAGTCAGAAAGATAAAAACAAATGTCGTACATTAACACATATATATGGAATCTAGAAAGATGGTACCTATTAAGTTAGCTTCAGGACAGCAGTGGAGATGCAAACATAGAGAACAGAGTTGTGAACACATTCGGAGAAGGAGAGAGTAGAACTAATAGAGAAAGTAGCATTGAAACATACATATTACCATATGTAAAATAGATAGCCAGTGGGAATTTGCTGTGTGACCCAAGGAATTCTAACCCAGAGCTCTGTGACTTCCTAGAGGGATGGGATGGGGTGGGAGGTGGGAGGCAGGTTCAAGAGGGAGGGGACATATGTACGTCTATAACTGATTCACATTGATGTATGGCAGAAACCAACACAATATTGCAAAGCAATTATCCTCAAATTAAAAATAAATACATTAAAAAAAAAAAAAAGCTAGGTAGAAATCCTTTTGTGCCCTCATTGCTCACTCATGGTGTTAGGTCATACTTCCATAGCAACTGCTGTTTCTCTTATCATTGCTTGATTCACACTTGTAATTACCTGCCCAAATTCTGTCTTTCCCTGTGATGTTAAGCTCCAACTTTGTAGGGACTGTGTCAGTGTGATTCTTCATTCCATCCTTAGTTCCATAGTGCCTGGCACACAGCTAGCATTTCATAAATATCTGTGAAATGAAAAAGTGAATGAATAAATAAAGCCAACTCATAGGACTGCCTACAAGCACACTGGAGAGGGATACTCCTCTTTGGAAAGACAGACTCTCACAAAGAAGGAAGTGTAAAAGATTTTGTGGGCCTCAAAATGATCTGCCTGCTGGCCTTCCATGATTACCAAATTTTCTGCACAGATTCACCTCTCCGGATTCACACACATCGTCCCCAAGTAGCTCCTGTTAAGTAGTTCTTACTTAAGTGGCATATTTAGGCCATATCAGAAGAGAAAGTAGTTGACAAGAATGAACTGAACATTCTGAGGTTACAGGAGCGTATGGGATTTAGGTTTGGGAATAGCTACTTCAATTAAAATGATCCTTTCCAAGTACAATTTGCAAAATGTAATTTTTATGTCTGACTCTCCTCGAAAATCTTTCACCTTTTTATGACATTTCCATAATTACTTTTGGAGAGAAAAGTTTCTTTTTCTAAAAGCTATGGGTTTCTGAAATATCAATGATTCCTTCCTCAGTCCCA
This sequence comes from Antilocapra americana, assembly GCA_007570785.1. Classification (NCBI taxonomy): domain Eukaryota; kingdom Metazoa; phylum Chordata; class Mammalia; order Artiodactyla; family Antilocapridae; genus Antilocapra; species Antilocapra americana. The sequence goes on along the minus strand of ML663568.1, from coordinate 2,521,120 downwards.
CAGTTCCTCAATTAAGATAAAGCAAAGGTTCAGTTTATACAGAAGCTTGGATGGGTCCATCAATAAAGTATTAAAAAAGGAAGGGACAAGAGAGAAGTTCCCAAATATTGACCTCTCCTCAAAACCATCTCAGACTTTTTTTGTATATTTCCAAGTCTCTTCTTTGTTGCTATTATTGTTTAATTGCTAAGTCATGTCCGAGTCTTTGCAACACCATGGACTGCAGCACACCAGGCTCCCCTGTTGTCCACTGTCTCTGGGAGTTTGCTCAAATTCATGTCCATTGAGAGGGTGACACCATCCAACCTTCTCACCCTCTGCCACCCCATTCTCCTCCTGCCCTCAATCTTTCCCAGCATCAGGGTCTTTTCCAAAGAGTCAACTCTTCGCATCAGGTGGCCAAAATATTGGAGCTTCAGCATCAGTCCTTCCAATGAATATTCAGGGTTGATTTCCTTTAGGATTCTCCCTAGAGATTTCAAACCACAGGTCTGGGATGGAACTCAGACATCTGCATCATAACAGCCCCCACATGATGCCATAGGTCAGACATTTAGGGTCCCACTAAACTCCTTTCAAACTTTAACATTCTAAGCATCTCAGTCTTTTCATCAAGGAGCACCCTTCCCAGCAGCCCCCGCTTCATAAAGGGACCATCGTAGGCAAAAGGTATGCCCCTACAGTGTTCTGATTGGTGGTTCTCACCAGTGAGAATAGCAGCCACTGATTACTGAGAGTCTCTACTTAGCCAGGCTCTCAACACACGCCAAGGGAGCGAAGGTCTTATCCAACATGACCTTAATACCTGCAGCAACTCTCCCAAGTAGGTCTAATAGCCTCCCTTTCACAAATGAAGCAATGAAATGTTTCGAGAGGCTGAGAAGATTGCCAAATATCCTTGATTTTGAAGTGATGGAAGTAGGATTGGAACTCAAAGCTACCTAATTCTACAAGTAGGTTTAACCTCTGCACTAGCCCATCTATCATGACAAAGGTCAAAGGCTTCCCATGTAGACAGAGGCACTGGAGTCAGGGCTTCCCTGGTGGCTCAGATGGTAAAGAATCTGCCTGCAATGCAGGAGACTTGGGTTCAATACCTCATTGGGAAGATCCCCTGGAGAAGAGAATGGCTACCCACTCCAGTATTCTTGCCTGGAGAATTCTATTCCAGGACAGAGGAGCCTGTGGGCTACAGTCCATGTATATGTATATATACACCACATTTTATTTATCCATTTATTTGTTGATGGACATTTAGGTTGCTTTCATGTCTTGGCTATTATAAATAGTACTTCAATGAACATTGGGGTGTATGTATTTTCGAATCAGAGTTTTCATCTTTTCCAGACATACTAGAAGGATATATGCTAGGTCATATTGTAACTCTGTTTTTAGTTTCTTAAGGAACCTCCATACTGCTCTTCCAAGTAAACTTTCTAATGTACAATGGATTTCACTTTTTTCCCATTGTAAAAAGTCAGACATGACTGAGCACAAGAGATGAAGAGTGTGGCATTCCCCACTCATGTGTAAAGAGACTTTAATAGTCAGTTCTCTACAGCTTTGAAGAGGAAAGATAAAACAAGAACAGACTCTTCAAAATCACATTCTGCCTGAATCTGCATGTTTGCCAAATTCTAGAAGGCTAAGATCTAGGGAAATAGTTCATTTAACTGTCAAAGAGGTAGGTAAAGAACAGGCAAAACTAAAATGATTTGCTCAACACCCAGTGGTATAATGAACTTACAAACATTGTTCAGGCTATATATGTAAATATCTACTACCAAGGCTTTGGGCAAGTGTGTAGCTGACATTTTCATTCTGGATTCTTAAATAAATACTCTGTAATTACTATGTACATATTATTTAAATTTAAATAATTTCTTATCATTAGTGTTTTGAGAGATTGAGGTATTTGTGAAATATCTACCCATTTCTTAAAAACTGCCATATTAAGGGAGGCCAGATTAATGCATGAATCAGCCAACAATGATGGGACGCTAAGAGAAAAATGTCTGTGGGTCACCTCAAGTTACCAACAGGGAAAGTCTATCAATCTAACCATGGTACATCCAGATCTTGTTACTCTTACCAAAGAGAAACTTTCATCTACCCCTATGTCCACTGTGCCTTACTCTCACTGGCCCCTCCTCTAATGGGCCAAGCTCCTTCTTGCCTGGGGGGTTTTGCCTATGCTATTCCCTCCAGCTGGAACCATCTCCCTAGAGAATTCCACAGGTTTGCCTGATCTACCTTTCAGATGTCTGCTCAAATCATTCTTCTTCTGGATGACTCCACTGACTCCAGCCTCCTAGGTCCCTCTGTTACATACCCTCTAAGCCCCTGGACCTGCCTCTTAGTAGCCCTTATCACAATTGAAAGAGTATCTTCTGTAATTAGTTCATGTCTGTCTCCCCTACAAAACTCTAAGCTCCATGAGAGCAGAACTAATTGTGTAACTATCAAGACCAACTACATATTCTTAAAGGCCAGGGCAAAATAAAAACATTGGCTTTTTTGTTTCAAAATCGCTAAAAATTTTAGACAGCATCAATAGAGCATTAAACCAAGCGTAGGACCTCATAAGCATGTAGCCCTGGGCAATAGCATAAGTTTCATGCCCATAAAACTGGCTCTGGTCTTTAGGTTTACCACTGCATACTTGCTGCATAGCTGGTGCCCAATAAATATCTGTGCATCTAGAAGTAGATTAAGTGCAGAAGTTCTCCAACATTCTCTTCTTCCTTGGTCCATCTATCTCCCATCCCTTCAAGTCAAGAAACATGATTCCTGCTACCGTCACTCCTTTGCAACCAGCTCTGCACAGCATCCTTTAAGGTTAGAAACTTTCCCAGCAGTCTCATCTGGAGCCCCTAAGATTGAGATTTCTCAGAAGCTGCAGCTGAGAAATGTATTTTTATGTTTCCTTAAAGGAGGCTCCAGTGCATCCTTCAGTGAACTGTTCTTGAAGAGGAGGGAAAAATCAATGCTTTCAGATAGCATTATGTTGCCCTGAATAATCCTGAAGCTGCCCATGACTTACTGGAGAGGGTATAATTGAAGTGAGGATAAACTGCACACCATTTCAAAGTCTACTAAATTGAAACCGTTCTTTTTGTTGACACATGCTTGGGAAGCTGTAGATAATGTGATTTAAAATAAATACACTGGCCCAGTATACTTATATAATTGAAATAAATATGGGATCACTCATGGAGTCCACAGGCAGAAAGGTACATTAACCTCTTGTGTACCAGGTGAAAAGCCACCTGCCTGAGCAGGAAGATGTGGCCCTGAGTAAACTGGGGAAAGAAGAGGGCACACAGATTCAGATGAGATGGACAGTTTCAAATGTTGGGTTTTCAGAGCGTTTCTGTAGAAAAAGCCTGCCAGGTAATGAATCCTCTCTTGATTCTCCCACCATGCAATTCTGTTGAGTCAATATTAAGGACTCCTGAAGTCCAAGGGCTACAGTTGCAGTAGATTTAAAAAAGAAAGAGAGAGAGCAAAGAATTCATGTTCCTTCCTCTGATGGCTCCCAGGGAACAATAAAAAGCAAAACTCCAAAACTGCATTAAAATGGTTTCATCAGGGCTCTTTTGAGCAATCTAAATGTGCAATTTCTTAGTCAGAATGTACCTGAACACCCAAAGGGGTATGTATCTAGCAGCTAAGTTTCCATCAGAGATGCAGAGCCGTGAGAGAAAAGACAGATTTGTTATAGGATTTAGGCCATCAGTGATCCAGAAGCCAGTTAGTTATCGGTGAAGGTCTGTTGTCCTGTGTCTAGTCCTGAAGTTAGCAGGGTTAGACATTGCAAAAGGAAGATAATCATGACATGAGGGTGAATAGGCCAAAATGGAACCAGAAGAACGTTCTGGAGTCACAAGGAGTCATGGGAATGGGTGTCTAGCTCTCATGGGCACCCACATTGGTCTCTCACCACTTCCAAGCCTAATAGCATCATCGATACAGGCGACCTGCTGGGAAGCCCTACACGAGCTTGATGGAGAGTTCAGAGAAGCTGAGAGAGGAACTGCCAGGAGTGGGAGGAGGCATTACCCCCCATCCCCCCACCCCCACCCTGCATGCTGGTCCACAGCAACAATGTGACCATCGAAGCAGAGATCCAATGTGAGCTGCAGCAGGACCTGACCCTCCTACCACTTCTATAGAAACAAGGCAGCAGCAGCATCTCCACCTTCCAAACCTTACCTGGGTTTCTCTCATAGTCAAGCTTAATCCAGAACCATACAAGGAAAGGAATTCTGAAAAACTCAAGGAGAAGAGTTCTGGGAAATGTAGCTTCAACTTAAGTAATGTGATACAAATCTGTGGGGGACAACAATCAGCAGACCCAAACGCGTGTCTGAGCTCCTTTGAACAATCTTTGAATGTGTAACTTTGCAGTTAGAATGTACCCTAACCCCCAAGGGAGTGTGTCTGCAATTGGATACAGCTCTAGGTTTGGGTAAAACTGGGGTGTGTGTATAGCCATGGTCTCAGCCGGGGATCATTTTTTCCCCAAGGGGTATTTGGTGACTCTGAATATATTTTTGGATGTCACAGCTAGGAGTGTGCTATGGGCATCTAGTAGGTAGAGATCAGAGATGCCACTGAACATCCCACAATGCATAGTATGGTCACCCACAGCAAAGAAATGTACAGACCAAAATGTCACGATAGCTGGAGCTGACCAACAAGCCCAGACTTGAGCTCTTAGAGTCATCAGAGGTTCCAAGAAAAGCAGCAAAAGATATTATATATCATTTTAAAACTCCACACTTCCAACTAGAAGTAAGAGAATCATACTGATAAAAGAAATGAGGTAGATCAATCTGTATTGATTACTATGTATCAGTATGGTTACTGACGGCTGAAAAAAGCAAATCATACAACAAATAGAATGCATGGTACAATGCTTTTTTGTCAAGGGGCAACACACACATTTCAATTTATTTTCTCCCAGAATCAAATCCTGAGAGATTTCAAGTTCAACTTGTTTATTTGGGAGAGGATCCCAGAAAACACAGGTAAGAGTGGGTAGTGGGTGTATACAATGGAATACTACTCAGCCATAAAAAGAGAATGAAAATTTGCCATTTGCAGTAACATAGATGCACTTGGAGAGTATTGGCTGAGGAATAAGTCAGACAGAGAAAGACAAATAATATATGATATCACTTACACGTGGGATACCTAATAAATACAACAAACTAGTGAATATAACAAAAAAAGAAGCAGACTCACAGATATGGAGAACAAACTAGTGATTACCAGTGGGGAGAAGGAGGAAGGGAGGGGTAAGATAAAGGTAGGGGATTAAGAGGAACCAACTACTATCTGTAAAATAAGCTACAAGGATATGCTGTACAACAATATAATAAAAGAAATAAAATAGAGTTAAGTCAAGAACAAATGGGGACCAGGGAGGCCCCCTAAGCTGGGATGTTCAGGAAAGAAGGTAACATTTGAACTGAGACCTGGACGATCATGATCCTGCCATAGTCTCTATGGAAAGAGAGTTCCTAGCAGTGGAAAGAGTAAGTGGAAAGACCCCAAGCAAGAAAACCAGGTTGGTTCATTTGGTGTGGGGCTGCATCTTAGCGATCAAGAGAGAGTATGGTAAAAGACGCGGCTGGAGGGACTTCCTTGGCGGTCCAGCGGTTAAGACTCTGCACTTCTGCAACAGGGGGCACAGATTCAATCCCTGGTCAGGGATCTAAGATCTCCTATGCCACACAATGCAGCCAAAAAAAAAAAAAAAAAGATGTGGCTGGAGAAGTAGGTGGGCACTAGTTGGCATAGAACCTTATTATGTTGTTCTACTCTCATGAATTTTGAGTTTCACTCCCATAGGAGGGTTTGAAAGCAGGAGATTGGGCTGACATGGGAGGATTTTAAAGGGCTGACATAGGGAGGATTTAATTCAAACCCTCATAGGGAGACTGATTCAAATGAATTGATATTTTTACAAGTCACTTCTAGAGACTATGTCAAAAATGAGGGTGGGAGGGTGGGAGTTGGTAGGGGTCAAGAGTGGAAGCAGGGAAACCCATTACAGATGGAGTAAGGGAACCCTCTCAAGGTCAACCAGCAAGACAGGAGCACCACTGAATGGGTTCATGTCCTCCTTCTAGACAACAGTGTCTTGCTCTAAGTGGAAAGAGCACACACCAGGAGCCTTCATCTGCAGCAAATATCCAGCCTCTCCCTGGTGTCACACTTCTGGGCTGCCAACAAACATTCATTGTTGGGTTTTTTAATGTTCCACTAAATGCGTCAGGAAAAAAAAAAAAAGGACTCATTTTATTCGAAGCAGCGTTTGCAGTCACTTTACAGCTGGTGACTGCTAATTGTCATCTGTTAGGTTGGGCATCAGAAGGTGTCATCAGAAAGTCTGTCCATCTGTCCTGGACTATATCAGCCTTCCTTATGCTTCCCATCCACAACCTGCCTTCTTACCACTCTCTCCAGAGCCAGCCCCCATGTCTCTTGGTGCTCAAGCCAGTCCTGCCTGGGAGGAGAAGACAAATTCTTATTCATGAGGTTCCATTGACTGGAGAAGTGGAAACAGCCATGTGAGTTTAAATAAGAGTTTGAATATGTACACCCAGTATGAGTCAGTCTGGGTGCATACCATGACTGTGTCAGCCCAACGCTTCAAATCCTTTTCCTACGGAAATTGTTAGAAAGAAATAGTTATATAAATAAAGAAAGAAGTAGACACATAAACACTCACCCTCCCCAGCTTCATCATCATCCCTAAAGTGAGACTATTAAATATACAGTGGAAGAAATGGAGAAAGATATACATCAAGGTGTTAACAGTGTCTTTCTCTGAATGAAAAGATTTTTTTCCTTCTTCTAGTTTGTGTTTGGTAACATTCCTATAGGAAATATGTATCATTTGTGATAAGAAGTAAAAACAATTGAAGATATTTTTAATGAAGATAAAAGTACCTTATAAGTAGATAAGAAGTTTTGCCTACCCCCAAAGGGCTGTGAAAGGAAGAAATGACAGTGAAATGACATTGTGAACACACTTCGAGAACACTGAATCCCAGAAGAAGGTAAAGAATGGCCACTGTGCTTGTTAACCAGCATGAACACCTTAGCTGCTACCCAAGAAATGTCATCACTCACATTCCTCTTTTCTTTCCCTATCTCTCCTTCTCCTTTCTTTCTCCCATCCTTCCTCCCTTTCTCTTTGCCAAGGACTCAGCCAAGAAAAACAGCATCCATAGGGTTTGCTTCCAGGAAGGGAGAACTCCCAGTTAAAATCTCCAGTGGTGGCCGAAGTCTTTGGTTCTTCCTTACCCCTTGTCTGCATCCCTCATCTCTGAGAATTCTGCATCAGGACATACATACATACACTTGGAATCTACACCAGTTTCTTCAAACCAAGAAACTTTCATCCCAAATATGCTCTTACACCACCATCCCACATCCTTCCTTCATTTGTGGACTCACTGGGTATTTTTTAAGAGTCTCCTCCGTGCCACACACTGTGCTGGGTGCTACGGATCCCAAGGTGATGGGTGGGGTGTTTCCTGTCCTCAGGGGACTGATGTTCTGGGAGAGGAGAATAGTACTGATCAGTCACATGTTGACTTAAGCTTATTAAATACTAGAAGAATAAGGAATGGGTTACTACAAGAGGGTTTATCAGAGGATTAAGACCTAATCTGGGGGTCTATAAAGGCGTCCTTGAAAAGAATGATGACTAAACGGAGAAATGAAAGGTAAATAGGATATTAACAAATCAAGGGACAGGGAGAGAAGAATGTTTCAAACAGATAAAACCGCCCGGGAGGCTTTTTTTTTTTTAAAGTGCTGCTCCTATCACCAAAAAGATGCCAGGGTGATTTGGCAGGATCAGGAGAATGAAGACGTAGACCCAGTGAGCAGAACTTAGAAGCCTTGGGATGGTCCTGGTCTTGATCCAGAAACAGTGTGAGGCCATGGGAGGCTTATAAGCAGGCAGATGACGTGTGTGTGTGTGTGTGTGTGTGTGACCACTCTCACCTTGGTGTGAAGAAATGAATCTGAAAAATGGTATGTGGCAAGCAGCCTGTTTTCTCCAAATCCTCCTTCCTTTCTTCCTGGGCACATGTTCACCCAGCTGGAGCCTCCATTTCCCAGCTTCCCGCTCAGCCAGGTATGGCTATGTGAGCATAAGCAGAGTAAACACCTTCTGGTCACTTGGTGGCTCAGATGGCAAAGAATCCGCCTGCAATGTGTGGGAGACCCAGGTTCCATCCCTGGGAAGGGAATGGCTTCCCACTCCAGTATTCTTGCCTGGGAAATCCCATGGACAGAGGAGCCTGGAGGAATACAGTCCGTGGGGTCGCGAAGAGTCAGACGCAACTGAGTGGCTAACACTTTCAGTTGCTTGTTTAACAGGAATGGCTTGCCGCAGGCTTCCACTCACCTTTTCTGTGGGCTGGAATGTGAATGTGGCAGGGACCCAGCATCGATCATGAGAACAAAACAGAGCCCTAGGAACTGGCAGAGCAACAAGGTGGGGCCATGTGACCTCAGGGAACAGACCTTCTCCCTCACTCTGGACTGTTATACAAGAGAGAAACAAACAACTTAGATCTTTGTTTCTAACAGACAAACTTGACCCACTGTGTTTTAGAACTTCCGGTACAGCAGCTTAGTCTTTATCCTCACCAATATCATGGATATTAGTTAAATTTCTTTGGTCATAAGCAACAGGAATTCACTCAGGCTAACTTAGGCCAAAAAAAAGGCAATTTATTAGAAGGTTATGGACTAGGGCCCAGAATCAAAGGAAAATCTAAAGAGCCTGTGCTGGGAAGCAAAAATTAATGGCTAGTCTCTTCTAGTACTGCCAATTGGATAAATAACTCCAGTCATTTTCAGTCTTTATTACATTCTGCTCAAAACTTAAATTTCTAAGAGAGAGGATCTGAATGCCTCATATAGGTCACATGCCGACCCCTGGGCAGATGAGTGGGTTGGAAGGAGTAAGGAGTACCTCGTTTGATCCTCCCACGAGGACTGTACCTAATGGAACTGGATGTTCCCCCAGGAAAAATCACAGCTCTGCAACCAAGAGAATGGGCATGGATGCCCACCCCGAGGATGCAAGGACAAATATCAGGCAACCACTTAGGGGGCTCCTGCAGAGGTCCAGGTGAGCATTGAGGATGTCATGGATGAGGATGGTAGTAATGATGATATTAACAAAACAAAGCAGATAAGTGTAAGATATAATCAGGGGGCAGAATCAAAAAAAAGTTTTGGTTTGTCAATAAACTTTGGTTGAATAAGAGACACTGAGTAGGATTTAATTTCATAGCTTAGGAAATATTTTATTCTCACACTCAATATAATAATCTGAAATGGAAGTTTTGGGTAACATATTCAAGGTCACACAGTGAGCAGAGGAGGCAAGACTCAAACCTAACCTGACTGATTTCCAAGGCCCCGTCACTCAACATAACACAATCTGGCCCAATAAATAAAAGTTATAGAATCAAAAGAACTTAAGTGCATGTATTCCTTCAGTGCACTGACAGAATTAAAAACAGACAGTATAACATAAGACCCATCTAAAAGCAGAGATCTCTTCCCAGTAGGGAAAATGGGATAGCAGTATTGCAGGTAAGCTTTAAACTGAAAGATGCACACACCCATCATAAGATTAATTCCTGATTGTTTAACCAAACATAGAATTCACAGGTGCAGAATGGCCATAGGGACTATAACTGCAACCCCAGTGGGGCTACAGCTTCTAAAGCCAAGGCTCAGCGAGAACTGAGAAGCTCAATTTTTTCTGCTTCACATGGGACTTATAAGTTGTGCATAAGCACTTGGTGCCCTTGATGGAAAATATGTATGGGTATCACAGGCTTTCCACTTTTCAAACCAAAGTTAGGGTTGGTAGAGCGACATTCTAACACAGTTTCAAAAAGAAAAAGCAAGGCCATGCCTCGGGCCTCTGAATCATATTCTTAGCCTAGCTTCCCAGCATCTCAGAAACCCCATCACTCTGCGAAGTGACCTTCACTTCTCAGAGTGATCCTGTCAGACCTTCACTGGTAACCCCTCAGTGCTCACCATTCCCACATGGACCAATGATTTCTACTACGAGCACAGGGATTGTGTCTGAATGCTTTCTCTGGCTGCAGGAGCATGCTCAGCCAACATGAGGGGCAGGGTAGAGAGCAGCACTCTGTCAATGAAGAACAGGAGCCTTAACCCTTTGGTACACAGTGCAGAGGTGGGTACCACACTGTCTTCCAGAGATCCCCAGTAAGTTGGAGAGGAAAGCTGCTTATTCCTGCTCCCTGGTTTGGCTGTCCTCGCTTCCCTGTCTCGCTTCTCCTCTTCCTGGCTAATTATCTCCTGGGATCATCTCCCAAATCAATTGCTTGCTCTGGAATACTTGGGTCAGCATCTGGGAAATGCTTACCCTAACCATTCAACATTATAGCAATCCAAGTCTATGCCCGGACCAGTAATGCTGAAGAAGCTGAAGTTGAATGGTTCTATGAAGACCTACAAGACCTTCTAGAACTAACACCCAAAAAAAATGTCCTTTTCATTATTGGGGACTGGAATGCAAAAATAGGAAGTCAAGGAATATCTGAAGTAACAGACAAATTTAGCCTTGGAGTACAGAATAAAGCAGGGCAAAGACTAACAGAGTTTTGCCAAGAGAACACACTGGTCATAGCAAACACCCTCTTCCAACAACACAAGAGAAAACTACACATGGACATAACCAGATGGTCAATACCAAAATCAGTTTGATTATATTATTTGCAGACAAAGATAAAGAAGTTCTATACAGTCAGCAAAAACAAGACTGGGAACTGACTGAGGCTCAGATCATGAACTCCTTATTGCCAAATTCAGATTTAAATTGAAGAAAGTAGGGAAAAACCACTAGACCATTCAGGTATGACCTAAATCCAATCCCTTATGATTATACAGTGGAAGTGACAAAGAGATTCAAGGGATTAGAACTGATAGATAGAGTGCCTGAACAACTATGGACAGAGGTTCATGACATTGTACAGGAGGCAGTGATCAAGACCATCCCCAAGAAAAAGAAATGCAAAAAGGCAAATGAGGATGCCTTACAACTAGCTGAGAAAAGAAGAGAAGCGAAAAGCAAAAGAGAAAAGGAAAGATGTATCTGTATGAATGCAGAGTTCCAAAGAACAACAAGGAGAGGTAAGATAGCCTTCTTCAGTGATCAATGCAAAGAAATAGAGGAAAACAATTCAATGGGAAAGACTAGAGACTCCTTCAAGAAAATTAAAGATACCAATGCAAAGATGGGCTCAATAAAGGATAGAAATTGTATAGACCTAACAGAAGCAAAAGATATTAAGAAGAGGTGGCCAGAATACACAGAAAAACTACACAAAAATGATCTTCATGACCCAGATAATCCCAATGGTGTGATCACTCACCTAGAGCCAGACATCCTGGAATGTGAAGTCAAGTGGGCCTTAGGAAGCATCACTGCGAACAAAGCTAGTGGAGGTGATGGAATTTCAATTGAGCTCTTTCAAATCCTAAAAGATGATGCTGTGAAAGTGTTGCACTCAATATGTTTGCAAATATAGAAAACTCAGCAATGGCCCCAGGACTGACTGGAAAACATCAGTTTTCATTATAGTCCCAAAGAAAGGCAATGCCAAAGAATACTCAAACTACTGCACAATTGCACTCATCTCACACGCTAGCAAATTCTCCAAGCCAGGCTTCAACAGTATGTGAATCATGAACTTCCAGATGTTCAAGCTGGTTTTAGAAAAGGCAGAGGAACCAAAGATCAAATTGCCAACATCCACTGGATGACAGAAAAAACATGAGCGTTTCAGAAAAATATCTACTTCTGCTTTACTGACTATGCCAAAGCCTCTGACTGTGTAGATCATGACAAACTGTGGAACATTCTTCAAGAGATAGGAATACCAGACCACCTGACCTGCCTCCTGAGAAATCTGTATACAGGTCAAGAAGCAACTGTTAGAACTGGAAATGGAACAACAGACTGGCTCTAAATCAGGAAAGACATACGTCAAGGCTGTATATTGTCATTCTGTTTATTTAACTTATATGCAGAGTACATCATGCAAAATGGTGGGCTGGATAAAGCACAACCTGGAATCAAGATTGCTGGGAGAAATATCAATAACCTCAGATAGGCAGATGACACCACCCTTATGGCAGAAACTGAAGAACTAAAGAGCCTCTTCATGAAAGTAAAAGAGGAGAATGAAAAAGTTGACTTAAAATTCAACATTCAGAAAACTAAGATCATGGCATCTGTTCCCATCACTTTATAGCTAATAGATAGGGAAACAATGGAAATAATTACAGGCTTTATTTTGGGGGGCTCCAAAATCATGGCAGATGGTGACTGCAGCCATGAAATTAAAAGATGCTTGTTCCTTGGAAAAAAAGTTATGACCAACCTAGACAGCATATTAAAAAGCAGAGACATTATTTTGCCAACAAAGGTCCATCTAGTCAAAGCTATGGTTTTTCCAATAGTCATGTATGGATGTGAGAGTTGGACTATAAATAAAGCTGAGTGCCAAAGAACTGATGCTTTTGAACTGAGGTCTTGGAGAAAACTCTTGAGAGGCCCTTGGACAGCAAGGAGATCCAACCAGTTCATCCTAAAGGAAATCAATCCTGAATTTTCACTGGAAGGACTGATGTTGAAGCTGAAATTCCAATACTTTGGCCATCTGATGCAAAGAACTGACTCATTTGAAAAGACCCTGATGCTGGGAAAGTTGAAGGTGGCAAGAAAAGGGGATGACAGAGGATGAGATGGTTGGATGGCATCACCAACTCAGTGGACATGAGTTTGAGTAGCCCCTGGGAGTTGGTAATGGACAGGGAGGCCTGGCATGGTGCAGTCCATGGGGTCACAGAATCGGACATGACTGAGTGACTGAACTGACTGACTGACTGAAGACACCCTTTAAAATACATTGCTTGGATCACACTATAAACTGTATGCTACACACAAGACATATATCTAACATTGTTTTATTTTATTTTTAATTTATTTTCTTTAGTTGGAGGCTAATTACTTTATAATATTGTAGCAGTTTGCCACACATTGATATGAATCAGCCATGGGTTTACATGTGTTCCCCATCCTGAACCCCTTCCCACTTCCCTCCCCATCCCATCCCTCTGGGTCACCCCGGTGCACCAGCCCTGAGCACCCTGTCTCATGCATCGAACCTGGACTGGCGGTCTATTTCTCGTATGATAATACACGTTTCAATGCTATTCTCTCAGATCATCCCACCCTCGTCTTCTCCCACAGAGTCCAAATGACTGTTCTATACATCTGTGTCTCTTGCTGTCTCGCATATAGGATTATTGTTATCATCCTTCTAAATTCCATATATGTGCGTTAGTATACTGTATTGGTATTTTTCTTTCTGGCTTACTTCACTCTGTATAATGGGCTCCAGTTTCATTCACCTCATTAGAACTGATTCAAATGTATTCTTTTTAATGGGCTGAGTAATATTCCATTGTGTATATGTACCACAGCTTTCTTATCCATTCGTCTGTTGATGGACATCTAGGTTGCTTCTATGTCCTGGCTCTTATAAACAGTGCTATGATGAACATTGGGGTACACATATCTCTTTCAATTCTGGTTTCGTCAGTGTGTATGCCCAGTAGTGGGATTGCTGGGTCATATGGCAGTTCTATTTCCAGTTTTTTAAGGAATCTCCACATTGTTCTCCATAGAGGCTGTACTAGTTTGCATTCCCACCAACAGTGTAAGAGGGTTCCCTTTTCTCCACACCCTCTCCAGCATTTATTGCTTGTAGACTTTTGGATAGCAACCATTCTGACTGGAGTGAAATGGTACTTCACTGTGGTTTTGATTTGCATTTCTCTGATAATGAGTAATGTTGAGCATCTTTTCATGTGTTTGTTAGCCATCTGTATGTCTTCTTTAGAGAAAAAGACATGTATCTAAAACAAAATCCTTCAGAAAGATTGGAAGTTAAAGAGTGAATAAGATGCTCCAGGTAAAAACAAACAGATGGTCATGTGTGAGTAAGGCCACCAATAAAACCTCAACAAATTCTCAACATCAGAGAATGGACTTGTGGACACAGTGCAGGAAGGAATGTGACAAATGGAGAAAGTAACAGAGACATACATACACTCATGCTTGTGTTCACTCAGTCATGTCCAACTCTTTATGACACCATGGACTGTAGCCCACCAGGCTCCCCTGTCCAAGGGATTTCCCAGGCAGGAATACTGAAAAGGATTGCCATTTGCTCCTCCAGGGTATCTTTCTGACCCAGGGATCGAACTCATGTCTCCTGTGTCTCCTGCATTGGTAGACGGATTCTTTCCAGTGATCCACCTGGGAAGCTCATATATAAATCTCATATACCCACCTGGGAAGCTACCATATATAAAATAGCCAGTGGGAATTTGCTGTATGACTCAGGGAGCTCAAATCAGTGCTCTATGACAACCTAGAGGGGTGGGATGAGCTGGGAGGTGGGAGGGAGGTTCAAGAGAAAGGGAATATTATGTATATATCCACGACTCATTCATGTTGATGTATGGCAGAAATAAACACAATATAGTAAAGCAATTAACCTTCAGTTAAAAACAAATAAGTTAAAACAACAACAGGAGGAGCTCTGATGATCTAGAAGGGTGGGATGGAGGAAGGGATGGGAGGCTCAAGAGGGAGGTGATACATGTATGATTACGGCTGATTTATGTTGTTGTATGGCAGAGGCCATCACAAAATTGTAAAGCAATTTTCCTCCAATTAAAAAACAAATTTAAAAAAGCAGAATAAAAAAAGAAACACCTCCATGGGAGAAATGGGAAGTTATTATTTAATGAGTACAGGAAAGATGACAATGCTCTGGAATTAATGATGATGGAGGTTGCACAACTGTGTAAATGTACTTAATGGCTCAGAACTATATATTTTAAATGGTCAAAATGATAAATGTTATGTTTATATATATTTTACCACAAGGAAAAAACCTCAGAGAGCATACTCTAATTACAAAGAAATAAAGCTAGAAATTAATAAGAATGCATTAAACAATAAACACATTGCCACTGAAAAAGTGGTAAACTTCATCTTAAATAAATTTTGTGCCAAAGAAGAAATCAAAATCAAAATTTTGGACTATGTACAAAGGTGAAAAGACGGTGCATCAGAACCTGTGGAATAAAGCAAAAACAATATTCAAGGGAAATCAAAGCTTAAAATATGTATACTGTTAAACAATAAAGAACAAAAATAAGTTGCAAAACTTCCAAAAGATTTTTTTAAAGCATAACAAAATAAATCTAAGGAAATCAAAAATAAGGAATAAATAGGTTCAAAGGCAGAAATTAGTGACTTAACATGAAAAGTAGTGACTAGGGAATGAATCCAAGAGCTAGATTTTTGAGGGAAAAAATAATAAAATGTATGTACCATTAACTAATCTAATAAAGAAACAAGAAAACAGCAGACATACAAAATATAAGTGATGACAGGGAAATAATAAAAGAGATAATTCAAAGAATGATAATAAAGACTTCAATTCCTTATAAAGTTGAAGACTGGGATGGAATAGATAATTTCCTAGAAAAATATATCACAGCTGACCCAGGAAGAGGTGAGAATATAAATACACTAATTTTTATGCACATTAATTTATCTGTCACAACTGGTACTATATACAGTTTTTAAAATACACTAATTTTAGAAGTAATTGAGAGAGGAATAAAAGAGCTAGCTAGAAGAGATCTTCAAAGAGAAAAACAACCAAATCTTCACAGAACTCCAGTGCTACTTCAACTGTTTAGAGTCTTAAAAGAGAAGTTCCAACGTCTTTTTACAAAGCTAACAAAACTTGGAAACCAAAACCTGATAAAAATATAACAACAAAAAAAATACAGAGTAAAGCTCATCTAATACAAAAACCCTGAATAAAACATCAGCACTTAAGATCTGGCAGCATCCTAAAAGAATAATATAACAAGATTTAAAATGCAAAGAAAGTTAAACATTAGGACTCACTAGAATCACATGTCAATGGAAAGAAAGGATCTAACCATCTTCAAAGATGCTGGGGAAAGTATCAGATGAAAAAAAAAACACAAGAGTCTTGGTTGAAATAAACTAAACTCTTTATTAAAGCATGAAGAAATAGATACATCTTTAATATGATTTTAAGCATATATATATACAGAAATATGTATATAAAATATATGTAAGGAAAAGGCATCATCATGTGTAACAGTGAATTCCCAAACCATTCTCATTAAACTCTAGAATAAAGGAAGGTACCTGGACTTCCCTGGTGGTCCAGTGGTTAACAATCCACCTGCCCTGATCCGGGAAGATTTCACATGACACTTGGCAACTAAGCCCACGCAGCACAGCTGCCGAACCCACATATCTCAGAGCCTTTGCTCGGCAGCAAGAGAAGCCCCCACAATGAGAAGCCTGCGTGCCACAACTAAAGAGCAGCCCCCACTTGCCACAACTAGAGAAAGCCTGAACACAGCAATGAAGGCCCAGCACAGTCGTAAATAAATAAATAATTTTTTAAAGGAAGATACCCATCACCACTACTGCTGTTTAACATTCCTCCAGATGCTTTAGCAAGCCACAAAAATGTGATGGTTAAAATTGGAAATAGGAAGGCAACATCATGTGCTTGTATACCAATGAAACTCAAGAGGCTCAGTTACAAAGCTATGAAAAAAGAGAGAAATCAATAAAGTAAGTATTTAAATTTTACATACACATAACAGTAGCTCTCTGTATACAGTATCCCAGTTAGAACACATAATGGAAGGGGAAAAAATCTCATTTGTATTCGAAAAGATAAACTATTAGAGAATAAGTTTAAAAGGTGCAGAATCTATAAAAAGAAAACTTTAGGGCACTACTGAGGGACATGAAAGAAAACTCAAATGAATGAAAAGACAACTCTGTCCTTGGAAAGAAGATTAAGCAGTGTAAAGATGTCACTTCACCCTAAATCAACCCATAAATTTTATATAATCTCAATAATATATCAATGGAATATTTCTTAAGTGAGTAAAGCTCTTCTAGGGAGCTGTAAAGCTTCAATAATTAAATTAATTTGGTCCAGGTGCATAAAACAGACAGAAAAGAATAGCAAGACTAGAAATGAGTCTGAATACCTATGGAAATGTATTATGTGGCAAAGCTAGTATTTAAGTCTGTGGAGAAAACTAAAATATTTTTAATAAAAGGCATTTGACAACTGGTTAGCTATTTAGGGTGGGGGGCGGGGAGAAAACCAGATCCTTAATTCACTTCTTATCTCAAATAAGATAAGATTTATGTTAAATAAATAAACAAAAAATAAATAAATAAAAACACTAAAAGAAAACACAGGATAATTTAGTTTTTTAAATTTTGTAATCGAAAAGGCCACTTGATGATATAAAACCCAAAAGTCACAAAGAAAATTAATTTTAAAGTTTAAAATTTGATTTCATAAAATTTTTAAATATCTCTAGAATGAAATGGTCACCATAAACAAAGTATAAAAACAAACAAAAAGAAATGTTTGTGACACATATGACAAAGGGGCAATTTTGTCTAGGATAGGAGGGTTTTTAATAAGTTAAGAAAAATTCTAAAACCCAGTACATGAATTAACATGAAATATGTGATTTGCTTCATGGGGTTTTTTTTTAAGCATTTTAAAAATATACCAAACATCTAATAATCAGGAAAATGCAAATCAAAACCACTATTAGCTATCACCTCACACCAATCAGAAGAGCAATTATCAAAAAGACAACAAAAAACAAGTCATGGCAAGGGTATAGAGAAAAGGTAACCCTAATACCCTGTCAGTGGGAATGTCAGTTGGTGCAACCACTATGGAAAGCAGCAGGGAAATTCCTCAAAAAATTAACAAATAAAAGTACTGTACAGTCTAACCATTTAACTCCTGAGTATTTATCCAAAGAAAAGGAAAACATTAATTTGAAAAGATATTTGCACCCCTCTATTCACTGCAGAATTATGTAGGTCACCAAGATATGAAAGCAACCTAAGTGCCCATCAATAGATGAATGGATAAGGAAGATGTGGTATAGATATACAATGGAATATTACTCAGCCATAAAACGAACATAATCTTGCCACTGGCAACAACATCAATGGACCTAGAGGGTATTATGCTAAATGAATAAGTCAGATGGGAAAAGACTGTTGGAATGTGGTGATTTCAAATAATAGCCTCTGAAATGAACAGAAACTTTGAGACAGAAAAACAAAACAGGCAACTCCATACAGTGCAATTAAGAAGTTTATTGTAAGTAAACTGCCTGCATATAGGTAGGGTTGGGCAGATGATGAGCCAAAGGTGCACTCTGCACTGATTTTTTAAAAAGGGAGATTTAAAGGTGCCACACCTAAAAATAGAATCTGACTGCTGAGCGAGAAGGCCTTGGTACCAATGGGAACCAAAGGTTCCCCCACCCCACCCCACCCCACCCCCAGCTCTCATGACCATTTTTCCTCAAGCGTCACTAACCATCTGCATCAGCAAAAGACATCCTTCCAATTTTCATATCAGATGAAGGCAAGAGTAAAGGTTGGTAGGGAACTCCTCTGGCTTGGGCACATTCCTGGTGAGTTAGGCTGAAGCTCAACCATGCAGAAAGGGGAAGGAGGGTGACTGCAGGCTTAAGATGGAGAGGACTGAAAGGAGTCGTGGGGTCCAGCCACGCAGAGACAAGTACTGTATGACGTCACCCGTATATGAAATCTAACAAACAAAATCAATAAACAGAAGGAGAGGCACAGAGACAGAGAACAAACAGATGGCTGCCAGAGGGGGTGGGGGAAAGGAGAAAAACAAGTGAGGGAGATTCAGAGGTACAAACTTTCAGTTCTAAAATAAGTGAGTCACGGGTATGAAATGTACAGTGTGGGGAATACAGTCAATTATGTAATATCTTCGTATAGTGACAGATGGTAACTAGAGCTATCGTGGTGATCACTTTGAAATGTATAGAAATGTTAAGTCTGTGTTGTATAACAGGGACAAGCATAAGGTCAGTTATAACTCAAAAACGATCTCATAGAAAAAGAGATAAGATTGTGGTTATCAGAGGTGGGAGGAGGGACTGGGGGGAGGGAAATTGGATGAACGAAGTCAAAAGGTATGAACTTTCAGTTACAAGATAAATAAGTATAAGGAATGCAATGTACAACATAATAGATAAAATTAACATTTCTGGAAGATTGAGGGCAGGAGGAGAAGGGGAAGACAGAGCATGAGATGGTTGGATGACATCACTGACTCAGTGGACATGAGTTAGAGCAAACTCTGGGAGATGGTGGACAGGGAATCCTGGCATGCTGCAATCCATGGGATCTCAGAGTCATAGCAACTGAACAATGATAACATTATATATGAAAGTTATTAAGAGTAAATCCTAAGAATTCTCATCACAAGGGAAAAAATTTTTTTCTATTTCTTTAATTTTGTATCTATATGTAATGAACACAGAAGAACTTTACAAAAAAGATCTTCACGACTCAGATAATCATGATGGTGTGATCACTCACACTCAGCTAGAGCCAGACATCCTGGAAGGTGAAGTCAAGTGGGCCTTAGAAAGCCTCACTACAAACAAAGCTAGTGGAGGTGATGGAATTCCAGTGGAACTATTTCAAATCCTAAAAGATGATGCTGTGAAAGTGCTGCCCTCAATATGCCAGCAAATTTGGAAAACTCAGCAGTGGCCATAGGACTGGAAAAGGTTAGTTTTCGTTCCTATCCCAAAGAAAGGCAATGCCAAAGAATGCCCAAACTACTGCACAATTGCACTCATTTCACACGCTAGTAGAGTAATGCTCAAAATTCTCCAAGCCAGGCTTCAGCAATACATGATCCGTGAACTTCCAGATGTTCAAACTGGTTTTAGAAAAGGCAGAGGAACCAGAGATCAAATTGCCAACATCCGCTGGATTATCGAAAAAGCAAGAGAGTTCCAGAAAAACGTCTACTTTTGCTTTATTGACTATGCCAAAGCCGTTGACTATGTGAATCACAATAAACTGTGGAAAATCCTAAAAGAGATGGGCATACCAGACCACCTGACCTGCCTCTTGAGAAACCTGTATGCAGGTCAGGAAGCAACAGTTAGAACTGGACATGGAGCAACAGACTGGTTCCAAATAGGAAAAGGAGTATGTCAAGGCTGTATATTGTCACCTGCTTATTTAACTTATATGCAGAGTACATCATGAGAAACTCTGGGCTGGAGGAAGCACAAGTTGGAATCAAGATTGCCAGGAGAAATATCAATAACTTCAGATATGCAGATGACACCACCCTTATGGCAGAAAGTGAAGAGGAACTAAAGAGCCTCTTGATGAAAGTGAAAGAGGAGGGTGAAAAAGTTGACTTAAAACTCAACATTAAGAAAACTAAGTTCATGGCATCTGGTCCCATCACTCCACGGCAAATAGATGGGGAAACAGTGGAAGAAGTGTCAGACTTTATTTTTGGGGGTTCCAAAATCACTGCAGATGGTGATTGCAGCCATGAAATCAAAAGACGCCTACTCCTTAGAAGGAAATGTATGGCCAACCTGGATAGCATATTGAAAAGCAGATACATTACTTTGCCAACAAAGGTCCGTCTAGTCAAGGCTATGGTTTTTCCAGTAGTCATGTATGGATGTGAGAGTTGGACAGTGAAAAAGGCTGAGCACCAAAGAATTGATGCTTTTGAACTGTGGTGTTGGAGAAGACTCTTGACAGTCCCTTGGACTGCAAGGAGATCCACCCAATCCATCCTAAAGGAGATCAGTCCTGGGTGTTCATTGGAAGGACTGATGTTGAAGCTGAAACTCAATACTTTGGCCACCTCATGCAAAGAGTTGACTCATTGGAAAAGAACCTGATGCTGGGAAGGATTGGGGGCAGTAGGAGAAGGGGACAATAGAGGATGAGATGGTTGGATGGCATCACTGACTCGATGGACATGGGTTTGGGTAAACTCTGGGAGTTGGTGATGGACAGGGAGGCCTGGCGTGCTGCGGTTCATGGGGTCGCAGAGTCGGACACGACTGAGCGACTGAACTGATACTGATACTGATATGTGATGATGGATGTCCTCTAAACTTACTGTGGTTTTGTCTCATTATGTAGGTAATTCAAATCTTTACTGTACATCTTAAACTGACACAGTGCCATATGTCAATTATATCTCAAAAAAAAGAAAAAATATGTTGTACATGACTTGTTATTAAAAAATGTAAATTAAACCATTAAAAACATGCCATTATTTTAACCTATCAAAACACGGCAAAAATCAAAATGCCACTACTGATGGGGGGGGAAAACAGCTATCCTTGTGCACTATCAGCAGTATGTAAATTGTTAAAACTCCAACACAATCACTCCATAATTTCCGCGTACATAATCTTGGCCCAGCAATTGCCTTTCTAGAAACAGATTCAAGAATTTATCCCAGTAGCACATTCATAGCTGTAATCAAAGATACATGTACAAAGATGTCCACTTAAGCATTCTTTCCAATAGCAAAAACTGGAGATAATCTAAATGTCTCTCACTATGGAAATGGCTTGAAAAATAAAGATATACAAGTAAAAAATCAGTAGCCTTTCGATAGAATAAGGTATTTCCTGGTGTGCTGAACTAGAGCCATCTCCATGATATACTGAATTTAAAAGGAAAAAAGCAAGATCCAAAACAGTGTGTATTGCACATGCCATCTGTTCATGAAATGACTCTATCACAACAGCACATCTCTGGAAGGCATCACAATCAACTAGCAGCAAAAATGAGGGATTCTGGGAGGGAAAGCTTGAACCTGGAGGTCAGATATGAAGGAAAACTTATTTTTCACTGTGTATGTTCCTATGATGTGTGAATTTGTTTGCCATGTGCTCATGTAATTTTAAAATAACTGAACATTTCAAGAAAATATATAATAAAAAGTATCTCCCTGGAAATCCCAAAAAGAAATTTAGAAAAAAACAATTCCATTTACAGCATCAAAAAATAATAAGAAAACACTTAAGAACAAACTTAACAGAAGAGGCAAAAGACATATACTGGAAACAGCAAAACATTGCTGAAAGAAATGAAAGAAGACACAATTATATGGGAAAACAGAAGTGATTAAAGTGGTAAATTTTATGCATGCATTTTTTACCAAAATAAAAATTTTTTTTCAAGTAAACCTCTAGATTCAAGTGTTTTCCAAGTAATTCCTTCAGTTTCTAGGTCCAGCAAGATATCATTTTGTTGTCCTCCTCCTCCTCATTTTTTGAATACTATGTATTTGTTGCTCAGTCGCTGAGTCATGTCCGACTCTTTGCAACCCCATGGACGGCAGCACGCCAGGCCCTTCTGTCCTCCCCTGTCTCCCAGAGTTTGTTCAATTTCATGTCTATTGCGTCGGTGATGCTAGTTAACCATCTCATCACATTGCCCTATTTAATCCTCAATATGGCCCCATGAGGTTATTACATTATTTTTCACAGGAAACTGAAACTCAGAAGAGTTAAGTAACTTGCCCAAGATGAATACGTTGAGAGCTAAGACCTTAAATTTGAGGCATTCAACCAACCACTCCACCTGTGACCACTCCTCTGTTTTCTGCCTCGCCAGAAGTGGGATGCAGAGATGGAGAGTGGGGGAGGGAAAGGCAGTCAGGAAATATCCAGTTGCTTTTGGTTTTCAGAGACTTTCACTTCGAATGGCCCCATGGCACCTTAACCCTGCCCATCCATTGGAGGTTTCAGGTGAATTAAATCAGACACGTGTGGCAGCCCAAGAGGACTAGCTGAAGGTCTTATTGTATTAGTCATTTCTCCTGTCATCTTGAATTAGTATCATATTAGCTTAATGCAATACTAACATGATACAGAAATGTTAGCATATTACAGACTACTCAGTGTGTCAAGTAAGAACTTTATCATATTACTCTGCCACTGATATGTTGAAGAAGTGGAAGGGGATGTGGGCATGCCCATAAAACAGAGCCAGTTACTGTCAAATCCAAGCAAGCCCCCTACCCAAATGAACCCTGAATTGGAGAAAAGAGTGAGCGATTATGTTAGGATCTCTGATTCCAAAACATGTCATTACATAAATATTACAAGAAAAGCTAACATAGGTGCCTTCCAACAAGGTAACAAAGAGGATGCATGCGTTCCAAGTCACTTCAGCTCTTTGCAACTTCATGGACTGTAGCCGACTAGGCTCCTGTGTCCATGGGATTCTCCAGGCAAGAATACTGGAGTGGGTTGCCATGTCCTCCCCCAGGGAGTTTTTCTGAACCAGGAATGGAACCGCGTCTCCCATGTCTCCTGCATTGGCAGGCAGATTCTTTACCACTAGCGTCACCTGGGAAGCCAACAAGGAAGTTGAATCCCTAATAAGCTGTTATTTTCAAGCCGGTGCCCTTTTTCCTAATCATTGACAGACAGCAGACTTAAGGGAAGTGGGAAGGGAATCTCTCCTGAGAGCCCAAACAGTTGTATCTTCAGTTCTGATATGAAGTCTACACCTCTGCTTGGTGGGTAACACCTTGTTGCTGCATAAATGGCCAGGGTTCTTATCTTGGAATAAATAGACCCTTAGGGAGTCCGCCATTGATTTCCAGAGGGTGATTAAATTCCCCAAATTGTGTATAAAATTGTGTGTGTGCAAATGGCTTTCTTTTTCCCCCTTGGGAAAGGTCTGCAGATTCTCTCTCTCTCTCTCTCTTTTTTTTTTTTTTTGCTGCATTGAGTCTTAGTTGTGGCAAGCAGAATCATCATTATGTCATGCAGGATCTTTCGAAGCTGTGCACTGACTCTTTAGCTGTGGCTTGAGGGTTCAGTTGCAGAGCACAGGCTTAGTTGCCCCCCAGGTATGTGGGATCTTAATTCCCTGACCACGGACTGTAACCCGCCAGACTCCTCTGTCCATAGTGTTTCCCCTTCTCCAGGGATCTTCCCAACCCAGGGGCTGAACCCATGTCTTCTGCATTGGAAGGGGATTCTTAACCACTGGGCTACCAGGGAAGTCCCTCAACTATATTTCTATAAGGACCCTCTTGTTTTTCTCATGGTAACATGACTTCGGGTTCCTCTACTTGTGAAGGTGTAGAAACTTCATTAACTAGTTCCTCATGGAATAATCTAATGTAGGATCCCAAAAAAGAAAACCGCAACTTTGACCAAGAGAGACCAAGTCCATTTCTTAATTTCTCAAAGTGAGTCCAGGGCTCCATGTCCAAACCAGAAGGAGGATGTTGAACTCAAAACATGCTAAGTTGCTTCAGTTGTGTCTGATTCTTTGTGACCCTATGAACTGTAGCCTACCAGGCTCCTCTATCCATGGGATTTCCCAGGCAGGAATACTGGAGAGGGTTGCCATTTTCTTCTCCAAAAGCTTGAAATTTCTTTACTGACCTTATTTTGTTTCTCTTCTTGGCTTTGGAGGAGTGGGTTGCCATGTCCTCCTCCAGGGAATCTTCCTGACCTAGGAATTAATTCCACGTCTCCTTTGTCTCCTGCATTGGCAAGCTGGTTCTTTACCACTAGCGCCACCTGGGAAGTCATGAACTCAACGCAGTATTACTATTAATGTGCAATTCCCCTTAATTAAAAATCAATTAGCAAATTTCCTGATAAGCCAATGGTATTTACAAATATAAACTAATAGCTATTTATTAGAATGTTTATTTGAAGGCCTTAAAATGAGTTTTTCCTTGTAGTGTGATAATTGTTCAGATGGCTTCCTGCTGGTTTAATTACTTCAATTAACTAGGATTCTCAGAGACAAGTTTCCCTTGGCTTTGGATTTTCTAGCCCCAGTTATTATCACTGGTGTTTCAATTTTGGTAGCTTAAGGGCCAAGATTGTATCTGTGCCACCCAGCACCAAATACCAATGTTGAAAGATATGAAGTCAGTACAAAGAGGTAAGAAGAAAAATCAAGCCTACATGTGTTTCCCAGGCGCTCCTTCACAGACCAAGAGGATGCTACTAGTCACACATCACTAGGCTGAGTCTCTTTGGATTCAGAAGCTGGGGGGCTAGTTGTGTCTAACCATCCCTGTGTTCACTTCTTGCCTTCATGTTGGCATGTTTTAAACCATTAAATGAAGACTGGAAGGGATATATGGTTCAGTGAAAGAGTGCCAGGCTTAGCAAATGATGGCCTGAGTGTGCTTATTTTAAAATATGTCCCCAAGAGGCAGACTGATGTTGCCAAGGAGGGGGTTGGGGGAATGGGAGGTTGGGGTTAGCAGATGTAGGCTTTTATACATGGAATGGATAAGCAGGAAGATTCTACTGTATGGCACAGAAAACTATGTTCAATATCCTATGCTAAACTGTAATGGAGGGACTTCCCTGGTGATCCCAGTGGCTAAGACTCCATGTTCCCAGGGCAGGGCGCCTGGGTTGGATCCCTGATCCAATGTGGGAACTAGATCCCACATGTTGCAACTAAGCTCCCATATTCCACAATGAAGATTTCAAGTGATGTAACCAAGACCCTGTTGGAGAAGACTCTTGAGAGTCCCTTGGACAGCAAGGAGATCCAACCAGTCCATCCTAAAGGAAATCAGTCCCAAATATTCATTGGAAGGACTGATCCTGAGGCTGAAACTCCAATACTTTGGCTACCTGATGTGAAGAACTGACTCATTTGAAAAGACCCTGAAACTGGGAAAGATTGAAAGCAAGAGGAGAAGGGGATGACAGAGGATGAGATGGTTGGATGGCATCATCAACTCAATGGATATGAGTTGGAGTAAACTCCGAGAGTTGGCAATGGACAGGGAGGCCTGATATGCTGCAGTCCATGGGGTTGCAAAGAGTTGGACACGACTGAGCTACTGAACTGAACTGAACTAAGACCCAGTGCAGCCAAATAAATAAATAAAATTTTTAAATCACAATGGAAAAGAATATATGTATATAACTGTATATCACTGAATCACTTTGCTGTATAGCAGTAATTAACACTGTAAATCAACTATGTGTGTGTGCACATGTGCGCACTCAGTCATGTCTGATTCTTTTAACCCTGTGGATGGTAGCCCACCAGGCTCCTCTGTTCATGGAATTTTCCAGGCAAGAATACTGGAGCAGGTTGCCATTTCCCTCTCCAGGGGACCTTCCCAACCCAGAGACTGAACCCACGTCTCTTCCATCTCCTGCATTGGCAGGCAGATTCTGTATTGACTAAGCCAAAAATCAACTATACTTAAATTTAAAAAATGAAAAAATAAAGCTAAAAAGTTAAAATATGTCTACTAATTCTTCAACATACCCCTTTCTAAAGGTGGCCTCTATTTACCCTCTCTTTGAGTGTAGGCTGAACTCAGTGACTCTCTTCCAACAAACAGAATGTTGCACAGGTGACAATAAGGGGGTGAGATCAAAAGAGTCCTCCCAGCTTCCTCCCAGTCCCTTAGGTTGCTCATCCCCAGTGAAGTTGCTTCAATGTCATGAGCATCTCATGGAGAGGTCCACATGGCAAGGAACAGAGGTCCAGAGGCTGTGTGGTAGAATGCCATAGAGGAGACAACAGGGGACCTGTGATCCCTTAGCCTCAGGGGTGCACTTGGAGGTCAGAGGTCAAAGGTCATGACTAGCCTGGGTTGAAGCAGAAAAGATGAAGAAAAAAATACATTTGAATTAAATTTTTAGTGTAGAATAGATATGAATGATGAGAATTTGGACTTTGTGGGGGGAATCAAAGATGGCTCTGATTTGGGGCTTGAGCAACAGGGAAGAGAGTAGAGCTAGTGACTGAGATATTGAAAACTCAGGTAAAAACAGGTCTGAGCCCTACCTGTGTGACCCAGATCTCAGCTGGTTATAGCTTCTGTGGCCAGTGAGGCTAGGCTTATGGATGAAACTTTCCTACAGATCAAGAAACGTTGCTTGGTTAGATAATGCATTGTAATTTGTTTAAAGTTATTAACATAAATTATATACTGAGAGGGCGTGGAGAGAAGGGAACCCTCCCTATATTGTTGGTGAGAAGGTAAATTGATGCAGCCACCATGCAGAACAGTAAGGAGGTTCCTTCAAGAAACCAAAAACTAGAGCTACTATATGACCCTACAGGGCTTCCCAGTGGGGCACTAGTGGTGCCAAAAGAACCCTCTTGCCAATGCAGGAGACATGAGAGACACAGGTTCAATCCCCTGGAGGAGGGCACAGCAAGCCACTCCAGTATTCTTGTGTGGAGAATCTCATAGACAGAGGAGCTTGGCAGGCTACAGTCCATAGGGTCACAAAGAGTTGGATACAACCGAAGCAACACAGCGTGGCATAGCATAGCACATGACTGTACAATCCCACTCCTGGGCATATATCCAGAGAAAAACATGGCCTGAAAAGATACGTGCACCCCCAATGTTCGTTTCAGCACTGTTTACAACTGCCAAGACAGGGAAGCAACCTAGATATCCATCAACAGAGGAATGGATAAAGAAGATGCAGTACATATATACAATGGAATATTACTCAGCCATGAAAAAGAATGAAATAACGCCATTTGCAGCAACGTGGATGGCCTTAGAGATTGTCATGCTAAGTGAAGTTAAGTCATACAGTGAAAGAGACATACAGTATGACATACCTTATATGCAGAATCAAAAAAGGAATGATACAAATAAACTTATTTACAAAGCAGAAACAGACTCACAGAACTAGAGAATGAACTTATGGTTGCCAAGGGGGAAGAATGAGGGAAAGAGTTAGGGAGTTTGGGATCCACATGCACACACTGCTGTATTTAAAATGAATAACCAACAGGACCTACTGCATACCATGTGGAGCTCTGCTCAAGGTTATGTGGTAGCCTGGATGGGAGGGGAGTTCAGGGGAGAATGGATACATGCATAAAGCTGGCCAAGTTCCTTTGCTGTCCACCTGAAACTATCTAAACATTGTTAAACATCTGTACTCAAATACAAAATTAAAAGTTTAAAAAACAAATATAGATTACATATTTGAAATTCACAATTCTATGAGGTAATCAAGATGAATGCTTATATCGCCATTCTCCAGATGAGGTAAACTGTTGTTCAGAGAAGTTACCTGGCTTTCGTAACGTTGCCAGCTAGAAAGAAACTATACAGGGCTTCTTAAAAGGGGAACAGATGGCATTTTGGACAAGACAATTCTATGTGCTGAATTATTTCCTGCATGTTCACTATCCTTAGATCCTGCCCACTAAGTGCCAGAGGAGATCCCTCTCACCCATCCACCCACCCAATCATTGTGATGGCCAGATGCATTTCCAAACTCTCCTTAGAGGGTCACACACATATATCATGACTATCATTAACTGCGATTATTTTTCCCTGCTGTGCACACAGGTGCACACACACACACACACACACACCCCTTCAAAATCAAAAGTAATCCTACCCTACTTTCACCTCCCTGAATTAACTCGTTCATGAAGCCGTTTCTCTGCCAGGCACTTGGTGGGTGCTGAGGATACAGAGATGGATCAAATTAATGTCTAATTTACATGACTTCTCAGTCAGGTAAGGAGCTCACAATTTCTGCAATATTTAAAGGAACATTTCAGGAGGGTTCTCCAGGCCTGATCTCTGTGCACAGTCTCCACTATGAAACATGAATTCTTTCCTGCCAGTGATAAACAAATATCAGGAGTCTGAATACACAAACACGTCATATAGCAGACGATTCTGGAACCTCAGGCAAAATATGATAATATTTTCATGGGCTGCCCAAATTCCAAGCATTAGATTTGATGAACAGCTTTATTGAATTTTGTGGATAAATATTTAAAGCCTTCAAGGGCTTGTGTAAATCACACCTAGGCAGACGCACTTGCTCACAGTGCCATCTGCTGGTACCTACTGGTGTTGAACAGAGACATGAACGAGTAGCTAGGACTCTATATAATGGAGACTCAGGCCATTCGCGCTGGCCCCAGAACCCAGATTCTGAAGAGACGGAATCCAAGGCACCAATCTTCAGAAACCTAGAGGTGTCCAAGAGCAAAACTTTTCCAAATGAACATTAGATGAGGGAAGCAGAAGGAAGGCGGGTATGAAGATGCAATAATTTCTTGTTTTCAGAAGAATTTTGGAAACATAGTGCCCTCCAGAGGTCATACAGCCCTTCCCCCTGATCCAGGCAGAAATACACCTGAAACTGTCAAAAGAGTTCTCAGTCCTCCCAGAACAGGCTCCCAGGTCCTTTGCTTCATTGCTTTCCCTGACATCTGTCCTCTAGGCGGATGCTACACAGCTCTTAAAAAAAAAGTCATGCCCTGGAAGCACGTGTAGGAAATGTTCACACATTCAGAGTGTGTGGGGAAAAATGACAAAATAGGTAGAAGATATGTGTGTATGTGCACACGCACGCTCCCGAACACGTGCCTGCACGTGTGCACAAAATAGACACCAAAGTGTCAGCAATGTTTATCTCTAATGGTGAACATAAGGATGATTTTTAAAACTGTCTTCCTTGACACAGACATAAAGAACAGACTTTTGGACACAGTGGGAGAAGGAAAGGGTGGGATGATTTCAGAGAATAATGCTGAAGCACACACATTACCATCTGTAAGATAGTGGGAGTTTGATGTATGACACAAGGAACCCACCGTCGGTGCTATGTGACAACCTGGAGGGATGAGGCGGGGAGGGAGGTAGGAGAGGGGTTTTGGAGGGAGCGGACACATATATGTCTATGGCTAATTCATGTCGATATATGGCCGAGGCCATCGCAATATTGTAAAGTGATTACCCTACAATTGAAATAAATTAATTAATTTTTTAAAATAGTCTTCCTTGTGATTTTCTGTATTTTCCACATTTTCTCTTTGAAAAAAAAAGTATCACTTTTTTAAGAAGAAAAAAAAATCTTAAGGAAAACTATCACTGCCCTAAGAATAAATTATTCCTTTCCTCCCTCCAGCTGCCTTGCAAGTTCATTTCCTCTGGTTTTACCCACTGGGTAAGTAGGTTAAGGTAATTATTATTAATAGTGATTATGATAACAACTCACGGTTGAGCATCTACTACGGAAGTCTGTACATGTAAAGCACCCAGCCCCGTGTCTGGCCCATGGTAAAAGCTGAATTAATGTGAGCTATTATTATTGCTATCATTAGCCTTCTCTAAAACCTACAGAACACTAATCTCCAAAAGCTCACTGTTTGAACGGAGCAATAAAAACAATACATAGAGAGCTTATAACAATAAAGGAAAGAGATAGGATAAATCAAATAAGAAGTGATGTCCCTCAAGCTTCCATTCTAGGAAGGTTCTTCTGGTTGTAAGAGATTCATTCAATGTAACTCAATTGAAGAATATTCTCAGGAATCTCTTGGAACTCAAAGGTAAGAACCAAAGTGGTGCCCAGCCCCACAGAAACGGAAAATGGAAAGCCAGAAGTACCAAGGTTCCCTCCCTCTTCCCACCTCAACTTCTTTCCTTTCTATAGCCCATTATCTTATTAAGCTGCATCCTCTCGTACAGAGTTTGTAATATCCATACCCCAAATGCCCTTATCCCTCCTTTATTCCCCGTGCACAACCAAGTGAGCTAAACCGCTCAGTTTCTGTCCATTCTATCGCAGAGAATTTGATTGACCTGGCTTTTCATGTTTCCACACCAGACCACCCAAATCACTTATCACTGGCTGACCAATGAATAAATTAGCCCTAGATCAGGGTCTTACCTCGAGTGTAATCGACTTGGTAAGAGGGATTGGTACACATCTGAAACACGACACTCCCAGCCTCAACTGGGGTTCTAGGCAAGAGTATGCGGAAGAGACCATGATTGACATTTCTAGAATCGTACTTGTTTGTTTCCATTTGTTTTTACCAGATTTCTCTCCTATCTGTCCTCATGGATTGATTCTTCTGTGGGTGTTGATGCTCAAGTGGTAATGAAGGAGAAGTCTTTGTCACAGGTTGGGCTTCCCCAGGAAGCAGATGCTGAGACAGAGATTAGGGTACAGGAGGCCGACTTCCAAATACTCTTGGGATCAACATCAGAGAAGTGAAAGGCAAGAAGTAGACCTCATAGAGGGAGAGGTCAAACTGTGATGAGACCACAAAAGACATCTGGGGGACTCTGTGAGGAGTCCTAAAGATGGGTGAACCCCCGCAAAGCTGTCCCTAGTTGGGGCAAGAGAGGGTTTTTATCCCCAACTCTGAACAGTCACATCCTCAGACAAGTCACCCCTAGAAATGCTACTCATATGAGAGCATAGATCATCATAGAATTTTGTCTCTCCCTGTCTGGAGTTTATTTGCCGTATCAGAGTCTCCAGCATACTAGCCACTTCCTGCTTGTCTAGTCTGATTAGCATGATGTTATCAATACAGTAGGCCAATGTGATGTTCTGTGGGATGTCCAAACAGCCCAGATCTATTCAGAGAATATTACGATAGAAGGTAGAGAATGGACATAGTCCTGGAGTGAAACTGTAAATGTATACTCCTGACCTTTCCATGTGAATGCAGACTGTTTCTGGTCCTCCTCTCTCAAGGGGAAAGAGAAGGACGCATTTCCCAGATCCATGGCTATATCCTATGTGTCTGTGTATATGAACCACGCCTTTTGTTTTCTGTATTCTGATGTTTAGTCATTTGAGGCCTTGCTGACTCTGGAGGGACTCCCAGGGTCAGTCAATTCTTAGAGATAGTGAACAACTCGCCCACTAGCATGCTTTTCAAATGCTAACCAGCCAACCCAGTGCCTATACCCTCAGCCTCGTCCTTTGTTGGGCTCGCATACTAACGGCACCCTGTGCCCCAGAGCCCACTGGAATTATTCAAACTAGCCAGTCATAACCTGCCAACTCTGCCTCACTCATTCCTTCCCAAGGAAACCACAATGGCTAGATCTTGCCCATATTTCCCTCAATTCCCTGTACCCTGTTGCTGGGACTGTAAACTGGTCTAGCCACTATGGAAAACAGTATGGGAATTCCTCAGAAAAGTAAAAATAGAGCTACCATAGGACTCAGCAGTTCCACTCCTAGATATATATCAAAAAAAAAACAAACCCTAATTCAAAAAGATACAAGGACCCTAAAGTTCACAGCAGCCTTGCTTACAATTGCCAGAGTCTGAAAGCAATCTAAATGTCTATCAACAGGTGGGTGGATTAAAAAGATGAATGTATGGATGTGCATACAATGAAGCAATGAAAGTGAAGTGTTGGTTGCTCAGTTGTGTCTCACTCTGCAATTGCATGGTCTGTAGCCTGCTGGGCTTCTCTGTCCTTGGAATTCTCCAGGCAGGAATACTGGAGTGGGTAGCTATTTGCTTCTCCAGGGTTCTTTCCAACCAAGGGATTGAACCCAGGTCTCCTGCCCTGCAGGCGAATTCTTCCATCTGAGCCACCAGGGAAGCCCAATGGAATACTATTCAACCATAAAAAATGAATGAAATTCTCCTATTTACATCAAAATGAATGGACCTAGAGAGTATTATGCTTAGTGAAATAAGTAAGACAAATACTCTATTTTTATCACTTGTATTTGGAATCTAAAAAAACAAAACAAACCGATGTATACAACAAAACAGAAGCAGACCCACAGATATAGAGAACAAGCTAGTGGTTAAGCAGTGGAGAGAGAGAAGAAGAGAGGGGCAAGAAAACAATAGGGGAGTAAGAGATATAAATCACTATGTATAAAATAGACAAGCAACAAGGATACATTGAACAGCACAATGAAATATATAGCCACTATTTTATAACTTTAAATGGAGTACAATTTATAAAAATCTTAATGACAATGTTGTACACCTGAAACTAATATAATACTGTAAACCAAGTCTACTTCAAGAAAAAAACAAAGAGAAGGAAGGAAGAAAGAAAGAAGGAAAACCAGGAACACGATGACTGGCTGAGTCCACAGACCTTGTGGACTGTGAGTAGACTATCGCCAAGACGTCAAACCTAGTCTCCTACGCCCCCGGCTAATGGGGAGGGCGGGAGGTCAGGATGACTCTTTGGTCTCTAGGTACAATTGTAAGTTGGAAGCCTGTGTCCATCCAACAGTCCACCCCCCTCCCCTCAGTGTACAGTTACTCCAGTAAATGGCTATACATTCCTTTAGGGAAAACCTGGAGGAATCATTGACTATACTTGCATTATATTGAAGCATCCTTCCTCTTGAATTATTGGCTTCACACTGGATTTCGGGCTTCAAAAAGGGCAAAAATGGGCCAGTGGTTGTGCCTTGTTATTGAGAGTGACTGATCTCACCTATCCTTGATTCCTTTTGATTGTCTTGACCCAGTAATACTTGTTGACTGTTCACCTCCTTTGCCCTGGAGATGCCATTTTCCATCAAGCATCTTCATAACTCTGCAGGAAAGACTTTCGAAGTTGTTCCTCCAACCCTTCCATTTTTACAAACATTATACCAACCTGAGTCACCCTCTGGTCTTTATGTTCTCAGAGTGCTAGCTTCCCTGTTGCTATTGTTAAGCTCACTTCTGTTATGGCATCTCCTACAGTTACCCCTGGCAAGTTGAGGAGTCAGCACCAGACATTTCTTACCAGCACATTTTTTGTTTACAAAACTTTTCCATGGCACAGTATACAGTGGGTTTTCTGCTTTACTCTGAGCCTTTCAATCCTATTTCCACCAACTTCCAGGGAAATGCTGGCATTTCCACATCACTTACCATAGACCATTTCTTTCTCCATGCCTCTACAAAACCATCCTAGGTCCACATCATTTCCTGGGTCACTGCACTCTCCCTCTGTCGGCTTCTCAACAATTCCATCATTTGTATAACTACCTTTTGCACTAAATTCCCTCATTTTAAATACTTTGTTTTTCTGGTAAGACCTCAGTGGTTCTCCATTCAACATCTCCAGATTAATACTCCCTGAGGCAAGAAACCATCTGTTCTCCATCTTTGAGGCATCTGACTAAGCACCTGATATTTAATCAATTCTCAGTAGAAGTTTGATTAATTTACTGGACAATATTTACATAGAGGATAATTTCTCCTGTTACAAATGTCTGCCATGTGTGTAGTGAAAGGTAAGCTTCTTAACATATTGTGAGGCATCATCATTCTTTGAAAAAAAATTAGCAAGATTTCTGTCTTCAATTGGAAAGAGCATTTTAAATTCCTTTCAAAGATAATGAACTACCAAAGCTTACTTCAATTATAGCTGTGTTTATATGTCTGTTTTAGTCATTAACATTTCTTCAGAAAACAAAAACTCTTGAAAAATCAGTGTGCAAACTCACCCCCTGAGAGTATAGATACAATTTCCCCTTCTCTTCTACTCTTGTCATAAGGCTTTTCTTTCTACCATTAAATCTTTAAGTATAGAAAAGTCAGCCATTTTCTAATCCAGTTTCTTTATAAGAGAAAAAGCAAAAATAGCCAAAGAAGATATAAATGACTTGGCCAAAGTCATAAAGCTATGAGAATGCCAAAAACTTAAGTTTCCTGGCTCCTTATAATTTTCTTTCTACCCCACCCCACCCACTCTCCTTCTTGGAATCACCCAGTTTTACAGCTCAGTGGAACACCAAAGAAGACATAATATGACTGTAGATTTTAACACAAATCTCAAAATATCAATAATTACATTAAATATGAATGAAACAGCATGGCATTCATGCTCAGTCATGTCCAACTCTTTGTGACCCCATGGACTCTAGACCACCAGCTCCTCTGTTTATGGGATTTCCCTGGCAAGAATATTGGAGTGGGTTGCCATTTCCTCCTCCAGGTGTTCTTAACCCAAAAATCAAATCTGTGTCTCCTGCATTGCAGATGGATTCTTTACCACTGAGCCACCAGGGAAGAACCCCGTGGATATAAAAATCATTCCTATTAAATGACATGCATTGTCAACAGGATACTTATTTTTATATTTTGTTGAAGTATGGTTTATTTATAATGCTGTTTAGCAGAAATTAATATAAAGAGATTCAGTTATACATATATATATACTTTTTCATATTCTTTTCCATTGCGGTTTATCTCAGGATGTTTAATATACTTCTCTGTGCTATATATAGCACAGTTGTTTATCCTAGATAAAACATTTTATATTTATTTTTCTTTATATGGATATATTCCTTAGTGTATGAAAAGGGTCACTTCTATTAATAAATGGAAATTCCTTAAGATACCAATAGCTGCAGTCTGTACCTAGCTGCACCAACAGGATATTTGTAAATTATAAATCATTTACAAAGGAGATATCTAAAACATAACATTACAAATAAAATGGAAGAAAATATACTATATAAACTTAAATTTTTTAAAGCTGGTGTATATAACTTTGGGCTCCCTTGATGGCTCAGACAGTAAAGAATCTGCCTGCAATGCAGGAGACCCAGGTTTAATCCCTGGGTCAAGAAGATCCCCTGGAGAATGGCTACTCCCTCCAGTCTTCTTGCCTGGAGAACCCCATGGACAGCAGAGCCTAGTGGGCTACAGTCTGTGGGGTTTCAAAGAGTAGGACATGACTGAGTGACTAACACTTTCACTTTTCACTTTTCATATATAACTTCACTGCAAAAAGACTTTATCCTAATGATACATTTTTCAATTCATCCTTAAGATACAGTAACAAGAAATTTTTGTGTATCCAATAATCTCAAAATATATAAGACAAAAATTGACTAGATACAAAAGAGACAAAAGCAGAATCACAGTGGGCTGCTGCAGCTGCTAAGTCACTTGAGTCGTGTCCAGCTCTTCGCGACCCCATGGACTGCAGCCTACGAGGCTCCTCTGTCCATGGGATTTTCCAGGCAAGAGTACTGGAGTGGGGTGCCATTGCTTTTTCCAAAGTAGGTATAAAGAAATACAAAAATAGAAATTAACAAAATAGTAAAGAAATATGAATAAAGAAAACCAAGGGACTTCCCTGTGTGGTCCAGTGGTGAGACTTTGCATTCCAGTGCAAGGGCTGAGGGTTGGATCCCTGGTTGGGGAGCTGGGACCCCATATGTCTCATGGCTAAAAACCTGAAACGTAAAACAGAAACAATATTGTAACAAATTCAATAAAGTCTTTAAAAATGATCTACTTCAAAAAAAAAAAAAAACTTCACAAAAAAATAGTAAGACCAGAGCCAAAAGTTAATTCTTGGAGAAACCTTTAAAATTAATAAATGCATAATAAGACTCTAAGAAAAGTAGATAGTAAGCACAAATAGTCAAAGTCAGAAATAAAAAATGAGGCATTACTACATATTATTATAAGCATCAAGAAAAAAATAAGAGGATATTATGAACAAATTTATGCCAATAAGCTGTTCCAAAAAAGCTAAATGGACAAATTTCAACAAAAACCAACTTAAGAAGAGATGGAAATAGAAAATTTGAGTGGTCTTATAATATTAATTAAAAAAAAAAGCAACTTGCAACTGGAACCTTTAACCTGAATTATAAAGAAAGGGCAAATTGGTAGCCTCTGGACCAACTCCTTTGCAGACATTTTTTTACAGCCTTATTGTGTTTAAAATTTTTTGTTAACCTTGAATGCTTTGAGATTGGACAAATGTTCCTCAGTTCATCATAGATCTCACCCAGTGCTTCACTTTAGGGCCCTTAGGTATTCAAGTCTGCAACCCCTAAAGTCATACAAAATTACTAAGATTGTTTACATATCAAACAAATAGCTGCCTAAAAAGAGGTCTAGCCCTGTTTTTCTAAGCATATGAAGTTTAGACTGTTTACAATACCTCCAAGAGAATTTCTTGCTGGAGGGAGGTTTGAGGTATGATATCATTGCTCTTCATATTTGGATACATTGGCATGTCCATAGATGCCCTTCAGTTGGTACTTAACTATAGTTATTCAAACTGCTGGGTTTGCCTGGTGGCTTGGATGAAAAAGAATCTCCCCACAACTCAGGAGACCTGGGTTCAATCCCTGAGTCAGGACGATCCTCTGGAGAAGGAAATGGCAACCCACTCCAGTGTTCTTGCCCAGAGGATCCCATGGACAGAGGAGTCTGGTGGGCTACAGTCCAAGGGATCGCAAAGAGTCGGACGCGACTGAGCACATTCAAACCCCAACAGCAAGAGGGAACAGTCCCTTCAACACTGCCTTCACTCCTGACGTCAATCACAAGTTGGGAGGTGGGGAGAGAATGGGTTTCCAAAACCAGTCTTAGTTTCAGTAATTCTCTGGAAGGACTTAAAGAACTCCTCGAAAGCTATTATACTCACAGTTACGGTTGGTTACAGAGAAAGGATGAACATCAGTCAAAGGAATAGATATATAGGGCAGAGTCTAAGAGGGTGACAAGTACGAAGCTTCTGTTGCCCTCTCCCATGGAGTCAGGATGCATTACCCTCCCAGGACTGATATATGATAACACACAATGTAGTGGCAAGCAGGGAAGCTCACCTGTGCTTCAGTGTTCAGAGTTTTTATTGGAGGACTTCCCTGGTGGTCCAGGGGTTAAGAATCCACCTGCCAATGCAGGAGACATGGGTTCAATCCTTGGTCTTGGAAGACTCCACATGCCACAGGGCAGCTAAGCCCTTGCACTGCAACTACTGAGCCTGCACACCTGGAGCCCATGATCTGTAGTAAGAGAAATCACAGTGATGAGAAGCCCAAGAGCCACGACTAGAGAAAGCCCACACACAGCAACAAAGACCCAGAACAACCAAAAATAAAATAAATTAAAAAAAAAATTAAGTTTTTATTGCAGCTTCATAGCATAGTCCTGATTTCCCAGTTGTTGAACTCAATCTCCAAGTCAACTGACACCACGTGACCCAAACTCCCACCGTAAATCACACGGCTGGCCTTTCTGGCATGGCCAGCCCCCACCCTAACCAAAGACACTTCACTCTTGTGTGACGCAGATTACTTCCCAGAAGCTGAGGACAAAGCCAGACATCTTTGGAGGAGGCAAGTCCAAGATCTTCACTACAAGGGACTGCTATATGAGTGACAGTCCTTAATCCAGCTTCTCTGGAATCAGATCTATCAACCCATTTATAGATAGACAGGAACAAAGGGTCCATATTCAAGAAAGGAGCTGTAAAAAGCAGAGTAACTAAACTACCAAGTAACATCATCTTAACTATCTTTCCGCAAGAGATATTGTCTAATGATTCTTAACGTTATACCCCCTGAATAATTCTCTTGAGAGCCCTACTGGTTTTCTAAGGCGATTTCAGCAAAATTAAAAGGTTAAGACACACTGAAAACTCACCCTGCCTCTTTCTATTAAATATCATTTCAGAATCTCTTTTCTTCCCCCTAGAAATCTGTGCTGAGAACTGAAGAGATCTTTACTGCAGAATAAGCAGCTCTATACCTTTGTTTTGTGGCTGACACCTTTCAGAAGAAAAATAATAATTTAGCATGTCTCTTCTATTTAAGTTGCTTGACAACCAGGCTACCCAACCACAAAGAGATCACGGCTGTCATAGAAACAAGCCTTGGGATATTTCATTGTACTAGTCACACACTATCCCTCAATAAACTGGTCACTCGCTTTTTAAACATATAACTTAAAAATCCTTATTTGTCAGTGACTATATATTCTCCAGAAACATTATTATAAAATTTTTTGAATAGTAAGCTCTCCTTGTGCATTTAAAATCTGATTTACCTATGAGTTTCCAGGAGCAGAGCATAAAATATAGTAAGATATACCTTGCTGATTTGCTTAGCAGGCTCTTCTTTTTTTTCATGAATGGTACAGTGGTAATGTTTAGCCCAGGCTGCATTTGAATTATCACAGATTGTGAATTAATGGCATCTCTATTTGGCATGGTATCTCATGCACAGTGAGTGCTAAATAAATATTTGTTGTATTGAATTGAATTTGTGCATGTTTTATTATACATCCTTGTTAAAGCTCTAAGAATTTGAGATAAGAGGCTAATGGGGCTGAGAGGGTAAAATGAGTTCAGTTGTTTAATATCCAGGAATCTACATGAAAGAATACCAATTCCTCTGCCATGAAAGAAGGCACATTTGATCAGCACTGATAAGACAATAGAACGAATCATAGAGCCAGCGTCACTTTTTTTTCAAATCCACAGTAACATATATATTCATCTTGTCAGATGGCTATATAAATAGATGAGGTAAAACAACATGGCATCTGTTGTACTTCAATTACTTTCTTGTATAATGTCAAGAAGTAAAAGCTAACAAACCATAACTTTTCTTGACATTTCCTCCCTCAAGTGACCAATGATGGATTTGCCTTAAAAAAGCATTCATCATTTTAAAGAAGGGTAGAGACAGTAGATTTCTTTGTGTTATTTTTTTTCCCATTTTTTAAGCCAGTGGTTAAATTGAAAAGCTCAGCTCTCCTGCAGACGGGAACCAAAACTTGGTTGATAAGATTACATGTTTCTAAACCTGGGGGATGGTTGAAGTCATCCAAGTAAGAGGGCATTTGCCATCATAAATGGTCCAGTGATAGAACTGAATTCCCAGAGAGGCCAGAGGCCACCCTCACCATCACAGCTCCCTCCTCCCCACTGCCTCCAACCCACCTGCCCATTTAACAGTGTATATTCTGCCAGAAAAATTTTTTATGTGGCCAGATCTGACAGCCCAGCACAGTTGTTAAGAACACTGGCACTTGAGTTTGAGGGACATAGTTGCCAATACCATCTCTACCATTTGCCAGTTCTGTGACCCTGGTCAAATTATTTACATCCTCTAACCCTCTTACCTCGTCTGAAAAATAAAGGCAATAATATCTAACTTCATAGAGGTATTGTAAAGGATAAAATTAGATAACATGTTTAAAGTGCTCACTGCAGAGACTCCTCGAAAAAGAAAATATCTGTTAGCAAACTCAGGCTCTCCAGGTGACGCTAGTGGAAAAGAATCCACCTGCCAATGCAGGAGACATAAATGATGCAGGTTCAATCCCTGGGTCAGGAAGATTCTTTGGAGGAGGGCAGGGCAACCCATTCCAGTATTCTTGCCTGGAGAACCCCGAGGACAGAGGAGCCTGGCCGGCTAAGATCCATAGTGTCGCTGAAAGTTGGACACGACTGGAGCGACTTAGCACACACATTATTAGCAAACTCTTCATGAGATCCAAGAAGACAGGAAACATGTTAGGTTTATTCACCATTTATATCCTCAGGGTGTAGCCCAGAATTTGGTTCACCAGTGTTCAAGATTTGCTGAATGCCTTAAAGTGTGGATATTATTATAACAATGATTTTTTTATGTTAATATACCCTTTGGAAGCTGGGTATCAGTGTATCAAAATAACAATTATTGACATCATTTATTGAGTATCATTAAGTCTAGGGACCTGTGATTTCATAAGTGTTAAATCATTTAGTCATCACAATAACCTTAGGAGATAGATATTGTTATTGTCATAATTCTATAAATAAGAAGTTAAGGTACAGAGAGGTCAAGTAATTGATACAAAATTAGACAGCTAGTAAGCAGCAGAGCTGGGATATAAGCCCAACAGCAAAGCACTTAATTATACTCTACCAGGAAGTGGAGTAAGCTGTTGTTCAAAAATAAGAATAAGAACTACCACTTATTGAATATTTATAAAGTGATAGTCATCACTTTTATTTAACATTCACAATGACCTGAGGAACCATAATTACCCTCATCTTCCAGAAGAGGAAAGGAAGACACAGATTGATTGAACAAATTACCCAAGGGCACAAGGCTACAAAGTGGCTCAAATAGGACTCAAATCCAGGTCTGCCATATTACATAGCCCTGCTTTTTGAGCCCTGGGTTTGAGGACATGGTGGGATAGTTGGAGGATG
Organism: Antilocapra americana; assembly: GCA_007570785.1. NCBI lineage: Eukaryota > Metazoa > Chordata > Mammalia > Artiodactyla > Antilocapridae > Antilocapra > Antilocapra americana. The sequence continues at coordinate 2,480,288 of ML663568.1, read as the reverse complement.
GACCACAAGATGGAAGGAATCTGGGTTCCTGAGTGAGTTTGTCAGAGATGCCTTGTCAACACGAATACCAATCCCAGAGAGTTATTGATCAAGAAATAAACTTCTGTGATGAGCCATTACATTCCCAGGTCTATTTGTTGTAGAGTTGTCCTATGTAACTTATTCACAGGACACTCTAGTTAAAGAAAATAGTAAATTGCTTCCACATTCAGAAAGAATAACTTCCCTGGGTTTCAGAAATGACCCTCAGATCATCTCACTTCTCCATATCACTTAGCCCTGACCTTCAGCCACCCCACCCCTTAAAAGAAGCACCTCCATCTTTGTGAGAATATATGGCACACAAGTATTCCCGCCACCCCCCAGGAAAGACCTGTCAGGGTTCTAACCTGGTGTCTCTACCTCTTGATGACTTTTTTGTTTCTGTTCTTTTAATTTGGGGTTTTGGCATTCCAAAAAGAATCAGAATTACAGCACTTATTCAGTAATTCTATATTGAGAACTAGGATTCTGGCAAGCACAGAAAAATATTTTTTATTAGTATGTTCAAAACTAGAATGTAATAAGACACAGACCTTTCAGAAGAGGAGAGGGGGAAACCCTCCATAGAGGGAAGGAAAGCCAAGAACAGATTACTTACTGCTACAGAATCCAATATTGTAAAGTGCTTTTTTTCCCCCTTTTTCTATGTCACATTTTTAATGTCTCTGTGAGCTCAGTATGCTGTGACTATCAATCACGGGAAACTACTGACATTATGAAACTGCTTCTAAGATATACAGAGTTTTCAAAGCCAAAGTTGTCTGAAGAATAAAATTTTTCAAAGATTGTAGATTTTCAAAAATATCTATTTGATACACCAAGCTGAGTAATGGCTAGCTGTCTCTAGTCTGTAACTGCTTGACAGAGTGCATGAATATTGTTTCATGGAGAACATTAAATATGGGAAACAAAAACTTTTCATATGAATTCCCAGTTCTCCTTTGGTTAACCTCTTCATCTGTGGGCAGAAGAAGTCATACCAGGGCCCAGGTGCGGAAAATGAGCCGATCAGACTCAATTAATTTGGAAATAGACATAGCCTTCTAAGTTCTACTTGGTTTTTGACAAATTTAAATTCCACATATTTAAGTTATATAGTGCAATGTTTTGATATGTATACATTGTTAAGTGATTATCATAATCAAACTAATTAGCATATTCATTACCTCCTATAATTACCAGGTTTTGTCTAGGTGGTCAGAAAAGTTGAAATCTACTCTCTTAGCAAATTTTCAGTACATAATAGAGTATTATTAACTAGAGTCACCACGCTATACATTAGGTCTCCAGAACTTTAATATTTAAGTATTAGCAAACTGTGGCTCAGTGGTAGAGAATCTACCTACCAATGCAGGAGATGATGGAGATGTGGGTTCAATCCCTGGGTTGGGAAGATACCCTGGAGTGGGAAATTTCAGTCCACTCCAGTATTCTTGCCTGGAGAATTCCATGGACAGAGGAACCTGGCAGTCTAAGCCCACAGGGTCGCAAAGAGTGGGACACAACTGAGTGACTTAGCACACACAATAGAAGGAGAACTTCTTTGCTATCAAAAACCTATAGTAAATATATATCTAGGACTTCTCTGGTGGTACAATGATTGAGAATCTGCCTGCCAATGCAGGGAACACAGGTTCTATCCCTGGTCCTGGAAGATTCTACCTGCTGCAGAGCAGCTGAGCCCACCTGCCACAGCTACGGAGCCTAGGGGCTCTCGAGCCTGTGCTCCACCAAAAAAAAGCCAATACGATGAGAAGCCCTGGCACTGCAATGAAGTGACACCTTCTCTCACCACAACCAGAGAGCCGGTGTGCATCAACAAAGACCCAACACAGCCAAAAAGAGACAGTAAACATTTTAAGAATCACATATAAAGCTAAAACATTATATACATATGGTCTCTTTAAGGGAAGAAACAAAAATGCTTGATACTTCCTTATCCTGAACACTTTCTAAAGGTCCTAGCCCGGGCTATATGAAAGAAAATAAATTATGTATACTTTCCTCATTGCATATCCAATTGAGAACTCTATTATTATATTTTGTTTCATTTACATGTTATAATCAGTATTTCTATTTTCATTTTTTTTTGTTTTTGGTTGCACCACACAACTGGAGGAATCTTAGTTCCCTGACCACAGATTGAACCCAGGCCACAGCAGTGAAAGCAACAAGTCCTAACCACTTGGACCACCAGGGAACTTCTTCTTTTAATTTCTTTAACCATTTTTTCTATTGAAGTACAGTTAATTGACAATGTTGTGCTAGTTTCAGGTATACAGCAAAATGATTCAGTTATGTGTGTGTGTGTGTATGTGTGTGTGTGTGTGTGTTTAGATATCTGCACATATTTTCCAATTCTTTTCTCATATAGGTTATAACAAATGATTGACTACAGTTCCCTGTGCTATACTGTAGATCCCTGTCGTTTACCTGTTTTATGCATAGTAGTATGTATGTGTTAATCCTAAATTCCTTATTTGTCTCTCCTCCTCCCACCCTTACCCCCGCTATCCCCTTCAGCAGCCACAAGTTTGTTTCAAGTGTCTGTGAGTCTATTTCTGCTTTGTAAATAAATTTGTAATGAGTATTTCTAAAAAGGAGGTCTATGGACTCAGAACTTAAATAGCTCTATGGTAATTTAAGCTGAATTTTAGAAGCATTTGAAAATATTAAACATTTTTTATCTGGATCACTTAGATAGCCATCTCTGACCTAACTGTCTCCACACAATTTCTGTGACTAAGTTGGGCACTGAGCTAATAGTGATCTATCCAGGAAAACATAGAGGACTACTTCATTTTTAAAAGGTGCTTTCAACAGGAAACCAAATAGTGACATGGCAAACTTGTTATGAAAGTTGCACAGTAGTTAGAATGGAAACATCTTATGTGAGAACTGAGTCATCACTGAGTTCATTATGAAAGAATCTCTACCTGGCAAAAACCTTACCATAGCAGCGTGACCCAGATGCATTCCCTGTGTGATAGTGTGGTTTCTGCAAAGCCATGTTTTCTATCACCTGAAATTAATGTTGTCAATTAAATGCTTTTTAATTTTTAGTTTTCTTTTTATTTAATGTACAATTAAATAAATTTATTTAATTTCATCACACATTAAATTTAAAAAAATATAAATTTATTTTGGTCTTTATATGAGCAAAAATCTTAAATTGAAGGAATATATATACAACATTTAATATGTATACTTGTTTATACTTGTACAGGTAACATAATTAAGCCATTTTTAAAATTTTTAATGAAGTAATAGGACTTTGAAGATTTTGCAATTTTCATGAAAATCAGTAGGCAGTGAGTGATTTTAGTACTATATTTATAATTGCATTATTAGATTTGAAACGCCTTTAAATTTCAAGAGTCTGGATTTAACTGACAAGGAAACATGTGAGAAGCAATGGAAATGGATTGTAAATGTCAGCATCATGTTTGATCATACCAAGGTGACCTTAAAATGCCATCTTATCCACTTTAATTTAACAAGGCTGATTTCCTAAAATATCAAATATTTGATATAACCAAGAATATATATTGAACTACTGGAACAAATAGCTAGAAGATATTTTAGTTGTCCCACTTGAAAAAAGCAAGATGTAGGCAAACTCTTCTCAACATAGATGGCAGGGGGAGACTAGCTCTCCTTAGGTGGAAAATTTTATCTTTCCTCTTCATTGAAAGCTGAGTGAGTCAACCTTTCCCAGACATAGAGAACATTTTCCTTTACAAGATTTAATCTAAGGGCCCCTGTTCCCCTAAATGCCTACCATCAACATGTCGTTTCTTTATTCAGATATCGCAGCTCCTCCTTTTTAAAAATGCAATTTCCCTGGGAAGAGCTGGCACATTAAATCCCTAAAATCTTAATGAACAACCATTAATCAAATTACTTTCTTCCCTGAAATAATATGCTGCACATTTAAAAATGAAAAGAAGGAGCTAAAAATAAATAATATTTTAATGATCGTTTATTGACAGCTAATTTCTTATCAAATACTATAGGGGCTTTATGTACACTCAAGTTCCCATAATCGTTTAAAGGAGGTTCTATTTGCCCATTTTACAAATGGTGGTTTAGTCACTAAGTCATGTCCAGCTCTTGTAGTCCCATGGACTATAGCCCACCAGGCTCCTCTGTACGTGGGCTTTTCCAGGCAAGAATACTGAAGTGGTTTGCCATTTCCTTCTCCAGGGGATCTTCCTGACCCAGGGATCAAACCCAGGTCTTCTGCACTGCAGGCAGATTCTTTACCAACTGAGATACCAGGGAAGCCCATTTTACAAATGAGGGAACTAAAATAGAGAATGAAGCCCAGTCATAAGTCTGCTAAGGAGTCAGAATTTGAACTCACATCCTGCTCCAACACCTTCCCTCTGCACCAGCTGTGTGTTCACAGAAAGTTAATGTAGAACTTCTCCAGTGGTTCACTGTTTAAGACGCCCCCTGCCACAGCACACATCCATACATGTGAATCTATTTGTCACACACACCACAACTAGAGAGTGGTCCCCGCTCACAACTAGAGAAAGCCTGTACACAGCAACAAAGACCCAGCACAGTCAAAAGTAAGTAAACATCTTTAAAAAAAATTTTAACTGGCTATTGAGCACCAAAAATAAATGTCTTTCGAATTACCGTTTTGCTGAGAGCACATCCCAGTTGGGACACGCATCCTGTTCAGCTGACCTCATCCCAAAAAATTTTGTCTGAAATGGTGTTCAATCATTGAGGAGAAATTTCTCATCCAAATGGTTTCTTTAGGACTTCTGAACATTGATTATCTGAATGGCTCAGTATTTCCACAGGTTAGGAGTCCATATTTCCCAACTAGAAAAGAAAGAAAGCGAGGGAGGGAGGGAGGAAGAAAGCCAGGGATTGTGAGATTTCCAAGAGCTTTCTGTATCTCTCAAAGAACTCCAGGGATCAAGATCTGTAGATGAAAGAGGATAGCATCAGGACTGGGGGCCAGAGAGGAAAGTTATACTCAATGTAGTCCCATCAGAGCCTGGGCCAACCGAGTGGGGAGGTCTGGGACCTACATGGTAAATCAGAGCTGTCCCACAAGGGGCTGAAATGCTTTATATGCTGCCATGACCTGTCACTGGGGGTGGGCTTTCCTGGGAAAGGCAAGAAGGTTCTCTGCAGCTGAAGGAGCTGAGAGTTATAGGCTGCCTGCTAAGAGCCCTCCCGGCTGCTGGGGAAACACATCCTTCTCTGAAACGAGGGTCTGAGCTGTACATGTCAACATTCACCACGGTCCACACTTAACCACTGCTCAGATCCGCTTCATCATCTTTTAAATGGTATTTATTTATTTATTTTTGGCTGTGCTGGGTCTTCGTCACCGCTCTTGGGCTTTCTCTAGCTGTGGTAAGCGGAGGCCACTCTTCGTTGTGGTGTGTGGGCTTCTCATTGCGGTGGCCTCTCTTGCTGCAGGCCACAGGCTCTAGGCACATGGGCTTCAGGAGTTGTGGCGCACAGACTAAGTTGCCCTGGGGCACATGGGGTCTTCCCAGACCAGGGATGGAACCTATGTCCCCAGCATCGGCGGGCAGATTCTTAACCATTGGACCACCAGGGAAATCCCCACTCCATCAATTTTGTTCAAGGACTGCTCCTCCAGGATTCCAGTGGGCCTCCCTAGGGGAAACTCGGAGATGAAGGCTGGTGGAATGAAATACAGACTCCACCCCTGCAGCTGGTCTTGGAGCCACACTGATTCTCATCATCTCCTTCCTCCATGATCCATTCTGGATTAGCCTCAACTACCACATGTGCAGGTCTCAATGGACCACATCGCTGGATCCCATCACTGAAGAGGGTGAGCTCCTGGTCATTATGTTCTTCCCAGGCCAGGATGACTGCACATGTCTATTTACCATCACAGTTGAGGGAGGGAGTAAGAAGAGGCATCCAAGAGCATCACTGGATGCCACACATATTCCTCCATGCCTCTTGTGATGTCTCCTGATATCGAGGTCAAGTGCTTCTACCCAGTGGGAACTCCTTTCCTTGTATCACATTCTCTGGAGCAGAAGGAATCCGAAGTGCTTGGGCAACAGATACAGCATGTAGTTCAAAGGGATTCTTGCTGTCTCCTTTCTTCCCAGCACCATGGAGAAGTCCTGCCAGGTGGTATGGTCACATGACCGCACTACAGCCGGACTTGCTGCAGAGCCGTTTCCCGCTGCAGGCACCACTCAAAGCTCTCGGTCCACCATGACACCTATTACATGGGCTATTACATTACCTATTCTGGAGGATTCTCCAGAATCTACAGTGGCTACCAGGCATTGGGCTTACTCCTTCATGATAAGATACAATCAATAATTTAAAGATGCAATAATTTGGGACTTCTCTGACAATCCAATGGTTAAAACTCCATGCTCCCAATGCACGGGGCACAGGTTCAATCCCTGTTTGAGCAACGAGGATCCCACATGCCTCAGTGGGCAATCAAAAAATAAATTAAAATTTTAAATAAAAATAATTTGAGAAGCAATAATTTTTCTTTTATTTTGGAAAGGATTTCCCAGTAATCCCCTTACTCTTGGATCCTTAAAAACTTAACTGATGTGTCAGGCCTCTGAATCTTCATAGATTTTTTTTCGCCTCTTATGCTCTGGAACACATTCTCCATAATTCTAGCCATTTCTTGCTCATCCAATCCAATTAGCATAATCCAATATAGAAAATCAATATAATATTCTACAGGATTCCCTAATGTCAAGATCTTTTTAGACTATTGTATGACAGAGGGCAGGAGAGTTAAACAGCCTGGGGCAAAACTGTAAATGTCTTTTGTTACCTGTTGCTTATGAATGCAATATATTTCTGATCCTATTTTCTGATTAAGATGAAAAGAACACATTCACCAAATTAATAACTGTATACTATGCAACTGAAGAACTTTCCTGGGGGCTCAGTGATAAAGAATCTCCTGCAATGCAGGAGGCATGGATTCGATCCCTGGGTGGGCAAGATCCCCTGGAGGAGGAAATGGCAACCCACTCCAGTATTCTTGCCAGGAAAATCCCATGAACAGAGGAGCCTGGCAGGCTACAGTCCCCAGGGTTGTAAAGAGCCAGACACGACTGAGCGACAGCATGCACGCGTGTAACTGAAACCGTAATGTTAGACGTTAGGAAAGATATCCATCCAATATGGTGGCTACAAGTGGGACTAGTACTTGGTTAAATTTGTGGAAGTCTACTGTCAGCCTCCAGAATCCACCTTGTTTTTCCAGCAGCCAGACTGATGAGTTGAATGGAAATATGACAGGATCACCAATATTTAGATCTTTAGGGCTGACACTAATTTCCACCAACTCCCAGTTCAGAAATTTGATATTTTTATTTGCCATCATTGCCAGAGAAAAAACGTGGGTTGATTTTTTTAATATTTTAAGAATATAACCGTATTCATGGTATGTGATATTGCAAAAATCTTGACAGTGTCCTTCGAAACATTAAAGTTGGGTAAACTTTAGGGCTAATGTAGCATACTGCCTTTGTAGAATTCATGCTTAATAGTGTGAATGGTTCCAAAATGCAGCAATGCTGTTACGCAGGTAAAAGCACTTCAGATTAGTCTCATTCCTAATTCTGTTTGTCACTTACAACTGAATGTCAAGCAATCTTAGATCATCTCTTTTGTAGAGGAAATAGAAACCGAAATATCAGGACTGGAATATCAATCAATTGAATTTGCTCTTCCTTTTATCAATTTGATTTTTTAAACTCCTGAGAACAAAGAAGTTTCCGTAATCCTTATATCTCATCTCTCTGTCCATTTCTGAATGCCATGAGGAGATATGCAAAAGAAAAAGAGGAAAAATACATTTCAAACATTCAGTGTTATTTTTACCACCTGTGGGAAAAAGAGTGTTCTAGGAAGATCTAAAAGAAAAGATAAAGACAATAGGATGTGTTTTCTGACCAAAATCTTTAGGATAATAATCCTCTTCCCTCCTAATTCCTTGATCAATGTGAAAGTGTTGGTCACTAAGTCGTGTCCATGAACTGTAGCCCACCAGCTTCCTTTGTCCATGAAATTTTCAGGCAAGAATACAAAGTAGGTTGCCATTCCCTTCTCCGGGTGATCTTCCCAACCCAGGGATGGAACCCAGGTCTCCTGCTTTACAGGCAGATTCTTTACTATCTGAGCCACCGGGGGAGCCCTTCTCTCCTTTCCTCTAAATCCAGGTCAGGCCTCAGGATCCAGGTATCAAGTAGTATCCTTTCCATGAGGCTTTTCCTGCCTATTGTAGTCCTGACATCTCTCCTTCTCTATTTCTCTATAGAGTTCACAATCGTAAACTACTATAAGAAGAATTATAATAATACCTGTAATAGGTGTTTGTAATTTGGGGGCTACTTAGCATCCTTTCCTTCTTTTTAAAAGCTCTGCAATTTCCTTGGGGGATAGACCTCTCTGATGTGGGTTACAGTCTTCATAGGAGGGTAGTTCTTTATGATTACTTAAACCAAAAGGTCCAGTTCCTTCTTCTCCACAGCCCAGGACAGTGGGAATGAGGGAGACGCAGAGACACATGACCTAAGCCCAACACTATCCATCATTCACAACTGGGACTTTGAATCTTGAGTGCATTAGGCAAGAATGAAATGATTTCTGGGTCATTTACCACTATATCCAGGGTACCTTGATCACTCCAGTCCTGCTGGCAGCTTTGTACTCATTTCCTATGGCAACAGATTCATTTCCAGTGGTAACATATTACCAAACACGTGGTGACTTACAACAACAGAAATTTATTCTTTCACCATTCTGGAGGACTGGAGTCTGAATTCTACATCACAGGGCAGAAATCAAGGTGTCTGCAGAAATGTGCTCTCTCCAGAAGCTCTAGGAAAGAGTCTTTCTTGCTTCCTCCGGCTCCTTCCTCCAGTTACTGCCAGCAGTCCTTGGCTTTTTGCCACATCACTGTCCTCTTCAAGGCCAGCATCTTCAGATCTTTCTCTGCTCTGTTTCCACATACCTCGCCTCTATATGCAGCAAATCTCCCTCTGTCTCTCTCTTATAAGGACACTTGTACTTGAGTTTAGAGCCCATACAGATAATCCAGAGTAATCTCCTCACCTCAAAATTCTTATCAAATCTTCAAAGTCTTTGCCAGATAAGGTAAAATTTGCAAGTCCTGAGAATTTATTAAAATCTTTGGGGGCCACCATTTATCTTGCAATAGTCTTTGACAAAAGTTTCTGATATTTCTATGAACCGATCTAATGTGGCCCTCAGTATTTAGGACAGAAGGAGTTTATTTATGCCTATTTCCATTCATCTACGTAGGTAAGTAAATATGAGGAGTAAGATGGGGAAAGGAAATAAACCTACAAATTATCCCAGAACAATGTTCATCAAAATAGAGGAACCCAGAGCTTAGAATGCAATTTGCCCATACCCAGAGTCTCATTCCCTAAAGCCAATATTTCCCAGATTTTAGCATTCACACAAAACTTCCAAGATTTTGCCTAAATAGAATACCAAACTATATTCTGAATAGCACCTACATTATTATTTATCTAATACTTTTCATTAAAGGTACTTTCTTTTTTTAATTAATTTTTATTGAAGTTTAGTTGATTTATAAAGTTGTGTTAGTGTCTGCTGCACAGCAAAGTGAATTAATTATATGTATACACATATATCCACTCCTTTTTCAGATTCTTTCCCATATAGGTTACTACAAAGTATTGAATAGAATTCCCTGCACCATACAGTAGGTCCTTATTAGTTATCTATTTTATACATAGCACTGTGTATATGTCAGTTCCTGTCTCCCAGTTTATCCCTCTCCTTCCTTTTCCCCCTTGCTTCCCAGGTGGTGCTAGTGGTAAAGAACCTGCTTGCCATTGCAGAGACATAAGAGATGCAGGTTTAATCACTGGTTCAGGAAGATCCCCTGGAGGTCATGGCAACCTACTCCAATATTCTTGCCTGAAGAATCCCCATGGACAGAGGAGTCTGGCTGACTGCAGTCCATGGGGTCACATAGAGTCAGACACAACTGAAGCAACTTAGCATGCACACATGTAACCATAAGCTTGTTTTCTACATTGGAAAGGCACTTTCTTTTTAATGTAAATGCTGTTTTAAAGGAAATTTTATATCACTATTAAAAAAGGAAGGTAAATATCACCTATAATAGAAAAAAACATATGCTTAAAATTCCAGATAGACATCACGCTGCCTGCGAAGGCTGAGTCTGAGTCTCTCTTCATAAAAAGGAAGACTTTGCAGGTGTTAGGTGTTAAAGGCTAGCACACATCTGAGGCTTTCGTCTTAGTATATTCAAAAGGATTAAATGAGAACTGAAAAGAATATGGCCAATATTTTATAATAACTATAAATGGAGTATAACCTTTAAAAATTGTGAATCACTATATTGTACACCTGTAACATATAATGTTGCACATCAACTATACTCAATTTTAAAAATACTTTATAGCTAAAACAAAAAGAGAGAGAAGTGAGAAAGAACAGCTGTGTCTCCATCCAATTCAATGTCACGTACGCCACCTAAAATAACTCACTCACCACTGAAAATGTTCACAGAGAAAACGAGGAACCCCGGCCCTACTGGGAAAGGAGGATCTAAAATCTACCCAGCTCACTTCACCTTAAATTTTTTTTTAGCCTTTGTCTTCTGTGTCCTTGGGGGTCTGTGATGAAAGTCATTCTCTCCCTCTCTACAGAGACATTGAGAAGAAGCATATTGGCTATTTAGTCACTCCTCAACCATTCTGGTGGAGAAGGCAATGGCACCTCTTGCCTGGAAAAATCCAATGGACAGAGGAGCCTGGTAGGCTGCAGTCCATGGGGTGGCAAAGAGTCGGACACAGCTGAGTGACTTCACTTTCACTTTTCACTTTCATGCATTGGAGAAGGAAATGGCATCCCACTCCAGTGTTCTTGCCTGGAGAATCCCAGGGACAGGGGATCCTGGTGGGCTGCAGTCCATGGGGTCGCACAGAGTCGGACACGACTGAAGCGACTTAGCAGCAGAAGCAGCAGCAGCAGTAGCAACTAATCTGGACCTCAGTTACCTTGTCTGCAAAATGGAAGCTAATAATAACACCTTTCATAGGGCTGCTATGAAGATTAAATCTATTAAAATATAAATATTTACACATAATACATAGTAAATCCTGTGTCTGCTATAGTAATGACTATTATAATTTTTCTCATTAATTAGATAAGTAGTTATTTATTATCAGCATTGATTTTTGCCTTGTGCTAAAATTTTTTTAGATTGGAAGAGAAATAAGCCATAATCTTTGCCTTCAGTGAACTTGTAATTTCACCAGAGAGGTGAGAAAATAACAGACAAAACAATAAACAGTTCTATAGCAATTCTTAAAAGCCTATGCTAGAAACAAACAAAAAATTACACTAAGCACAGATAAATACTGTACAAACATACCTTATTTTATTGAAACTTTGCTTTAATATACTTCACAGTTAATGCATTTTTACAAATTGAGAGTTTGTGGCAACCCTGCATAGAGCAAGTCTATCAGTGCCATTTTTCCAGCAGTGTTATTTTTAATTATGTACATATTTTTCTTAGACATGTTGCTATCACACACTTCATAGACTACAGTTGAAACATAACTTTTATTCACACTGTGAAACCAAAAAATTCATGCCTCTTGTTTTATTGTAATATTTACGTTATCACCATGGTCTGGACGGAACCCATAGTACCCCCAGGTGAGCCTACATTGCTGGCTGCTGTCATTCCATTTGCCTCCAAGGACCCATTTTTTGCCCCTCCCCTTCTGTGCTTCCAAGCAGCTAATCCCTGTGGTCTGCATCTTTGCCCTCTGTCCTCTGGTTAGAGGAAGCCAGTGAGAGGCGCCCGCAAGAGATCAGCTGGTGAGAGGAGAATAGGCCAGGATATTTCTCCCTCATTTCCCCTTCTGCAGAGCTATGCCTCTGGCAAAGGTTGCCTCTCCTCTATGGCTCCATCTCTCCCAGATTCTAATCATTTTCATTTTCCCTTTTATTTCTTCAGCCTTCCCACTGTGATTGATCCCTAGAGACTTCAGCATCCTTGACTGGCCCCTTAACTCTGCCCACACCTGGGTAAGTCAGTCCTTCCTAGAACTCTCTTTAGCTAAATCCTTTTGGAGGCAATTTTTCCTTTTTCTTGCCAGGACCATTACTGATCCAAGAACTGTAAGACATCAGTGATCTGAGAGTTATCTAATTCCTCTAAACACTCTGAAAACAAATATTAAGGAACATGAAGAGCTTGGTGTAGGAATAAGGGTCATCCAGATTTTCTTTATTGGTCAAATTATCCTGCAGCAATACTAGTGATGGCAGCCACATTTTGAACACTCATTACATAGCAGGTCCTTTAAGATGTCCTTGTCATGCCTTATCTCATTTAACCCTCCCCAAACCCAATGAGGGCTTCCCAGGCAGCACTAGGGGTAAAGAACCCACCTGCCAATGCAGGTGACTTAAGAACCACAGGTTCTATCCCGAAGACAGGAAGATCCCCTGGAGGAGGGCATGGCAACCCACTCCAGTATTCTTGCATAGAGAATTTCCATGGACAGAAGAGCCTGGTGAGCTACAATCCATAGGGTCACCAAGAGTAGGACATAACTGAGCAGCTAAGCACAGCACAGCATGTCATGGCTACACCTTCCCCAGTGATAAAGAATCTGCCTGCAGTGCAAGAGCTGCAGGAGATGCCAGTTCGATTCTGGGTCAGGAAGATCCCCTGGAGGAGGGCGTGGCAACCCACTCCAGTATTTCTGCCTGCAGAATCCCATGGACCGAGGAGCCTGGCAGGCTACAGAGAGTCAAACACAACTGAAGCGACTTAGCTTGCACACGTGCACATGTCATGGCTACAGCCTGGTCATCATGATTAATTGAACCTGGTGGAGACTTCCATACTTGTAAGACAGCTCAAAGGCTCTGGCTCAGAGTGTTATCTATAACCCTTGAGGAGCAGCTAAAGGTCCTTGACTTTGCTTAATGACTAAACTATTACTATTTGGTCTTCTTTGATGGTTTTCTTCTGTTCCGGCATTTTCTCACTTCTTGTATGTAAAATTATTCTTTGGTTAAAGCTTGGCAGGCTGAGGACATGGGGGAGGGAAGGGACAAGGACCGTAGGTCCTTACCACTGACCATTGGTTGTAAGATACACAGATTTCAGAGAACCAGGAGAAGAAAAAAAACCCACCCTACTGCCTTTTTGCTGGAGCACAGGTTTGCCTGGATTTTTTTTTTAACGTGCATTATCTCCCCAAAGTGTGTTCTTTTCTAAAATTCCTCAAATTTGAGCTCTCTGAGCTATTTTAGAAGATTTGGGTTAAAACAAATGGAGAGGGGAGGATACACATATGTATTTCTACCGGTTTGTGAAAACTGATTATATCACTTAAAATCACATCATTTGACTCAATTTGCTGATCTGATTACCCAATTACATACTTTCTAGGTAGCTTTATACCATGTTCCCACTGGTTGATGTTACTGTCTTCCCAAGCAGAGATCTCTCTCACTGTCTCCTCACCCCCTCGCCCAGGCTTTACCTCCATCTACCTACTTTTCCCCTAAACAACAATTTCTCTACTTATTTTTTCAATTATTATAACTAGAGCTATCAAGTTAAAGAAAACAATGCTGTTTTCTTCCGAACGCCAGCCTTTCCCTGATACAAAGTAACAGTGATACTAAACATTGCCAGCAGTTGTTATGAAAATACATTTCTCTTGTATCCTGTTGTCATGGCAGCTAAAGATCAAGACATGCCTGCTACATACAGCAATTTATACTGATCTGAAAGACTGTTTGGTGAGGGAGAAACATGAAAATGTATAATCGAATGCATTTGAAACCATAGCCCAACACAGTACAATATCAGTTACTCAAATAATATCTCTAAAGCAAAGTACATCATTTATTTCAATCAGCGTTGTGTTCATTATTTCTGCTCTTGGAGTTACTTGCATTTCCAACGCACTGGCAATTTTATTATTTTTCTTGGCATTCAGAATCTCTGTATCACCTTTGCTCAGGCGCTAGCCAGCCTAAGACAGAAAGCAGCAGTCAAGTCACATTGAGAGACTCAGAGCTACCGTGGCATTTTCTCTATTGCTTCTTTGTTTGCTGGGCTGGGGGCATCCCTTAGGTGAATATCTCCCTTGGACAGCAACTGCTTGAAATGTCACAGCGCGGCCAATTCCCCTTCATCCAGATTTTCACTTCACTGCAAGATACTGTACCTTATACATGGTGTTTAGCTTCTCCACGGGGAAGGGGGAGAAAAATCCAAGAATAAAAAGATGGGGGGGGGCCTACCAAACTGAGACTATAAAGGGTTTAGATGCAAATAATTGAGTACAAAATACCACTCTTATTAACAATCCAGAATGTGGGCCTTGACCCTAATCCTTTTTATTGGTTTTCCCTCCAAATCACCCAGGGAGACAGACTGGTATTTGGCAAGAGGGAAGTAGAGGCATGGTGGGGATTAGTGATCTACAATCACAGAACAGATCAGTAGCAGAGCAAGGATGAGAACTCAGAATTCTGACATTCCTGAGCCATTGTTCAGCACATGGCTGTGGGACAGAGGCCTTGAGAATTGTACGGGGATATCTATAGCTTAACCGATGGCCAAATTCTGGGGTAATTAGTTATACCACTTTTCCCACAGCCAGTAAGGTACCCTAATATTTTGGCCTTGACTTTGTGAAACTGGTTTTCATCCCACTTGGGGATAATCCCTGATTTCATCCTCTTGAACCCTGCCCCTTTGAGATCGGCATCTGCAGGTCAAAAGCAGTAAGCAGCCTTCCCCAAGGTCTAGTTTTCCTCCTTAAGTTGTGCACATGTGTCAAATGTATACATCCACACTTGGCATGGGGGAGTGGGTGTAAAATCACCAATTTGCAGTTTCTCCCCTCTCATCCTTGCCCAGCGTTGACAGGATCTGGAGAATCTGGTCATGTCATTGAAAAGGAAGGCAGCACAAATCTGTCACTTACAGACTCCCATTGTCTGGACATCCCAGGTGGCACTAGTGGTAAAGCATCCACCTGCCAATGCAGGAGACATAAGAGACTCAGGTTCGATCCCTGGATCAGAAAGATCCCCTGGAGGAGGGCATGGCAACCACTCCAATATTCTTGCCTGGAGAATCCCATGGACAGATGAGCCTGGCGGGCTACAGTCCACGGAGTCGCAAAGAGTCAGACATTACTGAAGTGACTTAGCACATATGAAGACTCCCAGAGTCTGGGCTTCAGGTATTATTATTATAACCTCATATCTACAAGGAGGGAACCGAAGAACATGGAGGTTAAGTAGCTGGCTCAATGTAACAGAGCAAGTAAGTGGTACAGCCAAGATGTGAACACAGTTGTGTGGCTCCAGAAAGTGCTATGCCAGCATGCTAAACTAAGCTGGCTCTGAGACACCAAGCAGTGAAGAGCTTAGGCTCTGGGATCCAACACACCAAGGTCATATTCAAGCTGTAGGTGTGATCCTGGATAGGTGACTCCATGAGGCTCTGGGTTCATACGTTGTGATTGTTATCCCAAGATTTGCTAAATAAAGTCATTAGCACTGGACCTGGCACATGCACACCCTCCAAAAATGTTAGATGCTCATTCTAAGGAATAAACAAGTTCAGAACAAATGAGCCAGAATATTTGGACCATGGTAGAATAGTCCAGGAAAGAGATTCGATATGGGGGAAAGAAAGAATTCTCTCTGCACAGTCCTGCCCTTTTCTGCTAAAAAGGGGGCCAAGAAAAAAGGGAAAAAAATGAGAGTGAAGAGATGCCATGAGCTAGGAACAGAGGAAGCTTTTTCAAGTGAAAGGAGGCTAGCTAGGTTTTGGACTAGTTAAGGTAAGAAGAGAGTCAATACAAGACGTGCTCTGAGGATGGAAGCCCCTCTAACAAGAAGCAAGTCTGGGCAGTGACTTCTCAGGGTGATTGAATTAAACACTCTATTTCATCAACAACTAATCTAAAATTTTATGTTTAGCAAGTCCTTGATTGCCTGAGTGACGCAACTCCTTGATGCAATGTGATGTTTTTTCTTTTCTGTCTTCATCTACTCAAAGCTGAAAGAGTTTAAATTTCTCTTCTAGGAAAGAAGCATTCTCTCCCAGAAAAGCATGGAGCCAGGATGAAATCCCAACTTCTGCCTGGCCCAACTTCCTGACACTGGGAATCCTGGAATCACTACATACTGAAAATTCTACAAGGATCTTCTAGTCCAAAATGAATATCTCACAACATTCTCATCATCTGTAATTTTCCTGTTGTTCTAGCCTGATGCTGATCTCACCATCTGTCTGTTTTCCTGAAAACCTGTTTTTTTTTGTTTGTTTTTCATTTTTGGCTGCATAGGGTTTTACCTGTGGCACATGTGATCCTTGTTGAGTCGTGTAGATATTTTCTTTGTAGCAGAAGAAATTCTCTAGTTGTGGCATGTAGTTGCAATGTTCTGGTTTAGTTGCTCCAAGACATGAAGGATCTTGATTCCCCAACCAGGGATTGAACCAGCGTCCCCTGCATTGTAGGTGAGTTCTTAAGCCCTGGACCACCAGGGAAGTCCCTGGAGTCCTGTTCTTGAAAGACAAGCTGAAGTCAGGACCGATGAAATCTTGTCAAACACCAGAAGACTAAAAGTCAGAGAACCTGGGGTTAAGTTCAGGGTCTGGCACTCACTATATGACCTTGGGCAAGTCACATGTCCTTCCTTTATGCCTGGTTTCTCATCTGTAAAATGAGAGCCTTTTATCTGCTTCAGAACTCTATGTTTTATGTGAACTCATTCTATGAGAAAGATATTCTTTGATCAGTAGATACTATCCATAGCATGATTTATTACTGGGGGTTTGGAGGAAGTATCTTTTTCAAGGTCTATTGTTTTATATGATAATCACCAGTCCCTACAGACTTGGGATAATTTTGTCATCAAAATTTTCCATTATAGTGACATTATAACTCTGTTTCAACAAGCTTGCTCAAGTAACTTTTCCGTTGCAAATTCACACGATAATTGCATTATAAATGGCATCTCCAAAGACTTCAATTAAAATTGATTTGTCACTGTAATCTTAGCTAATAATGGTATGGTAATGGCATTATAATGAGGAGATCAAAGACTTACACTGAAATTATTTTGGCATTGTTATCCTATATTCTAAATGGCTTTGAATAGGCTGTTCTATACATAGATTGAAACTGTTATGTCATAGTAATATTAAAAGCTAAGAGTATACAGAATGGAATTATTCACTCCTTTCCCCCAAAGCCCAGCTTGGAATTTCTCCTATCCTTTTCATTTCCCATAAAAGTGAAGTTCAAATAGAGCTTCAATTCTAATTCTCCCTACTCAGACCCACAAGGAACAAGAATGTGATTGAGAGGATGCTCATGAGTGCCTAGAAATACTGCTCCCACATGTGGCTGGAGTGAACCTAGTTTCCCTCCTTCAGAAGATGCTGGGACCTGAGTTCCTCTGCTCTGCGCTGGGGCCAGGACATAATAACCTGAGCCAAGGGCTTCTGTTAGTGGAGACAGTGCTCTTGTTCCTTCAGAGGTGGTCATGTGGCGCTTCCCTGGTGGCTCAGATGCTAAAGAATCTACCTGCAATGTAGGAGACCTGGGTTTGATCCCTAGTCAGGAAGATCCCCTGGAGAAGGGAATGGCAATCCACTCCAGTATTCTTGCCTGAAGAATCCCATGGCCAGAGGAGCCTGGCTGGCTACAGTCCATGGAGTCCCACAGAGTCGGACATCCCTGAGAAACGAACACTTTCGCTTTATTTTCTTTCATGCTGTGGAATTGGAATTCTGCAGCTTCTGAAGTTCAGTGCCTCTTGCCTCTCATCCCTGGGACTTGACCATTGTCACCTTTGTGGGCTTTTTTTTTTCCTAAGACATGCTTTTTCTTTTCTTCTCCCTTTTTTTTTGACCATGCTGTTGTGGACTTTGAATGAGGTCAAATCCTTCCACTCTCAGTTCTCTGGTTGTGGAACCAGCTGTATGTGTGGTTGCTTTGTGTTGGTTTACTTTCTAGGGGCATAAATTAAATGGAATGAAACATAGACTCAGTTCATATTTACTCTGCAGAATATTCTGAGGTTCTAATATCATTCTAGTTTAGAGAATACTATTGTTATATTGGCTATCATTAAGACTGGGCTTCCCAAGTGGTGCTAGTGGTGAAGAATCCACCTGCCCGTGCAAGAGACGCAAGAGACGTGGGTTCAATCTCTGGGCTGGGAAGATCCCCTGGAGTAGGAAATGGCAACCCACTCCAGTATTCTTGTCTGGAGAATTCCATGGACAGAGCAGCCTGGCAGGCTACAGTTCAAAGGGTCGCACAGAGTGGGACACCACCGAAGCGACTTAGCATGCCCGCACAGCATTGACTAACAATTATGTAGTTTCTACTGCATGGTAGAAGCTATCCTCAACACTTTAAATATGGTCGATTCTTGTAATTCACAGTAGTCATGTTCCATAAAAGCCCTATGAATACTGAATTAAGAATTCCAAGCCACGAGTCCTGGGGGAAACACAGGGCTGGGTTCCTATGAGCCTCTGGTCATATTTTCGTCCATTGATGGACATAAAACCTTTTTTATGTGTGTTTGGGTTTAAAGACACGTTAGTTAACATATATTGTTCAATCATTTACATTGAAGTCGTAGCCATTGGCACTGTAGCTTATTCCTGAATGAAGCGTATCTAACATATGTATTTTCTCCATAAGGGACATCACAGTCTCCTTGTGTTCGGGAACAATAGACAACACTGCGCTGCTTTGCCTTAAGGCCATCTTAAACAATGAAATCACCGACAAAAAACGTTTTTTAAAAAGTGACACTAAAGAGACCATGGAAAGAGCCCCTGTTTGTAGTATGAGAGCTGAAACAAGAAGGCAGTATCACTATGTTCAGCCTCTCCTGGGAACATGCACTTTGAGCAACTTAAGTGTGTTTTTTTTTTTTCCTGCATCTCCATGAATGACCACAACCTTGCCCCAGGTATTGATACTGAGGTTACAAATAAATTTAGTGAATAAACACATTTGCAAGCACAGAATCTGTCAATAATGAGAACTGACCACATCATAATTGATTTAATCTTACATTAACCTCATAAGTTAGATAACTGTTACTATTGCTCAGCTCAGAGATGAGGAAACTGAGGCACAGAGTCTAAGAAACTTGTTCAATGCTCAGTGTCAATTCAAATTAACTGATAATTACTCTCAGTTTGTTTCTAAATAAGTCATCCACTTGATATTTAGTTTAGCTTTTTAATTTAGGAGAACGAGTTAGAAAAATAGAATGACCCTAGTTTTGGGGTGAGAAGAGGTATCTGTAGACCTCCAATTTTTCAGGCTTTTGAATTAAGCCAGGATGGGGTACTGGCTTCCCTGATAGCTCAGACAGTAAAGAATCTGCCTGCAGTGCAGGAGACCCAGGTTCAGTCCCTGAGTTAGGAAGATCCCCTGGAGAATGGCATGACAAGCCATTCCAGTATTCTGGCCTGGAGAATTCCATGGACAAAGGAGCTTGGTGGGCTACAGTCCACGGGGTCGCAATGAGTTGGACACAACTGAGCAACTAATATTTTCTTCCTTTCAGGATGAGGAAATAGCATGTAGAAGATGAGGCAGATACCCTTGGCACTAACCCAAAGTATCAACCTTCTGTGTGGCTCAGCACTGAGGACAGAGCACCTCCACCATCCCAGGGAAAGTGAATTTCCATTAACATAAGCCAATCAGAACATTTCCATTTCCCTGATCAAACTGGTGAGACAGGGGCGTGTGTTGCAAATCTAGTCAGTGAGCAGTGAAGGGAAATGCACTGCAGAGTTCCAGGGGAAGGCTTTCTTTTCATTTCAGAAATGTCTGAAAAGGAAGAGTTCCTTCTCCTGTCTCTGAATAATCAGTGTGTGAGAAAATGATACTTGGAACCACTGCAGCTATCTTGTGACCATGAGGAGACAAACTGGAATGGCAGAGCTGAAAGATGTAGTCAGAGTACATTCCTGAAACCAGCCTACCACCAATCCCTTTGTCAAACTTTACGTATTTAAGCTGCTTTTAATTGGGCTTTGATTAATGGAAACTGAAACTATCCTAATAGACACTGGAATTTTGCTTGGGAATCCATTATAATTGAGAACTGAGAGACACTAAGTACAGAAATTATATAGACAGAAAGAGACAGAGGTTGAACCCTATTTAAGAAGCACAATATATTGGTTGCTAAGAGATGCCGAGAGGATATAAATGGCCAGGGATATTTCCCCCAGTCAGAGACAGCTTATAATCCAGTAAGTTGAGAAAATCAAACATAGCCAGTTAAAGAATTTCTGTGCAAAGAAACAGTAAATTCCATTTAATTCTGCCAGCATTAATTCTGAAATACATGTGGCAGAGCTCTGTTGATGAATTAGACACACTCCCTGTCCTCTACAATCTAGTAGAGAAAACTAGATTGACAGATGATTATAATTCAAAGAATATTACAGAAAGATGTTTTGGGAGAAAGATAAGTGAGAGATTGATTTCTTTTGGCAAACCTAAGAAAGCGTCATATCTCCCTTGTGTGAAATTCTTCAGTGGCTTCCAGTTGTACTTCATTTATTCAACAAATATTTGTTGAGCAATTACATGAAACCAGTCTGAATGCTAGGACACAGCAGGGAACAACAAAAAGTCCCTCTTCTTAGACCTTCCATTCTAATAAATACAAGACAATATAAAAAAACAAATGAGTAAATATATTTTGTGTCTGGAGTGGTGTCAGCAAGAAAAATAAAGTAAGCTGCAGAGGGTAGGAGTGCTAGTTATACTTACATTTTTACTGGATATCTAGAAAACACTAATTGGAGATCATGCATAGATTATAGTGTTTCCTTAGTTACAAATCAAAATTTTGAAACTAACTAAATTCATCCCAAGAAAAGTTATCTTCTGTTGCCCTGAAACTAATTGGGGGAGAGAAAGAGCTGGTGGAATTGACATGCTCCCTTGTAGATGCTGAATTCTAGGAGTCCCTGAGTCTGTGCTTGGTAATTCACTAGACTTGGGGACTCTGTGCTACCTAGAAGTGCTATTTTATACAGAATGGTGAAAAACTGGCATCTGAGTGGAAAACTAAAGGAAGTGAGGGTGTAAGTCATCTGTGGGTATCTATGGAAAGTGTTCAGTGCAGAAGGAACAGAAAGTGTAAAGACCCTAAGGCAGAGAGTGTCTGGCATACTTGAGGAACAAGAAGCCAGTCAATATGCCTGGAAGAGAATCACTGATGTGGGAGAAATGCTGTGGGAAGTGAGATCAGAGTCAAGGGCAGAATCAAACTTACCATGAAGTTAATGTACTCAGAATGTCATAGGTTCTGGCATAACTTGGTATAACCTGAAAAAGTAAGATATTTTAGCCACAATCAGTTAAGACTCTTGGCTCTTTCCATTCTGAATTTTCCATCACACTTCCCTTCGTGCTGGCTCTTTAAGGAGGCTGCAGGTACTTTGAGGAGCTGATGAAGAGGAAATTATCTTGGGGCTACACCTAGACTGGAGTTGCTGAGCTATCTTTATGTGAATCACAGTGGCTTCCCTGACTAGCTGTCCTTGTGTAGGAACGGCTCCAGCAGTTCACCACCCAGCACTATGTGATCCAAAGAGGCATGACCAGAGGTCCAATGAGCATAGAAATGTGTCCTATGGAGTCCAGATCTGGAACTCTGCAAAGAGTTTAGCAAAGTGTGACATATACAGAACCAGAAGCTAGTCTTCAGACAATTCTCCCAACATCTGGTGTGCAAACTCGTAAGTGGAAGTTTAGTCCTCACTGACACCTAATCACAACAGAAGTTCTCTCCCATCAGGAATATATTCAAGAGTGCAACAACTACAGTGATAAATGTACCTTTGCTGATGGACTCGAGAGAGAGAATTTTATCAGACAAGGGCATCAACCCCAAGCAGCACAACAAACAGCAAGTCTATCTATCTGTCATGCCACCCACCATCAATAATAAAACATAAATTTCCAACTATCATCCCAGAGGAGGAAATGGATTACCTTGTGTTCTCTCTATTGAAATGATGTTATAATATCTTTGTTATACAGAAAGGCAATCAAAGTGTAGGCAGGCAAAGAATTTAAGGGGGAAAGTGTGACAAGGGTGGTTCATCAATTCGTTAATGAAAACATCATGTTATTTTTCTGGATTCTGAGATGTTAATGGTAAGTGTCAGCTTTTTCACTTGTAATTTGTAGTGAGTTCTTTTCTCATACTAAAAATGTATTCAGTTTCAAATGTTATTTTGTACTAATTTTGTATCATTTATCTTAGAGAGTTGCAAAATTGTATCAGCTTGAGGTCTCAGAAAACCCAGGTCTGCTCCATTTTGAAGCCTCCTGAGGCATGGGGCCATTGTACTCCCAGTTAAAGTTTAGGAGGATCTTTCCAGCAGCAGAGGTCAGTAGTGATTCCCAGATTTGGGGAATTCATGGACCATTAATATTTCCCCCTCAAATTTTGTTCAGTTCAGTTCAGTCGCTCAGTCGTGTACAACTCTTTGTGACCCAATATTTGATTGCTAACTTAGATAAAAAGCCAGGACTTCCCTGGTGATCCAGTGGTTAAGAATCTGCCTGCCAATACAGGGGGCGTGGGTCCTACCTGTGATTCAGGGGGATTCCACATGCCACAGGCAACTAAGCCCGAGCACCACAACTACTTAAGCCCCTGTGCCCTAGAGCCGGTGCTCTGCACCAAGAGAAGCCGCTGCTACGAGAAGCCCTTGCTCTGCAACTAGAGAAAGGCCAAAAGCAGCAAAGACTCAGTGCAGACAATAAATAAGTAATTTTTTAAAGTCACCTGAATAAGCATTTAAAACAGCCATATTTACTGCTTTTTTTTTCAAATAAGCATTTTATAAAGAAACATACAGAAGTCTTTATGGATAAAATTATATAACACCTACACTTTGTTTTAAATTTATCCAACAGGGTAAAGGGGAGTAGGAGGAAGTTTAGATAAAACAAGATTGATCATTTGTTGGGTACATGGGGGCTCAATACATTAGGCTGCTTTTGTAAAGGCTGGTCATTTTCATAATAAAGTATGTAAAAAATAACCTGATCTAGCATACCCATAGTTCTATAAAAGAAAGAACATATGAGCTTACCAGAAGTTGGGAGGCCATTAAGTACCATCCTTTATATGAAATAAATTCAATCTAAGGAAAAACTCACTATACTGTGATTATTTTTGTTACTGCTGTTTCAGAGTCAGTCAGAGAAATTCATCCCAAGCTGTTCAGAGAACACCTATGTGGGAGTGGGGTCAAGCTGGCAGATTACTCTCAAATGTTTCAGAAGAAGGAAAAAAAGCTCTTTGAATTGTACTTCCTAGTGTTTTTTTAAATAAGATTATGATGTATGCACACACATATAAGAGAACTGAGGTGAAATCTTGGACTTTGCCATATACTTAAACATTCCTGTGTTAGTCATCCAATCTGCCTGAGTCCTCAGTTACTTTACTGAAAATAATAAGTACCTCCCACAGTCACACCACTATATTTAAAATAAGTAACCAACAAGGACCTATGGTACAGCACAGGGAGCTCTGCTCAATGTTATGTGGTAGCCTGGATGGGAAGGGAGTTTGGGGGAGAATGGATACGTGTGTATGTATGGCTGAGTCCCTTTGCTGTCCACCTGAAACTATCACAACATTGTTAATTGGCTACATTCAAATACAAAATAATAAGTTTTTTAAAAGAAAAAAGATGCCAAGCATCAAAAAAAAAAAGAAAAGAAAAAAATCAGAAACCTTTCCCTGAAAGCCATCTGGAAGTTCAGGGGTTTTTGAGTATTAGTTACCTGCCACCTGTACTCCTTGGCACAGTGGTAAAGAATCTGCCTGCCTGTGCAGGAGATGCAAGAGACACAGGTTCTATCCCTGGGTCAGGAAGATCCCCTGGAGGAGGGCATGGCAACACAGTGCAGTAGTCTTACCTGGAGAATTCCATGGACAGAGGGGTCTGGTGGGCTACAGTCCTTGGAGACGCAGAGTCAGACATGACTGAGCGCATACACACACACACACACTCCTTCTTGGCACCCAATAATAATTACAGCACTTTTCTTCACTACAAATAAAGTACCCCCAACAGTTTTTTAAGGATCTAATAAGATAACTTGTACACCTTACACATTAATGGTAGAAGCATGAGCTGCTACAGCCCTTTAGAGGACAATTTGATGATAATTTCTCAAATTTTATATACTTTTACCTTACGGCCCAGCAATCCTACTTCAGGGATTTATTCTACAATCGTCCTTGTATATATGTGAAATGACACATATATAAGATATTCATTTTAATACTACTTTTAGCTATAAAATCTGAAAACAACCCAAATGTTCATCAATAGAAGACTAATTAAATTCTGGTACCTCTCTACAATGCAGCTGTGAAAAAGAACCAAGAAGCTACATACCGATAGGAAAAAATCTCCAATCTGAATTGTTTAATGGAAAACATAGGATGCAGAACATGTGTATGATTTGCTATCTTTAGACTAAAGGAAAGAAAGGAAAATAAGAATACGTATTCATATTTTCTTAAGGAAAGTGTTTGCAATGCAGAGGATCAGAGTTTAATCCCTAGGTTGGGAAGATCCCCTGGAGAAGGAAATGGCAAACCACTGCAGTATTCTTGCCTGAAGAATCCCATGGATAAAGGAGCCTGGCAGGCTACAGTCCAAAGGGTTGCAAATAGCCAGACATGGCTCAGCAGCTAACAGTTTCACTTTTTTTTTCTTAGTTTTTCAACATGCTTACTAGAAAATTTTAAATTGTGAACGTGACTCACTTTTGAGGCTCACACTAAATTCTGGATAATGCTACTCTATAGCATTAAGTACTGGAACTCATACAAAGGAGAGGCTTCATGTATGCTTGTTAAGGGAATAAGAGAATAAATATCCTGTGACAAGTCTGACATTTGACAAGATCTTGGAGAAGAGTTAGGCTGCTCAAACTGCTTCTTTACTTTTTTATCTTTTATTGAAATATATCTGATTTACAATGTTGAGTTAGTTTCAGGTGTAAAGTGATTCCATTATACATATCTATATATATGCATATA
The DNA here is from genome assembly GCA_007570785.1 of Antilocapra americana. NCBI lineage: Eukaryota > Metazoa > Chordata > Mammalia > Artiodactyla > Antilocapridae > Antilocapra > Antilocapra americana. Next base: position 2,455,028 of record ML663568.1, on the reverse strand, counting down.
CACACATATATAGATATGTATAAGTCAAACTAGTTCTTTAGACTGAAAGCAAGAAAGCAGAAGAAATTCTCCTCCTTGTCAGGGCCACCGCCTCTTATTATCATGGGCACAGGCGTTTAAATTGAACAAATTTAAATATTCTCTCAATTATAATCAGTGATTAATCAGTATGAAGATGATGTGTTTGCTTCCTACGTTGAATGTTTGGAGTTTCTCAAGCACAGCAGCTTGAAGAAAATGTTCTTCCTCTAGAGGTCTGTGAAAGCAAAAGATGCTTACAGAGTCCCATCCAGAAATACGTTTGATTTTTCAGTTCAGAAAATGAATCCCTGTCCCAAATCTCCCAAATATCACATGCATCACCACATCTGAAGTGGAGCGATGAACAAGAAAGAACATTGGCTTTGAACTCAAATTTGGGCTCTGTGTTAGTTTTCTAGGACTCTGTGACAGTTTCCTAGGGCTCTGTGACAGAGTATCACAAAATGTTTGGCTTAAACAACAGAAATTGATTGTCTCATAGTTCTGGAGCCTGAAAATCCACAACCAAGAGTCATCAGGATTGGCTCCGTCTGAGAGCTGAGAGGGAAGGATCTTTCCAATTCTTCCTCCTGAACATGTAGGTGGCCATTCTCTTCCTAGTTCTCTCTTTTTTAATATTTATTTTTATTTATTTGGGGTTTTCCAGGTGGCACTAGTGGTAAAGAACCTGTCTGCCAATGCAGGAGATGTAAGAGACACAAGTTCAATCCCTGGGTCCAAAAGATCCCATGGAGAAGGGCATGGCAACCCACTCCAGTGCTATTTCCCAGAGAATCCCACGGACAGAGGACATTGGCTGGCTGTAGTCCATGGGGTCACAGAGAGTCATGACTGAAGAGACTCAGTATGCACACTTTTTTTGGCTGCTTCGGGCCTGAGTTGAGGCTCTCGGGATCTTCAATCTTCATTGCAGCATGTGGGATCTAGTTTCCTGACCAGGAATCAAACCTCAGTCCCCCCCACTGGGAGTGTGGAGTCTTAATCACTGAACCACCAGGGAAGTCCCTTCTCCCTCTGTCTCTTTGCACTGTCTTCCCTCTATGTGCTTGTCCATCTCCAAATTTCCCCTTTATATAAGGTTTGGACTAGGATCCATGCTAATGACTTCATTTTCATTTGATTACTTCTGTAAAAACCCTATTTCAGATAAGGTCACATTCTGAGGTCTTGAGCATTAGGACTTCCCTGTTAGGATGGGGCAGGGGGTTCTGTCTTACATGGTGACCTTCACTAAACTTTCCTGAGCCTCAGTTTCTTTATCTTGTACCTGGCACACTTGCACTGAGAATGGAAGACTATGTAAGACCAGTTAGCTAAGCTGGTAGCCCTGGCACTGCTGGTCGTCATCTTTGCCTTTACTTGCCGCAAATAAGGGCTTCCCAGGTGGCTCGATGGTAAAGAGCTTGCCTGCCAATGCAGGAGCCACAGGAGACCCAGGTTCAAACTCTGGGTCTGGAAGATACCCTGGAGGAACAAATGGCAACCCACTCTAGTATTCTTGCCTGGAGAATCCCATGGACAGAAGAGTCTAGTGGGCTACAGTCCATGGGGTTACAAAGAGTCAGATATGACTGAGCGACTATGTGTGCAAGCACAGGGCAAATAAAGCCCTCATTTGAAAATAAAGCCAACACCAAGGAAACCAAGGTGGGGAGGGAGAGAGGTCCTGATGATGTTGAGCGCCTGGATCCAGGCATGGCTGAGGTCAACAACTCCCTAGAATTTTCAGATATGTGAGCAAATATATTTCCTTTTGGTTAAAAAAAAAAATGAAAAAAAACTAAAATGTCCCCAGGGCCTATGACATAGTCAGCCTTTATGAAATGATATATATTTTACATGGTGGGCACAAGAGTATTACTACTGGGCCCTACAGAGAGGCTATCAGAGAGTGCCAGGTAATAACTAGACTGTGTTCCTAAACTTTCAAGGACAAGCTCATCATTTGTAGTGTGGATAGACAAAGACTCCAATGATATTTGTATGTTTCAGACACCCTAAAGAGGTTCCAAACATTTGCCTGCAAAAGAAGATATTTGTTACTATTCTGTGCCTTTTCTCTTTGTTTGAAGCACCCTCTCAGACATTCAGAAACATGCCCTCTAACCTCCCATTCTTACTCAAAAGCTATTTATTTCCATCTCTCATGGACCCTAACAAATTATCTGCCTGCTTCACGGCACACCCTTTCATAAACATTCTCCTTTCAGATTTTCACACACACTTTAAAAATAAATTAAAAACTCTTACAATGGACATCCATAATGGTTAGGAATCCACCTGCCAATGCAGGGGACAAGAGTTCAATCCCTAGTCCAAGAAGATTCCACATGCTTCTGAGAAACTAAAGCCCACAGCCACAACTACTGAAGCCCACGAGCCCTAGAGCCCAGGCTCTGCAATAACAGAAACCACTACAATGAGACACCCGAGCCCTGCAACAAGAGAAATCCCACTTGCAGCAACAAAGACCCAGTACAACTAAAAATTAAATAAATAAATAAATTTTTTAAAATTTACAAAGTAACAATCATGTCCATTTTATGGGTACAGAAAGAGCACAGATTACAGAGGAGAACTAAGATTTGATGTCATATCTTTCTGATGACCTAGACAGCATATTAAAAAGCAGAGACATTACTTTGCCAACAAAGGTCCGTCTAGTCACAGCTATGGTTTTTCCAATAGTCATGTATGGATGTGAGAGTTGGACTATAAAGAAAGCTGAGTGCTGAAGAATTGATGCTTTTGAACTGTGGTGTTGGACAAGACTCTTCAGAGTCCCTTGGACTGCAAGGAGATCCAACCAGTCCATCCTAAAGGAGATCAGTCCTGAATATTCATTGGAAGGACTGGTGCTGAAGCTGAAATTCCAATACTTTGGCCACCTGATGTGAAGAACTGACTCATTGGAAAAGACCCTGATGCTGGGAAAGATTGAGGGCAGGCGGAGAAGGGGGCGACAGAGGATGAGATGGTTGGATGGCATCACCAAGTCAGTGGACATGAGTTTGAGTAAGCTCCAGGAGTTGGTGATGGACAGGGAAGCCTGGCTTACTGGAGTCCATGGGGTCGCAGAGTCGGACACCACTGAGCGATTGAACTGACTGACTGACCTTCTGATGGCAAGGATCATCTCACTTCACTAACCAGCCCTGCCCACCTCCTGGCTAATGGCTTTGCCCTGCCTCCCTTACAGTGAAACCTGGTCCTGAATATTCGAAGCATTCTGAAAACATCCTGTACAAATAGAAAATCTTATACAAACGCAAGAAACCCATATAAGACCACAAATCAACTTCTCAGATTGTTATGTGGCAACCCCTGTTTGAACTGGTGACTCTTAAAATCTCTCACAGAAGTGAAACTCCATGACTCCATAGCCATAAAATGTATAGCTATAAAGAAAAATCCCATAACCTAATAAAACTCTGTCTTGTCTAGGATGCTTTCAGTTGCAAGCAACAATGTTTTCAGCCATAGAAGGTATTTATTGGCATCTGTAAATGAAAGAACTAGATGTAGATTCAGGAGAGTCTTATATCCTAGAGCTTAACAATGTCAGCAAGTTCTGATTTCCTCCTGTCTCTCAGTTCTGCCTTCTTCACTTCAACTACATCTTAAGACTGCCTTCTTTTTGAGGACCCCAAGTGGCTGCCAGCCTGCTTCTTCATTCATAGCCAGAAGAAAAAAGGAGTCCTCCCAGGATCCCCTGGAATGGTCCTGAGATTCATTCTGATTGGATGGCCTTAGGTCACATGCCCACCACCTCTGAACCAATCACTGTGTCAGAGGATGAAACCTAGTGATTGGTTCAGTGGGTCACACTTGACTCCTGGAGCCTGAGAGGAAGTCTTCTACCTCAAAAGGAGAGTGACTCTCGAATAGAAATTAGGAGCTATGAGAAAGCAAGAAGGAAAAGATACTAGAAAGGCATTCAATATATGTTCATTGTGAAGCCTTTTTAGCCTTTCCTATTCAATAATGCCTGATTTGGCAAGTGGTTTGAAGCTTCCATAACACACACTAGATTTTCATGTCCATATTTCTGCTCACTGAGCACATCAGTCCTCCACTTACTCATTTTATGATTCAAATTAGTAAGACCCTTTCAATAGCTTAAATCTCTCCACTGAGCAAGCTTGTCTGTTATCTGGAAATATATGGCCACATGAATTTATTCAAAACACAACATTTTCTCATAATAATGAGACATGATTATTAATGGCAGAGTGCCCATCAGAAATGAAACTAATCTTTCATTTTGTTCAAAATAAATGTGCTCTAAAAAGTACAGAGAAGGTAAAATTAATTTGAGAGTAATCAATTCCTGCATTTTAAATGAACATAATTATGTAATCATTAAATTATTTAACGGGCTTCATTAGGCTTATTTCTGGCTTGGGTGTCACATTTTTTTCTTCCAATTAGCTCAAGTGCTAAAATTAATTTTTTATTATTGGTAAGAGTACCAATCCCAGTCAGAATGATAGCTGGGGTCTACCCAGCCATACCTAGAAGTTAAGCTGAGCCATCCTTCCTCTAACAATAGGATTCTTCATGTCAGTACAAATAAAAAAACCAATCAAGATGTGAAGAAATAGCCCAGGCGGATTCACGGCAAATACCAGACTACTTCCAACCAGACAGGACACTGTCAGATTCGCCTTGGGTGTTCCATAGAAAATCTTGCAAAAGAGAAGTCTTCCAGAGGAAACCTGTGTGGCAGCCTTTGTCAGTGCTATATTAGCACCTAGAATGGATGTGAGCACCGTCTGAAAGTGAAGTGAAAGTATTAGTCACTCAGTCATGTCCAGCTCTTTGTGATCACATGGATTGCCCCCTGGCTCCTCTGTCCATGGGATTCTCCAGGCAAGAATACTGGAGTGGGTTGCCATGCCCTTCTCCAGGGCATCTTTCAACCCAGGGATCGAATCTGGGTCTCCCACATTGCCGGTGGATTCTTTACCATCGGAACACCAGGGAAACCCTGGAGCAGGACAGACTTAGACATCTCACAGACCTATGTGCAAACCACGATTTTGCAGGACTTCCCTGGTGATCGAGTGGCTGAGACCCTGAGCTCTCAATGCAGGGGGCCTGGGTTCAATACTGGTCAAGGAACTAGATCCCATGATGCAAAGAAGGTTGAGGATTTTGAGGGCTGCTACTGAGACCCAGGGCAGAAAATAAATAAATAAATTGTTTTAAACCCAAATGTTGCTAGTGGAAGGGTATGTGACCCAAAGCAATTTATATAAACTCTACGAACCTCAGTTTCTTCAACTGCAAATGGGAGCAATGAAGCAACTAATGATTTCTCAGAGCCGTTCTTCAGGATTGTAAGAAGTGTCTGGCATATAGCATGCACTCTGTATGTGGTTATTATCCTATCAGGCATCCACAGATTTAATCTTCATGGATGCTAAATTTGAGACACAGACTAACTTTTTCAATCTAAACACTAACAATAAATCCTGTAAATCACAAGAAATCCCAAGTGACAGTGTTAAAAAAAAAAAGACACTCCGAATTATTCTTTTAAAAAGACATTATAGAATGAAAGCATTTACAGTGCCTCAAAAAGAGAGAGGCAATATGGCCTAAGGATTAAGACCATGAGATCTGAAGGCAGACATCCTAGGTTCAAATGAAAACAATGAAGTCCTAGTTGTATGTCTTTGATCAAGCTATTTAATCTCTTGAAATCTTGGTATCCTCATCTAGAAATAAGAGTAGGACGTCCCTGGTGGTACAGTGGGTAAGAATCTGTCTGCCAAAGCAGGGGACACAAGTTGAATCCTTGGTCTGGGCAGATCCCACTTGCCACGGAACAACTAAGACCATGTACCACAACTACTGAGACTGTGCTCTAGAGCGCCAGAGCCACGACTACTGAGCCTGCATGCTGCAACTACTGAAGCCTGTTTGCCTAGAGCCGGTCCTCTGCAACAAAAGAAGCTACAGCATTGAGAAGCCCGCACACCACAACTAGAGAGCAGTTGAAACTCTCTGAAACTAGAGAAAACCTGAGCAGCAATGAAGACTCAGCACCACCAAAAAAAGAAAAATGAGAGTAGCAATAGAATTGAGTTATTGTGAGGGTTAATTATTTAATGTATAGAAAGTCAAGTGCCTAGCACCAGTTAACACTCGATATATATGATCTATTGCTATTATTATTCATTAGCAACAATAGTTGTATAGAAGCATGAGACATTGACAAGAATGTTTTCTAGACTTTAAAAATTTTTTTTCAAAATCAAACAAAAAGATATATTTGGTCCATTAACCTCAAAAATGAATTTTATTCATTCATTTAACAAACATTTATTAGTTAATCATTGTGTGTCAGACACTGAATTTAGATGTGTAACAGAAGAAATAAGGTGAAACTTTTCAAGCTTATTATTCTAATTTGATCTTTCGAACCGACTGAGTTAGAAAACTTTGCCTAACATCTTCACAGGAGGAGGAGACAGGAAAAGGTCACGGATATGCCCTTCGGAAAGCTACCTTCCCTGTTCACACATCAGACTGGCCCTCAGGTCACAGAAATGCGAATGAGGAGCTCTGTGTCACAGCCAGCACAGCCTTTCAGAAACTTGACACAGCCACACCAGGGACCAAGAACGTCTGTGTTCCGGAACCAGTTCTTTTTGTTTGTCTTGCCATATGACATCCATTATGGATGTCTAACATTGAAGGGATCCTTCAAAATTTAAATTACATGCAGACACCTAAAAAGCTGTAGTCAAATTCTTCTTTCTTCCCCTTCTGTCTCTCTCTCTCTCCCGTCTTATCTCATCCTCTCTCTTCTTTCCTTATTTTTCTATTTTTTTATTTTTTCTCTCTTAAGTTTAAAAAACCAGAATTTGCTCTCAGAACACAGATGAGGGCTTCCCTGATGGGTCCAGTGGTTAATGATCTGCCTTCCAGTGCAGGGGACACAGGCTCTACCCATGGGGGTAGGGAGAGGAACTAAGATTCCATGTGCCACCAGGTGACCAAGTCCTTGAGCCATGTCTACTGAGCCCGTGCGCCACAAGTAGAGAGAAGCCCACACAACACAATGAAAGACCACATGTCACAACTAAGACCTGATGCAGTCAAAAATAAAATTAATTACTTGGTTTAAAAAACAGAACTCTGATGAGTTCTTCTGAATCAAAGCAGAAGCAGATCTTGGACAACTTGCTAGCTACCATGTCTGGAGCGGTAAAGAATCCACCTGCGATGCAAGAGACTCAGGTTCCATCCCTGGATCAGAAAGATCCCCTGGAGAAGGGAATGCCTACCCACTCCAGTATTCTTGCCTGGAGAATTTCATGGACAGAGGAGCCTGGCAGACTACAGTCATGGGGTCACCAAGAGTCAGACACGACTTAGTGACTAATACTTTAACGTTTAGCCATCATGTCAGGAGGAATAGAGTAGGCAATAGACCTTGTCTAATTCTAACTAACTGTACACTGGGGCTTCTATGATTTCTGATTTAGCAGAAGAAAATCTGACACTGTGTCCTGTTGACCTGGGTTCCCAACAGTCACAATTCCCAACATTAATTAAATAAACATTCATTAGCAAAGCAGGACCATGATGAAGTTCTGGTTTTCCAACTTTTCGGAGGCTCCAACCTTGCCTAATATGAAAAGTTTGCTCAAAGCATATTAAGACAGGCTTTTACAGCTGCCAGCTAGAATTATCAGAAATCCTCGTAAATCAATGGCTGGACCCAGGACTGAGTAAGGATACAGTGCAAGTGACATCCATAAAGGTACAAAACTTGCTAGGTTCATGTATGGAAAGGGAATATCTTTAAACTACATATCTTAACCCAAGCTGCCTATCTGCAACTCATTTTGAACATTCATCAAACTAATTAACAGCAGCTACATTCGCCAATTAAAAAATCCATTTTTTATACCAATATGCTAATTAGCAAATCCATTGCTAGTGATCTCTAAAGGATGGAAGAGGACTTGGCAGAAGCCCCTTCCAGAGCCTGACTCCTTCAGTAGCTATTCACCCAAATCTGTGCACACTGATGGTGTGGCCTGACCCCCAAGTTCCCTGGCACATGCCTGCTATCCCATTAATAGTGCTAAAGCATTTATTTTATTTTTTCAAAGATTTGTTTTATGTGGGTCATTTTTAAAGTCTTTATTGGATTTGTCACAATATTGCTTCTGTTTTTAAGTTTTGGTTTTTTGGCTGATAGGCATGCTAGGATCTTAGCTCCTCAACCAGGGATTGAACCCACACCCCCTGGATCGGAAGGTGAAGTCTTAACCACTGGACCACCAGCGAAGTCCCTGTGCTAAAGCATTTTAAAGGAAATCTTACAGACATTGTAATAGGTTGGGGGAAAAAAAATGCCTCCTGTTATTGATGTAGAACAAACCAGATAGAGGATGAAATCCCCAGGATCACTTCTATTCCTGGAATCTGAGGTCACCGAGGTGTAAAGGCAGAGGAAGAAAATGCTCCCACAGCCTCCTGAGAGATCCAAGAACTAATGCAAATCTGGAGAGGGACACAGAGGCGTCTTTCTACTCGGCAGACATGACATCTCTCGCTGTCCTGCCGTGGGATTTGGAAAAGTGCCTTAGGTTCATGGATCAGCTTCCAAGGCTCTTCCCCAATGGACTTATAAACTAAATCCCTAAGTTAACAAACGAAAACCACTGGACTGGATTCAGGACAGACCCTAACTAGCATTTAGTCCTTAGGTATTTTTATTGGCCCGGTAGGCATCCACACTGCCCACAGCCACTGGGTATTACAGTGAGAGAAAGAGAGAACTGGAAATGCTGGCATTTTTCATTAATCTGAAAGTTATCTAGGCTGTTATATTGTAAAGTGTAAGTCTAATAAATTACATATGGAGCTAAGACTCTGATTAACAAAACAACAAAATTTTATTTATTTTTTATTGGCTGAGCCATGCAGCGTGTGGGATCTTAGTTCCCCTACCAAGGACTGAATCCATGCCCCCTGAAGTGGACATGTGGGTTCTTAAACACTGGACAGCCAGGGAAGTCCCTTTTTTTAATTAGCAAAATTTTAAAAAAGGTTTGGTGAGACCAAGACTCCAACAGGGCTGATGGAAATGTAAAATAGTATAAACTTTCTGGAAGATATTTTGGAAATATGTATCAAGAGCCTTTGTGGAAAAATTTTTATGTACTTTAATTCAGTAAAATCACATCTTTGAATCTACTTAAAAAACATGTAGAGATGTAGGTAAAGATTTCTCTATGAATGTGTTTCTCACAAGCTTGATAATCATGACAAATCAGAAACATTTCAAATGTCCAATAATAGAGAAACTGGTAAAGAAATTATGGAACATCTATATTATAGTCTTAGAAAGTCATTAAAATCATGTTTTTTGAAAAAAATGTTCATGAAATATTATTTTATGAAAAGTTAACACATAAAACTACAAATATTGCAAGACTTAGCAGCAGCGGCGGCAGCATACATTGTGCACATTATTTTGTATTGTTTACACTTATTTATTTATTTTTACATTAGGCCCTTTATCTACTTTAAATATAACCACATAATTTTTCAAACATTAGAAGAAAATATCCTCAAATGCTAACGTGATCAATCTGGAATTATTGGTAATCTCATCTTTATTTTTTTCTTATATTACTCTATAGTTCCCAAATTTTCCTCATGACCATGAATTTATCTTTTTACAAATATATTAATATACATACATTGATACATATATGAATATTTAAGCATGATAAAATACACTATCTGTGTGTGTGTGTATTTCATCATACTTAAATGCTCACTCTCTTTGATGAAATAGTCCTAGGTCATATACTGCATCACTATGAGCAAAGTTTATTGTGCTGTGGATATATTGTATGAACATTTTTGTTAACAGGGGATTCTGGTTAAACAGAAAGCCAGATGATAGAAAATATGTGATTCCTTTATAAAGCTGCTGTATTTGCTGAAAAGCACAAAAAATGGGCACCTTAGAACTGACTGAGACCCTAGAGATCATCTACTCCAGTGCTTTCAAATATGTTTTAACCATAGAATCCTTCTTTTATAAAAATCCTAGGAGAACCTGCAATGTATAAAACCAACATCCAAGCAGCTGCTCTGGTTGAAGTGATGGAGGCAGATTAGAATTCCACCCACTTGATCCCTGCTCTGAGGATGCATGGAGCTCACTGGAAAACCAACTGAGGACCATTTGAAGCAGGATAATATATGGATCCATTAACTTGTACTTGTTTAATTTATATTTTTTTCAAGCAGACCTTAGCGATTAGGGTTGCTATCACAGAAAAACACAGACTGAGTGGCTTATGCGTGCTAAGTCGCTTCAGTCGCATCTGACTCTGTGCGATCCTATAGACCGTAGCCCGCCAGGCTTCTCTGTCCATGGGATTCTCCAGGCAAGAACACTGGAGTGGGTTACCATACCCTCCTCCAGGGGATCTTCTTTATCCATGGATCAAACCTGGGCCTCCTGAATTGCAGGCGGATTCTTTACTGCTGAGCCTCCAGTGAAGCCCGGGTGGTTTATAAGCAACAGAAATTTATTTCCCACTGTTCTGGAGGCTGGGAAGTCCGAGATGAAGGTACCCATCCCAGATTCAGTGTCTCATGAGAGGCCCACTTGCCCACTTGTCTTTTCATTGTGTTGTTACATGGCAAAAGGGGCAAGGGAGCTCTCTGAGATCTCTCTTTTTTTTTCTTATTACTTATGGTTATGCTGGGTCTTCATTGCTGTGTGTATGTGGGCTACTCCGTAGTTGTGCTGTACGAGCTTCTCACTGTGGTGGCTTCTCTCGTTGTGGAGCACAGGCTCTAGGGGCATGGACTTCAGTAGTTGCAGCTTCGTGGCTCTGGAGTGCAGGCTCAGTAGTTGTGGCACAAGGGCTTAGTTGCTCCACAGCATGTGGAATCTTCCTGGACCAGGAATTGAACACATGTCCATAGCACTGGCAGATGGATTCTTAAACACTGGACCATGACGGTAGTCCCTGCTATCCCTTTTGTAAGGGCACTAATCCCACTCATGAGGGCCCCACCTTCATGAGCTAATCACCTCCAAAAGGCCCTATTTTCTAACACTATCACATTGGGAATTAGATTTCAACATATAAGTTTGGAGGGAACCCCTTAAGCTTTTGGCAGTAGACCCTTTTGTTTCAGGAAAAGTCGATGTTGGAAAGCTCAAAGCTGAAGATGCCCATAAGATGCTTTTTTTTTGGATTTTGCTAAAAGCCCTTTGACAAGATCACACCAAGTGTAGCAGGAGGGAAGCATTGAGAAGAGAACCCCCAGACTGGGGACCAAATGGGGTCAGTGGGTCCAGAACCTCAGACCTAGTTCCCTGAGGTGGTTAAGCCTCAAGGAGGAAGGGCTATGTGTGCACCCATGGTGAATGGGTACCAGGCATGGGGGCCATCAAGGCCACCAAAGTTTCCTTGCTGTACGTATGGTACCTAAAGAAATCACACTGTCTAGAAAATGGGCATCCTTGAGGTGGCACTAGAGGCCTACATCTGCATTGTAGATGGATGCTTTACCGACTGAACCACCAGGGAAAAGGAAGAAAGAGCAGAAAAAGTGTGGTCAGTAGAAAAACAGCACCCAAATGTCCATGTCCTAATCTGGACCTTGTGAATATGCTATTTTATATGGCAGAAGGGACTTGGCTGATGTAATCAAGGATCTTGAGTGGATTGATTATCCTAGATTATCCAAATGGGCCCAGTGCAACCACAAGTGTCCTTATATGGGAGATAGGAAACAAGAGAGTCAGAAATGTTTCAGTTGAAGCAGAAGTCACAGTGATGTGACGGAGGCCCTGAGCCAAGGAATGGGGACAGCTTCTGGAAGCTGGAAAAGGCAAGAAACAAATGAGCCTCCAGAAGGAATGCAACCCTGTCAACACTTTGATTCAGTTTTTTTTTTAATCGGGTTATAGTTGCCTTATGATGCTGTGTCAGTTTCTGCTGTACAACTAAGTGAACTGATGCCATGCAGGGCCCAGTGGGGCTCCTGGGCACAAAGCCTCTCTGTGTCCCCCTTTTCTTTGACTATAAGAAACAGCCTCCATTCAGGCTTTGTGACCTTCCCAGAGTTCCAGTTGGCAGATTCAAGCAGTTGTTAATTAGAGGAGAGAGTGTATGTGAGGGGGAGTTCCTGGTAGCTCAGCTGATTAAGAATCTGCCTGCAATGCAGGAGACCCCTGTTTGATTCCTGGATAGGGAAGATCCCCTGGAGAAGGGATAGATTATCCACTCCAGTATTCTTAGGCTTCCCTGGTGGCTCAACTGGTAAAGAATCCAGGGATGCGAGACCAGAAAGGAACAAATATTCAAGAGCAGACCTAGGGCAAGATCCTGTTTCTCCATCAAGGGATATACACAATATTTTGAGCTGTTTTGCAGATACTGAAACCCCCTCCCAGGGGAAGAAGCTAATGATAAATGATGGTAGGCTTCCCACAAGCATGTAGACCCCAGACTAGTTGGACCTGAAGGCTGATGATGCTGACTCCTACTTACCTCACCACCACGAGCTGGACACACCCTCTTGAACAATTTTTATAAATCTTTTCACTATTTCCCCAAGTGTGGACACACAGTTTTGAGGGCATTAGCCCCCTCTGGCCCCTTTTGCCTGGCAAAGCAATAAAGCTACCCTTTCCTACTTCACTCTAAACTCTGTCTCCAAGATTCGATTTGGCACTGGTGTTCAGAGAGGCAGAGTTTTGGGCATCATAATCAAATATATGTATAATATATCCCCTTCCTCTTGGATCTCCCTCCCAACCCCTCATCTGTCTAGCTCATCACAGAGCAGTGAACTGAGCTTCCTCTGCCATACAGGAGGTTTCTACCAGCTATCTATTTTACACATGGTAGTGTGTTTGTGTGTGTGTGTGTGTGTGTGTGTGTGTGTGTGTGTGTGTGTGCATGCATGTGTGTGTTAGTCACTCAGTTGTGTCTGACTCTTTGCAATCCCATGGACTGTAGTCCTCTTGGCTCCTCCATCCATGGAATTCTCCAGGCAAGAATACTGGAGTGGGTAGCCATTTCCTTTTCTGAGGGATCTTCCTGACCCAGGGATCGAACTCGAGTCTCCTGCATTGCAGGGAGATTCTTTACCATCTGAGCCACAAGGGAAGCCCCAGTAGTCTATACATATCAATGCAACTCTCCCAATTTGTCCCACCTACCCCCAAAACCTTGATTTTGTTAGTGAGAATTTTGATCGACAAAACTGTTAGATAATATTAATAAATTTGTGTTGTTTTAAGCAAGAAAGTTTGTGATAATTTGTTACTGAGGCAACAGGAAAGCAATGTAGAAAGGAAGAAATTTGGGGGGGAGAAACATGAGCTGGAGAAGACCGGGAAAAAGGAAAAATCAGTCGTGTCTCCTGGGGCTTGGCTGACAAAGCCTCTCCAGGAATCTGGTCACCCAGCACCCGGTCCTTGCTCAGTTCCCTTGCTCGGTAGGCAGTGAGTTCTCCTGAATCAGTATCAGCAAGCACAATCACAAAGCAGCCCACCTGACTTGCCAGGCACTATTCTATATGCTTTGTTTATTTACATTCACCTGTTAACAACACTCTAAGGAAAGTGTAATGGAGTGGGGCAGAACTGCAGTGGTTCATTCATGCTCAATAGCCAGAAGGATCATCGCCCCATTCCCTGAAAGGCTTGGGGAAGGATGAAACAGGATCAGAGGTTGAAATTGAGTGCCCCTAAAATCAAGTTCCTCTATCCAAGTTTATGATTAACCTCTGTATCCAAAACACTATTCCCCTTCTGTCCAACACCTGTCATCCTCAAGATAGAGGAATATCAAAGAAAAGGAGAGATTATAATAGGGGTGGGGCAGGTGCATGCTAGCACAAGCCCATTATCAGGAGACCCTTTGCCGATGATCAGTATTGCAGTGGTCCTGTTAATGCAAGTTCCTGTGCTCAGCACACAGTGAGGCCAAACAAACTGAAATGTTGGCGTTGGGAGCAGAGAGAAGTTTATTGCAGGGCCAAGCAAGAAGACCAGGAAGTGGTTCAAGCCCTAAAAAGACTTGAGCCCCTCGGCAAAGAGTTTTTTAAAAAGCCAGGTTGGGGGTGGGAAGTTGCAGAGTACATGATTGGATCGTGCACAGTTCTCTGATTGGTTTATGGTGAAGGAGCAGGGTGATGTCACTAGGGTTCACTTCATCAGTCCTTAGGCTCCAGGAGGCCTGGGGCTATGTGCTCAAGGTCATCAAGTAGTTAACATCTTCCATTTGGTGAAGGAGGAGGCACACCTGCAAAACAGCTCAGGAAGTTTGCATCCAATGCAATCATCTAGACACTTCAGAGAGGAGCTGAAGCAGAGGATAGGAGAGAAGGCCAATCCTGGGAAGGTCCCACAGGGTCCTGCTTGATTACAGTCCCTGGCTTGCAGTCCAAAGGAACCAGCCCCTGTCTGGGGGGCCTAAGAAGCCAGAGGGCAGGCTGGGCCCTGGGCACCTGGTTCCCTCAGTGATGATGGCTGGGCACGGTATGGGGACCTGGCCCTCAGGGCACTGACAGCTCAGATCTGTCTCCTGAGCTGGGCCCGGGCACCAGTAGGAGGACCCAGACTCAGTGCTGGACAGACACTCCCGGGCAGGATGACCAGCCCACTCAGGGATCCCTCCCCTCATCCCTTAGGCAGGACCTAGACCTCAGAGGGCAGAAGTTGATCCTTGGAAACTTGAACAAGCAAAATGAGGGGTAATAATGTCACTTTGCTTATGGGATTTGGTAACTGTTAAAAGCCACAAGAAAGCAGGGAGCCAGGATCTAATGCCTCCCCTTCCCTGTGTAATTCTCAAGACAGTGACCTTGAAGAATATCATATCTTTAGGACTTCCCTGGTGGTCCAGTGGTTAAGAATCCACCTGCAGGGGACACAGATTCAATCCCTGGCCCAGGAAGATCCCATGTACTCTGGAGCAACTAAGTCCAAAGCACCACAACTACTGAGCCCATGTGCTGCAACTACTGAAGCCCGAGCACCTACAGCCTTTGTTCAGCAAAGGAAGCCACCTCAATGAGAAGCCCATGCATGACAACAACGAGTAGTTCACAGCTGGGAAGATCCAGCACAGCCAGAAAAATAAATAAATATTGTTTTAAAAAGACATTACACCTTTAGATAAAAAGTTGCATAACAGAGAATAACATTTGTTTTGATGGAGATTTACAGCACTATCGTGACCTGCCTGTGACCTGACCTATGTAGACAGTGGCAAGAAACAAATTTGAGTCAGTTGCAATGAGGTAGATGAACCTAGAGCCTCTTATACTGAATGAAGTGAGTCAGAAAGAAAAAAACAAGTATCATATATTAATGCCTAGAAGCGACTTAGCAGCAGCAGTAGCATGGAATCTAGAAAACTGGTACTCATGAATCTAGTAGAGAACCAATTTGTGGGCAAAGTGGGGGAAGGTGAGGGTGGGACAAATAGCATGGACATATATACACTATCACGTGTAAAATAGATAGTGTGGAGTTGCTGTACAACACAGGGAGCCCAGCCTGGTGTTCTGTGATGACCTAAAGGAGTGAGATGGGGCAAGGAGAGGGAGTCTCAAGATAGAAGAGCTATATATATATATATATATATATATATGTATATATATGTGTGTGTGTGTGTGTATGTATATATATACATATAATTATGAATTATTCACATTGTCATATGGCAGAAACCAGTGCAACATTGCAAAACAATTTGCCACAAATTTAAAAAATTCTAATTCAACAGAAGAATAAATATTGGAAATATTCACAGTATATTGCCAAATAAAAGGAAGTTATAAAGCATGTAGGACATAATGTCATTTTTTAAATCTCTATGCTATTTATTCCTATCTATACACAAATAAGGAATTGGGCCCTCCACAAGCAGGGAAATTCAAGATGGTGAGGTAGAAGAATATATGCTCATCTTCTCCTGTGAGAATTCCAAAATTACAACTCACTGCTGAACAACCATCAGCAGAAGAATGTTGGATCCCACCAAAAAAGATACCCCAATTCCCAGAGCAAAGGAGAACCCCCAGGAAGACAGTTGTTTAGTCACTAAGCCATGACCGACTCTTGCAACCCCATGGACTGTGGCCTGCCAGGCTCCTCTGTCCATGGGATTCTCCAGGCAAGAGTACTGGAATGGGTTGCCATTTCCTTCTCCAGGGGATCTTCCTGACCCAAGAATCAAACCCAGGTCTCCTGCATTGCAGGAAGATTCTTTACCAACTGAGCTATGAGGGAAGCACCAAGATGGCAAGAGGGGTGAAATCCCATTTAGAATCAACCCCTATACCAGCCAGAGAGGCTTGGAGGGCTCAAACAAAACCTTGTGAGCACAAGCACCAGGAGACCCCACAGAGGCTGAGCCAGACCTGCCTTTGAGTGTTTGAGTGTCTTCTGTGGAGGTACGGGTCAGCAGTGGCCTGCCACAGGGGCAGGGGCTCTGGGTGCAGCAGACCTGGGTGTGGCATAAGTCTTTTTGAAGGAGGTCGCCATTAACCCCACCATAGAGATGCCAGAACTTACACAGGACTGGGAAACAGACTCTTGGAGGGCACAAACAAAACCTTGTGCACACCAGGATCCAGGAGAAAGGAGCAGTGACCCCAAAAGAGACTGACACAGACTTGCCTGTGAGTGTCCAGGAGTCTCTGGTGGAGGTGTGGGTCAGCAGTGGCCTGCTGCTGGGTTGGCAGCAGAGTGCAGCAGTGTATGCACAAGACCTTTTGAAGGAGGCCACCATTTTCTTCATTATCTCCATCATAGTTTTGTCTTAGGTCAAACAACAGGGAGGGAACAAAGGCCTGCCCATCAGCAGAAAAATTGAATTAAAGATTTACTGGGCATGGCCCCACCCATCAGAAAAAGAACCAGTTTCCCCCACAGTCAGTCTCCCCCTTCAGGAAGCTTCCATAAACCTCTTATCATTATCCATCAGAGGGCAGAAAAAATGAAAATCACAATCACAGAAAACTAATCAAACTGATCACATGGACCACAGCCTTGTCAGCTCAATGAAACTATGAGCCATGCCTTGGAGGGTCATCCAAGATGGACGGGTCATGGTGGAAAGTTCTGTCATGATGTGGTCCACCGGAGAAGGGAATGGCAAACCACTTCAGTATTCTTGCCTTGAGAATCTTATGAACAGTATAAAAAGACAAAAAGATATGACATGGAAAGATGAACTCCCTAGCTCAGTAGGTTCCCAATATGCTACTGCAGAATAGTGGAGAAAAATATCCAGAAAGAATGAAGAGAGATAGCCAAAGCAAAACTGGCTCCCAGTTGTTTATGTGACTAGTTATGGAAGTGAAGCCCAATGCTGTAAAGAACAATACTGCATAGGAACCTGGAATATTAGGTCCATGGATCAAGGTGAATTGGAAGTGGTCAAATAGGAGATGGCAAGAGTGAAATGGCAAGGGTGAACATTGACATTTTAAGAATCAGTGAACTAAAATGGACTGAAATGGGCAAATTTAATGCAGATGACCACTATATCTACTACTGTAGGCAGGAATCCCTTAGAAGAAATGTAATAGCCCTCACAGTCAACCAAAGAATCCAAAATTCAGCTCTTGGGTGCGATCTCAAAAACAACAGAATCATCTCTGTTCGTTTCCAAGGCAAACCATTCAACATCGCAGCAATCCAAGTCTACGCCCCAACCAGTAATGCTGAAGAAGATGAATTTGAATGATTCTATGAAGACCTGCAAGACGTTCTAGAACTAACACCAAAAAAAGATGTCGTTTTCATCATAGGGGTCTAGAATGCAAAAGTAGAAAGCCAAGAGATACCTGAGGTAACAGGCAAATTTGGCCTTGGAGTACAGAATGAAGCAGGGCAAAGGCTAATGGACTTTCGCCAAGAGAATGCACTGGTCATAGCAAACACCCTCTTCCAACAACAAGAGAAGACTCTACACATGGACAGCACCAGATGATCAATACCGAAATCAGATTAATTATATTCTTCACAGCCAAAGGTGCAGAAGCTCTATACAGTCAGCAAAAACAAGACTGGGGGCTGACTGTGGCTCAGATCACGAACACCTTATTGCAAAATTCAGACTTAAATTGAAGAAAGTAGGGAAAACCACTAGACCATTCAGGTATGACCTAAATCAAATCCCTTATGATTTATACAGTGGAAGTGACAAATAGATTCAAGGGATTAGATCTGATAGACAGAGTGTCTATAGAACTACGGACAGAGGTTCATGACATTGTACAGGAGATAGGGATCAAGACCATTCCCAAAGAAAAACAAATGCAAAAAGGCAAAATGGTTGTCTGAGGATGCCTTACAAATAGCTGAGAAAAGGAGAGAAATGAAAGGCAAAGGAGAAAAGGAAAGCTATGCCCATCTGAATGCAGAGTTTCGAAGAACAGCAAGGACAGATAAGAAAACCTTCCTCAGTGACCAATGCAAAGATATAGAGGAAAACAACAGAATGGGAAGACTAGAGATCTCTTCAAGAAAATTAGATATACCAAGGGAACATTTCATGCAAAGATTGGCCCAATAAAGGACAAAAATGGTATGGACCTAACAGAAGCAGAAGATACTAAGAAGAGGTGGCAAAAGAACTATACAAAAAGAAATCTTCATGATCCATATAACCACGATGGTATGATCACTCATCTAGAGCCAGACGTCCTGGAATGTGAAGTCAAGTGGGCCTTAGGAAGCATCACTACCAGCAAAGCTAGTGGAGGTAATGGAATTCCAGTTGAGCTATTTCAAATCCTAAAAGATGATACTGTGAAAGTGCTGCACTCAAAATGCCAGCAAATTTGGAAAACTCAGCAATGACCACAGGACTGGAAAAGTTCAGTTTTCATTCCAATCCCAAAGAAAGGTAATGCCAATGGAGAAGGAAATGGCAACCCACTCCAGTATTATTGCCTGAAAAATTCAATGGACAGAGGAGCCTGGAGGGCTATAGTCCATAGGGTCGCAAAGAGTCAGACTAGACTGAAGCATCTTAGCATGCAGTAAACTACATAGTACGTAGTCATGAAACAAAGAATAAATGGATGAAAAATCAGACTGACAATATCAATATTGTGAATGGTATTTTTATTGCAAAAGATATACATCTTTTGTGCACAGACATTGGATAATACTGTCCTTTTTGTTTTTCATGTGGCTGAATAGTAAAGAGAAGAAAGGTCTAGGAAATTAACTGAATCCTACTCAGGCAAATTGCATAAGTAAATATATACGTGTGTATAGACATAGGAATAATAATAGCATTTACTGATGTTTAGTATGTGCCAAGAACTGTTCTTTAGCCAGTTTGCATTGGTATCCTTTTTAACTCCCACACCAACCCAGCAAGCTAAGTATTATTATTTTACAAATGATAAAACTATAGCTATTGCTTCATGCCCACACAACTAGTAAATGGTAAGGTTTCATGATTGCTTTCTTGCTATTCTCTTTCATTGTAAAGACCTCATTGATAATACCATCATTAAGCTCAGCTTTGATCAACTATTTGAATTTGAATCTTTAAAGGTTATATATTATATTTTATTTTTTAAAAGCTTATTATTATATTTTAAACAAAATATTTATTATTAAAAAGTATTGGGGTCTGCCATCTTGCCATCTTTCATGGTAAATGTACATGTTTCCAGTGACTCTATAAATTAAGTAGGCTTCTTCCTGTAACTGTAGTATCCAAAAATCTGAGTTAAGATAACAAACTGAAAATACAACTTTTTAAGATAGGATAAGTTCTTTGGAAGTTGCACACTTTTTGTGTTTTAAAAGATGATTTTCAAACACTGAAAAATCTTTAAGCCAATAGATTAGAGAAACTATGTTCAGTTGATTTGCAAAAGTACCTCTTGGTTGAGTAAGAATTTACCTATTTGAATTTGAAAGCATCAGTTTTTAATATGGGATGATTAGTGTTGAGGGAAAAATGAAGGTATATCTGGCCTAAAAATTTGGGACTTGTTAATCCCATTTGACTGAAGAAATTACCCATCTCTGCATCCAAACCCTTCTGTTTACATTTCTGCTTATGTGGGAAAGCTAGAAAACATACAGTTAATATTTAATACCGAGGACTAAAATATTTTAATGTCTTATTAGGAAAAAAAGAAAATAAAACCTAGGTTTAACCAAATAAATAGAAAAAAAAAAGAAAGGTAATGCCAAAGAAGGCTAAAACTACTGCACAACTGCACTCATCTCACATGCTAGCTAAATAATGCCAAAAATTCTCCAAGCCAGGCTTCAACAGTACGTGAACCATGAACTTCCAGATGTTCAAGCTGGATTTAGAAAAGGCAGAGAAACCAGAGATCAAATTGTCAACATCCATTGGAACATCAAAAAAGCAAGAGAGTTCCAGAGAAACATCTACTTCTGCTTCATTGACTATGCCAAAGCCTTTGACTGTGTAGATCACAGAAAACTGTGGAAAATTCTCAAAGAGATAGGAATAACAGACCACCTAATCTACCTCCTGAGAAATCTTTATGCAAGTCAAGAAGCAACAGAACTGGATGTGGAACAATAGACTGCTTCCAAATTGGGAAAGGAGTATGTCAAGGCTGTATATTGCCACCTTGCTTATTTAACTTATATGCAGAGTACATCATGTGAAACACCAGGAAGGATGAATAACAAGATGGAATCAAGATTTCCAGGAGAAATATCAATAGCCTTACATACGCAGATGACACCACCCTTATGGAAGAAAACAAAGAAGAACTAAAGAACCTCTTGATGAAAGAAGAGAGTGAAAAAGTTGGCTTAAAACTCAACATTCAGAAAACTAAGATCATGGCATCTGGTCCCATCACTTCATGGCAAATAGAGGGGGAAACAATGGAAACAGTGACAGACTTTATTTTGGGGGGCTCAAAAAATCACTGTAGATGATGGCTACAGTCATGAAATTAAAAGATGCTTGCTCCTTGGAAGAAAAGCTATGACCAACCTAGACAGCAAATTAAAAGCAGAGACATTACTTTGCCAACAAAGGTCCATCTAGTCAAAGCTATTGTTTTTCCTATAGTCGTATATGGATGTGAGAGTTGGACTATAAAGAAAGCCGAGTGCCAAAGACTCGATGCTTTTGAACTGTGGTGTTAGAGAAGACTCTTGAGAGTCCCTTGGATTGTGAGGAGATCCAACCAGTCAATCCTAAAGGAAATCAGTCCTGAATAGTCATTGGAAGGACCGATGCTAAAGCTGAAACTCCAATACTTTGGCCATCTGATGCGAAGAGCTGACTCATTGGAAAAGACTCTGATGCTGGGAAAGATTGAAGGCTGGAGGAGAAGGGGGCAGCAGAGGATGAGATGGTTGGATAGTATCACTGACTCCATGGACATGAATCTGAACAAACTCCAGGAGATGGTGAAAGACAAGGAAGCCTGGTATGCTGTATTCCATGGTATCATGAAGAGTCAGACACAACTTAGTGACAGAACAACAACAAATAGATAAAATGTATGTTATTTTTCAATAAACATAGATTAATCTATATATGCAGTGATTATCTCTGGGTGAGATAGTGATGTAATATTCTGAATAGGTAATATATAATATTTTTAATATTTCTGTTCTTGTGTTTCATATTTTCTGCCTTGATTAGTATTACTTTTATGCGTGCATGCTACATTGCTTCAGTCATGTCCAACTCTTTGTGACTATATGGACTGTAGCCCGCCAGGCTCCTCTGTCCATGGGATTCTCCAGGCAAGAATATTGGAGTGGGTTGCCATGCCCTTCTCCAGGGATCTTCCTGACCCAGGGATCGAACCCACGTCTCTCATGTCCTCTGCATTGCAGGCAAGTTCTTTACCACTAGGACCACCTGGGAAGCCCATTACTTTTATAAATAAGTTGAAAAATTAATCTAAAAAAAAGCCTAAAACCTACTCAGTCCCAAGACTGAGACATTCTGTATTTCTAGCCTGTTTGCTAGTATGCTTTTAAAATGGGAAAATAGGGTATGACTACTTGGGGTCACCTCTAGAACTGAAGAACTTTAATGGTATAAGAAGACTCCATGATGATTTAATGGAACTCTTTCATTGGAAATATTGGGAAATTGAGTCCTAGACAGAAAAGTGACTTGCCCAAATTCACACAGCTACAGTAACTGGTGAGTCTCTTGTAAAAACCAACGTTGCAACTACACAAAGCCAAAATCATCCTCTCATTCAGGCAATGTGTCAAGAATTGGGTACACTGGGGATGGAGAAGGAACCAGCAGGGAACATTTTCTAGCTAGAGTTGATGCCTAAAGATCTACCAAACTACATGTCTCATTTGTACAAGGTCCAAGCACAGATCAGATTAGTGGCCAAGATCAAAACACGTAGCCTCAGCTTGATGAAAAGAGGCCATCTAACTGTGGCTAAAGTCTGAACACCACTTACAATATCCATGTCATTAGATTGCTCAGTAGTCCCTTCATGATGTAAAGAATTTTTTTGTACACAACCGACAGCAAAGCTAGATCCAATATAATCGCTGGCCTCAGCAACCATCCTAAAGTTTCCCCCTTGAGCACCAAAGGAGCAAAAATCAAGGTCAGGGAGCCTGCTAACTCCCCCTAAAAAGCCACAAGCCAAATCTATGGCAGTTGTCTATGCAAGATAAAACGGATCTGTTTCAAAACTTGCTTTCTGATCAAGAGGAACAACTTAACCATAGTCATACCATGTCAGAACTGTCCAAGTCTCTTGCTTTACAGATGAGGAAATTGAGATTCTTCCATTCTTAGCATGTGTCCCTAATCTTGTCCCCCCTCTGCCCCATGGAAGAACCAATGTCTTCTTCCTTTATTGTTGTTTAATTGTTAAGTCTTGTCCAACTCTTTTTCTACTGTAGCCCACCAGGCTCCTCTGTCCCTGGAATTCTCCATGCAAGAATACTGGAGTGGGTTGCGATCTTCTTCTCCAGGGGAATCTTCCCAACCCAGGGATCAAACCTGCCTCTCCTGCTCAGAAGATGGATTCTTTACCACTGGGCCATCAGGGGAGCCCTGTATTCTCCCTTACTACACTATAAACTTCAAAAGAACAAGGACCATGGCTCTCTTATTTGCTGAGATGGCTAGACAGATCCAAGCATGGATACACTAATAGATTTCCAGTATTACAGATCATGATAATGTCAGAGCTAAGAATAGAATCCAAATCTTCTAATATCCAGCCCAGTTGAACCCAATATTTGATAGTCAAGCCCCATTATGTTCAGAAAGTGTTGCCCATATTGGTAATCCACGACATCAACACACTTGACATAAAAGGGCTATTGGCCATTTCCAAAACTGAAATTCACCCTTGAAGTATAAAGATCTGTCAAATTCCTTTTGGATTTTCAAAAGGAATAGACATCTATTCGTTCATTCAACAAATAATTTCTGAGCACCTCTTAGGTACCAGTTACTGTGCCAGGCGTTTGCCACATGTTGTTGGGGTTTTAGGATTATATATGGTGTTATTTTCATCTTTCCATTTTCTTAACATTCTTTAACATAACAGCCACATTTATAAATTTTAGAAAAATCTTTAAGAGAACATTTCAAAATAAATAACATTCCGTATGCTCTGCAATTTTTTAAACTTTCAGCCTTGTAGCAATATCTAGGGAGGGTTAAACCTGCCAAGTAATTATTGGAGGACAAAATTGAGATTAATCTGTAAGTACTTATTCAAGTGTAGAAAACAGGTCTTATGATCATGGACACTTTTGTCATATTCTGAGTACACATTCCAACAGCAGAACCTTTTTCCTGAGCTTGGGGCCCATTATTCCTAATTCCGTAGAAATTAGCAGTCAGAAGGTGCCTGCCTGAAACCTGCTATAGGAGTGTTAGCATGGACTCAGGTGAGTGTCTCAAGGGCAGTAACTGTGACCACAGACCCCAAGGAAAGGGTAGAGCTCCTGGCAGAGGGAGTAAACAGTTTTTTAAGTCAAAGACTTGAGGGCTGAATAAATCAACTAGTGAATTTCAAGAAAATCAAAAGTGGTTGAAGAATGGCAGTGAGGTCTTCTGGCCATTTGAACTATCCCTTGGACAGTAAGGAGATCAAACCAGTCAAATCAACCCTGAATATTCATTGGAAAGACTGATGCTGAAGTTGAAGCTCCAATTCTTTGGCCACCTGATGTGAAGAGCTGATGCTCTGGGAAAGATTGAAGGCAGGAAGAGAAGGAGACGACAGGGGACCAGATAGTTGGATGGCATCACCGATTCAATGGACATGGGTTTGAGGAAGCTCCAGGAGGTGGTGAAGGACAGAGAAGCCTGGCATGCTGCAGTCCAGGGGGTCACAAAGAGTCGTACACAACTTGGCAACTGAACAACAGCAACAATCTTCTAAAAAAACATTCTCTCCCTACAGCTCTTCCCTGACACCACTTTTAGTCCATTGCTTTATTTTTTCATTTTTTAAAAATGTATTTATTTTTTAATTGAAGGATAATTGCTGTACAGAATTTTGTCGTTTTCTGTAAAACCTCAACATGAATCAGCCATAGGTATACATATATCCCCTCACTTTTGAATCTCCTTCCCATCTCCTTCCCCATCCCACCCCTCTAGGTTGATGCAGAGACCCTGTTTGAGTTTCCTGAACCACACAGCAAATTCCCGTTGGCTATGTATTTTACATATGGTAATGTAAGTTTCCATGTTACTCTTTCCATACATCTCATCCTGTCCTCCCCTCTCCCCAAGTTCATAAGTCTATTCTCTATGCCTGTTTCTCCACTGCTGCACTGGTAAATAAATTCTTCAGTACCATTTTTCTAGATTCCACATATATACTTTAGAATGTGATATTTATCTTTCTCTTTCTGACTTACTTCACTCCGTATAATAGGTTCTAGGTTCATCCACTTCATTAGAACTGACTCAAATGCATTCCTTTTTATGGCTGAGTAATATTCCATTGTGAATATATACCACTAATTCTTTATCCATTCATCTGTCAATGGATATATAGATTGTTTCCATGTTCTAGCTATTGTAAACAGTGCTGCAATAAATAATGGAATACATGTGTCCTTTGTAATTTTGGCTTCCTCAGGGTATATGCCTAGGAGTGGGATTGCTGGGTCATACGGTGGCTTTATTCCTAGTTTTTTAAGGAATCTCCATACCATCTTCCATAGTGGCTGTATCAATTTACATTCCCAACAGTGCAAGTGCATTCCCTTTTCTCCACACCCTCACCAGCATTTGTTGTTTGTAGATTTTTTGATGATGGCCATTCTGACTGGTGTGAGGCGATATCTCATTGTAGTTTTGATTTGCATTTCTGAAATAATGAGCGATGTTGAGCATCTTTTCATGTGTTTGTTAGCCATCTGTATATCTTCTTTGGAGAAGTGCCTGTTTAGGTCTTTTTCCCACTTTTTGATTGGGTTTTCTGTTTTTCTAGTATTGAGTTGTATGAGTTGCTTGTATGTTTTGGAAATTAACCCTTTTTCAGTTGTTTCATTTGCTATTATTTTTTCCCATTCTGAAGGTTGTCTTTTCACCTTGCTTATAGATTCCTTTGCTGTGCAAAAGCTTTTAAGTTTAATCAGGTCCCACTTGTTTACTTTTGTTTTTATTTCCATTACTCCAGGAGACAGGTCATAGAGGATCTTGATCTGATTTATGTCATCAAGTGTTCTATGTTTTCCTCTAAGAGTTCTATAGTTTCTGGTCTTATATTTAGGCCTATTAATCCATTTTGAGTTTAATCTTTGTATATGGTGTTAGGAAGTGTTCTAATTTCATTCTTTTAAATGTAGCTGGCCAGTTTTCCCAGCAACATTTATTGAAGAGGCTCTCTTTGCCCCATTGTATATTCTTGCCTCATTTGTCAAAAATAGGGTACCCATAGTTGCATGGGTTTATTTCTGGGCTTTCAATCTTGTTCCATTGGCCTATATTTCTGCTTTTGTGCCAGTACCATACTGTCTTGATGACTGTAGCTGTGTAGTATTGTGAGACCTAAGTGACCTAAGTGCCTGACTAATCACAGAGCACCAGGACGCCTCACCCCACCTGTAGCCATTTCCCTTTAAAAAGCCTTGTACTATGCGGCTCAGGGCCGCTGCCCTCACTCCGCTGTGTCCGTCTGTGTGTGCGGTCCAGACCCGGGTCTGCAATAAATTCCCTCTTGCGCTTGCATCGGTGTAAGGCCTCCTGGTGATTTGTGGAGATCACGACCTGGGCATAACATATGGGGGCTCGTCCGGGATTTCCGCAGCACCAGGACGCCTTAACCAGAGGGAACTTTCGGCCGATTGGTGAGTGTGTGTGTATGCGTTTGTCCTGTGTGGTTCAGCTCGTCTGACTGTGCTGCTTAGTTTATTCCAGTTCTAATTTCTTTACTTTCTGGAGGAGGCTCTTCAGTCAGGAGATAACGGTTGAGGTGCTCCCAAGATACTGCTCCGTTCTAGTGGCAGTCAGAAGTGGCTATAGGTGGACATGCCTGGGGGTCACGACTGCCGGGTCCCAGGAGACATCCTGGGCCCCACGGGAAAAGATTTGGACCCACAGGGTGAGGGCGAGAGCCCTCGCGTTAGGTTGCTCTTGGAAAAAACAGCTGGGGTGTTTCCAAGATACTGCTCCTCACCAGGTTTTTGCTTTCACCTTTTGTCTGCAAACCTAGCCCGGGTTTATTAATAGTCTGTGTTCTTGGTTCATTCTTGTTTGTCCTACTTTCGGTTTTGCCTCTGGACTCCCGGAGGACTGTTTGTTCTGTCTCTCTGTCTGTCCGTGTGGCTGTACTGTGAGCCACGCAGCTGAGCAGTTCTCCTGGGTGCCCTTCCCAGTGGAGTCTCTTGCTTTGTCAGCACATGTGTCTCCTTGGACAATCCATTTCCGAGTGTTAGACAAGAACCCAGCTTCGGGCCCTGGAAGGGGTCCCCCTCTTCTTTGCTGAGACTGACGTTTTGACCACTCGGGGTATTCAGGGGCTGGCTTGCCTGTCACCCCGACTGTTCCGGGAATTGGTTACAGCCTCACAAGGTTCCTGATTGAATCCAAGACTTCCCAATAAGATTCACATGCAGCTAATTAAGGAGAAGAAAGCGGCTTAATTGGCAAAATCATGATGCTCAGCTGTTGAGAGAGACCAGAAAGAATCCAGCCTCTGGGTCATCTGAAAGCTGGAGAGCTCTCTTGCCTTCAGTGTGGGTTTCCAGGCTGCCCTGGGCTGCGCCTGCTGTTGCAAAGGCTTTTAAAGATACATTTTATGAAGGGAAAAGGAAGTAGGTCTGACTTACAGGTGGCTGTTTCAGGATGGGAGAATAAAGAAATAGGTATAGAAAGTGACGGGAATGTTTTATGGAAAGTGGACCCCAAGGAAAGAGTTTTTTGAGTTTTCTTGAGATGTTGAACTACCTTTGATAATGGATTTTAAGTTTCTTTATCTCTGAAGTGATCTGTTCTGTGTTTACCTTTGAAATCTTTTGTTAATTTTGGCTTAGTGAGTAACTGTTGTTTCATAGTGACTTATATGATCCTATCTGACTGTTATAGACCCTTTTGATATTTATTGAAAATACTTCCTAAATTGAATTCTTTTGAGGTTCCTTTCACCTCTAGTTAACTTTGGGGTGCTTCAGAGGGCCCCTGAAGCATCCCAAAGAGAGGTATTAAACTCATTGTGTTTACTTTGTGGGTTAAGTTAATAAATCCACTAAATTATACAGAGTTCTTAACATTCTGATATGTTCTGGTATTTTAACGGAGAACCAGAAGACTTCACAAAAGTTAATAAAAGGACTGAATGAACTTTTATGGTTTCTAGCTGAAAAATTACAGGTTAGAATCTTGTGTTTTCCGGGAGTAGGGAAAATCTTCCTCTCAAATTAAGATGCTGGACCTGATTCGTATGATCATTTATAATGTTTTCTTTACTTCTTAGACCTTTGCTTATAAATCAAATGTTTTTCTGTTATAGGCCTGATCCTATACTAGTTTTAGACATCAATCCAATTGTTGAGTTTGTGGCCAATTACCTGTGTCTAGTTCTGGGTTACCTTGGTAAATTTCTCTACTATAAGACTCTAACTGGTTGGCCCCAAGAAAATTTACTTAAAAAAATATTATAGTCATATTCAGGTCACTGTGATATTACTAGATGGGATCCCCTTACTGGCCCAATTAATAATGCCTGCTCTGACTCTGTCTATAAATTTGAGCTTTTTTCTATTACTCAAGCTCAATCAGAGCAACAAGAAAAGTTTCAACAAGGAAAAAAGAAAAATCTCCCACAATTATGGGATGGATTTATACAGATAACACCAGGTTATGGTAATTTAAGTTTAAAGTCTCCTCTGTGTAAAAAATAATTAAATCATACTAAGGATAATCAGTCTAGTAACACTAGAAAACTGGACTATGTGCCTTATAGACAGTGGTGCCAATATACAATTTCCCTAGAAGGTAAAGATTATACAGAGTAAGTCAGATGACCTGATATATACTGGGCTACATTTAATGGAAGCTCTTAACCTAAGTCTTACTTGTGACTTTACTAATATTGCTGGCTATGCTATTTGTATTTCACCTGTTTTACAAGATTGCCCTTTCTTACATTGCCAAATGTGTGTCTGAGGTTTCTAATAGAATAATATATAGTCCCATATGAGATCAATGATGATAACCATGTAACTCTAGATATGAGAAAAGGCAACAAGAGGAAATATTTTCCTGGACCAAGAGGCTAGTAAGACAGGTGGTCCAGAGAATGTTGAATATTGTTTTATGGCCTAGTCCAGTAACAGCACATTGAGTGGCCTGTCAACAGAATCTTTGCCAAACCTGAGAATGGACATTCTCAGCACCATGAGATAAAATGGTCATAAACTGCCCCCCTCAAAATCATGGTCAAGTTTTTGAGCAAAAAGGGGCTCTGCCAATGAAAGACTGACACTTGTCATCTACATCTACAACGAT
Organism: Antilocapra americana; assembly: GCA_007570785.1. Classification (NCBI taxonomy): domain Eukaryota; kingdom Metazoa; phylum Chordata; class Mammalia; order Artiodactyla; family Antilocapridae; genus Antilocapra; species Antilocapra americana. The sequence continues at coordinate 2,425,968 of ML663568.1, read as the reverse complement.
TAAATCATGGCCACTGCAACTGCTGACTTTCAACGCCCCTGAGAGGAGTTCAGGGTGAAAATCAGGAATGAGGCACTCTGTGCTCTGGGAAAAACTGGCAGAACAGGCCTTCAGATAGTTAGATCTTTTCAGGAGAAGATTTTACGAGTTCCAATTCTTGCATCTTCTCTTTTCTAGAAAAACACTGACATCATTAATGGTGACATCTGCTTTGGCTACTAAGGAAAATTTTACAATTAAAAGTCAAAATAGAGTAGCTATGGTTCAGACATCCTGAGAAATAACTAGTTGATACTACGGGTGTAATTTCAGATTAGACATTGTACTGCTAAACACTTGAGTTTTCTGAGTTGTGCCAGGCTTAGATGCTACCATTCTCAAAACAATGTCTGCTGGAAGCTAGTGACTTCAACCTTACTTTTTATAAAACTAGGCAACTGGCTACCAGGCTCCAAGTCTCCCCGAAGTGCCAGGTCTAGACTGAGTTTCAGGGTATATACATCTTGACTTAGACCAAGTAAAGAGAGACTTCTGCTCTGCTAGGCAAGCCTACGTCCATGCACAGCAGGAAGAAGTTATAGAAGAAAGAGACCTCCGTCCCAATTTCCAAAAAGTATCTTGAGTATGAAGTCTCTCAGGGAAAAATTGTTAGATTAAAACCACCCACCCTGGCCAGGCATCATGGTAACCATTTGCATGAGTTGTTTTATGACAGGAGATCCTGATAAGAGATACGGAACTGATGAGCCACCACCGACCGGAAGAATTTGGGGAAAAAAAAAAAAGTCTAAAAGACACCGCGCATCGGTCCACTTCCCAGAATCCTTCTCACTAACATCCATCTTGGCTAAGTGATAACATAGAGTTCATTGAAGGCCCATGATTGGGCCTCCTTTGGGACTAGAGAAGGGGGGATGTGAGACCTAAGTGACCTAAGTGCCTGACTAAACACGGAGCACCAAGACGCCTCACCCTACCTGTAGCCATTTTCCGCCTCACCCCACCTGTAGCCATTTCCCTTTAAAAAGCCTTGTACTATGCGGCTCAGGGCCGCTGCCCTCACTCCGCTATGTCGGTCTGTGTGTGTGGTCCAGACCCGGGTCTGCAATAAATTCCCTCTTGTGCTTGCATCGGTGTATGGCCTCCTGGTGATTTGTGGAGATCACAACCTGGGCATAACAGTATAATCTGAAGTCAGGAAGGTTAATTCCTCCAGCTCCATTATTCTTTCTTAAGACTGCTTTGGCTATTCAGGGTCTTTTGTGTTTCCATATGAATTATGAAGTTTCTGTGAAAAATGCCATTGGTGATTTGATAGGGATCACATTGAATCTGTAGATTGCATTTGGTAGTATAGTCATTTTCACAATATTGATTCTTCCTACCCAGGAACATGGAATATCTCTCCATCTTTTTATGTTGTCTTTGATTTCTTTCATCAGTGTCTTATAATCTTCTGTGTACAGTTCTTTTGTCTCTTAAGGTAAGTTTATTCCTAGATATGTAATTCTTTTTATTGCAATGGTGAATGGGATTGATTCCTTAATTTCTCTTTCTGATTTTTTATTGTTAGCATATAGAAATGCAAGTGATTTCTGTGTATTGATTTTGTATCCCACAACTTTATTAAATTCACTGATTAGCTCTAGTAATTTCTTGACACTGTCTTTAGGGTTTCTACGTACAGTATCATGGAGTGAGAGCTTTACTTCTTCTTTTCCAATCTGGGTTCCTTTTATTTCTTTTCTTCTCTGATTGCTGTAGTTAGAACTTCCAGAACTATGCTGAATAATAGTGGTGAAAGTGGCAGAGAAAACAAGAACTGAAAGAGACATGTGTACCCGAATGTTCATCACAGCACTGTTTATGATAGCTAGGACATGGAAGCAACCTAGATGTCCATCAGCAGACAAATGGATAAGAAAGTTGTGGTATATATACACAATGGGAATATTACTCAGCTATTAAAAAGAGCATATTTTAATCAGTTCTAATGAGGTGGATGAAACTGGAGCCTATTATACAGAGTGAAGTAAGTCAGAAAGAAAAATACCAATACAGTATATTAACGCATATATATGGAATTTAGAAAGATGGTAACAACAACCCTATATGTGAGTCACTGAAAGAGACACAGATATAAAGAACAGAATTTTGGACTCTGTGGGAGAAGGGGAGGGTGGGATGCTTTGAGAGAATAGCATTGAAACACGTATATTACCATATGTGAAATAGATGACCAGTCCAAGTTCGATGGATGAAACAGGGCACCCAAAGCTGATGCACTGGAATAGTCCAGAGGGATGAGATAGGGAGGGAGGTGGTAGGGGGGTTCAGGATGTATATGTATATGGGTTCACACATTACATCTGTGGCTGATTCATGTCAATGTATGGGAAAAAACACCACAATATTGTAAGCAATTAGATTCCAATTAAAATAAATAAATTAGTTTAAAAAAAGTGGTGAAAGTGGACATCCTTATCTGTTCCTGATCTTACAGGGGAATGCTTTCAGTTTTTCACCATTTAGAATAATGCTTGCCGTAGGCTTATCATATATGGCCTTTACTATGTTGAGGTAGGTTCCTTCTATTTTTTGAAGAGTTTTAATCATAAATGGATGCTGAATTTTGTCAAAGATTTTTCTGCATCTATTGAAATTATATGGTTTTTATATTACAATTTGTCAATATGGTGTATCACATTGATTTGCATATATTGAAGAATCCTTGCATTCCTGGAATAAACCCAACTTGATCATGGTGTATGAGCTTTTTGATGTGTTCTTGAATTCTATTTGCTAAAATTTTGTTGAGGATTTTTGCATCTATATTCTTCAGTGATATTGGCCTGTAGTTTTCTTTTTGTGTGTTGTCTTTGTCTGATTTTGGTATCAGGGTGATGGTGACCTCATAGAATGAATTTGGAAGTGTTCCTTCCTCTGCAACTTTTTGAAAAAATTTTAGGATAGGCATTTGCTCTTCTCCAAATGTTTGATAGAATTCTCCTGTGAAGCCATCTGGTCCTGGGCTTTTGTTTTTTGGGAGATTTTTTATCACAGATTCAATTTCAGTGCTTGTAAGTGGATTGTTCATAATTTCTATTTCTTCCTTCCTTTGTATTTCTGCATTGTCTGCTGTAACCTCTCTTTTTTCATTTCTAATTTTGTTGATTTGATTCTTCTTTTTTTCTTGATGAATCTGACTAAAGGTCTGTCAATTTTGTTTATCTTCTCAAAGAACCAGCTTTTAGTTTTATTAATCTTTTCTATTGTTTCGTTCATTTCCTTTTCACTTATTTCTGCTCTAATCTTTATGATTTCTTTCCTTCTTCTAATTTTCGGAGGGTTTTTTTCTTCTTTTTCCAGTTGTTTAAGTGTAAAGTTAAGTTGTCTATTGGAAGTTTTTCTTATTTCTTGAGGTAGAATTGTACTGCTATAAACTTCCCTCTTAGAACTGCTTTTGCTGCATCCCATAGGTTTTGAATTGTCATGTTTTCATTGTCATTTGTTTCTAGAAATTTTTCAATTTCCCTTTTGATTTCTTCAGTAACCTGTTGGTTATTTAGAAATGTACTGTTTAATCTGCATGTGTTTGTGATTTTTACAGTTTTTTTCTTGTAATTTATATCTAGTCTCGTAGCATTGTGGTCAGAGAAGAGACTTATATGATTCTGATTTTCTTAAATTTACTGAGGTTTGATTTGTGACCCAAGATATGGTCTATCTTGGAGAATGTCCCATGTGCACTTGACAAGGTGAATTCTTCTGCATTTGGATGGAATGTCCTGAAGATATCAATGAGATCCATCTCATCTAATGTATCATTTAAGACTTGTGTTTCCTTATTAATTTTGTTTTGATTATCTGTCCATTGGTGTGAGTGGGGTGTTAAAGTCTCCTACTATGATTGTGTTATTGTTAATTTCTCCTTTTTTGTCTGTTAGTGTTTGTCTTATGTCTTACGTATTGAGGTGCTCCTATGTTGGGTGCATAGATATTTACAATTGTTTTGTCTTCCTCTTGGATTGGTCCCTTGATCATTATATAGTGTCCTTCTTTATCTTTTTTAATATTCTTTATTTTAAGGTCTATTTTGTCTGATATGAAGACTGCTACTCCAGTTTTCTTTTGTTTCCCATTTGCATGGAATATATTTTTCCACCCTCTCACTTTCAGTCTATATGTATCTTGAGGTCTGAAGTGTGTTTCTTGTAAACAGTATACATATGGGTCTTGTTTTTGTATCCATTCAGCCAGTCTCTGTCTTTTGGTTGGAGCATTTACTCTGTTTACATTTAAAGCAATTATTGATATATATGTTCCTGTTGCCATTTTCTGAATTGTTTGGGGTTGATTTAGTAGATCTTTTTCTTCTCTTGTATTTCTTGACTATACAACTCCATTTAATATTTGTTGTGAAGCTGGTTTGGTAGTACTGAATTCTCTTAACTTTTGTCTGAAAAAGCTTTTGATTTCTCCATTGATTTTGAATGAGGTCCTTTTCAGTTACAGTAATCTTGGTTGCAGATTTTTCCCTTTCAGTACTTTAAATATATCCTACCATTCCTTTCTGGCCTGCAGAGTTTCTGTTGAAAGATCAGCTGTTAAACGTATGGGGTTCCCCTTGCGTGTTACTTGCTGCTTTTCCCTTACCGCTTTTAATATTCTTTGTGTTTCGTCTTTGTTAGTTCGATTAGTATGCGTCTTGGAGAGTTTCTCCTTGGGCTTGTCCTGTATGGGATTCTCTGTGCCTCTTGAACTTGATTATTTCCTTTTCCATGCTGGGAAAATTTTCAACTATAATTTCTTCAAAAATTTTCTCATACTCTTTATTTTTCTCTTCTTCTTCTGGGACCCCTATAATTTGAATGTTGGTGCATTTGATATTGTCCCAGGGGTCTCTGAGACTATTCTCAGTTCTTTTCATTCTTTTTACTTTATTCTGCTCTTCAGAAATTATTTCCACCATTTTGTCTTCCAGCTCACTGATTCATCCTTCTTCTTCAGATATTCTGCTATTGATCCCATCTGGAGTATTTTTAATTTCAGTAATTGTGTTGTCTCTATATGTTTATTCTTTAATTCTTGTAGGTGTTTGTTAAATGATTCTTGCATTTTCTCCATTCTGTTTTCAAGGTTTTTGATCATCTTTCTCATTATTCTGAATTCTTTTTCATATAGTTTGCCTATTTCCTCTTCATTTATTTGGACTTCTGTGTTTCTAGTTTGTTCCTTCATTTGTGTAGCATTTCTCTGCCTTTTCATTATTTTTTTTAACTTATTGTGTTTAAGGTTTATTTTGCCAGGCTTCAAGGTTGAATTCTTCCTTCCTTTTGGTTTCAGCCCTCCTAAGGTTGGTCCAGTGGTTTGTGTAAGTTTTGTATAAGGTGAGATTTGTGCTGAGTTTGTTTGTTGGTTTGTTTTTCCTCTTACAGGCAAGGCTGAGTGAGGTGGCAATCCTGTCTGGGTTTGTATTTTTGTTTTGTTTGTTTTTTAGATGAGGCATCCTGCACAAGGTGCTACTGGTGGTTGGGTGATGCCAGGTCTTGTATTCAAGTGGTTCCCTTTGTGAGCTCTCACTGTTTGATACTCCTCGGGGTTAGTTCTCTGATAGTCGAGGGTCTTGGAGTCAGTGCTGCTACTCCAAAGGCTCAGGGCTTGATCTCTCAAGGATGACTTGAATAGGCTGGCTTCTCTTTGAATGGGAAATGTTGAAAGGCAAATGGAGAAATCCACATTGAAGAACATGCAAATAGGCAAGTCTTCAGTCTTCATCAGGACCAGCTCCTGGAATGCTAAGAGCCTCACTTCCCAGGCTTCTCGGTCCCTAACAGAAATACAAGAGGCACCAGGAGAGTGATGGGGCTCTTAGAAGAATGTTCTACTACTGACCTCACAACGGAAGTGGGAGAGCCACTTTTTTTTTTTTTTTTTTACTTTTTATTGGAGTAAAGTTGCTTTACAGTATTGTGTTAGTTTCTGCTGTACAGCAAAGTGAATCAGCTATATGTCCCCTCTTTTTAGATCTCCTTCCTATTCAGGTTACCACAGAGCACTGAGCAGGGTTCCCTGAGCTAAACAGTAGGTTCTCATTAGTTATCTATTTTATTCATAGTCTCAACAGTGTATATATGTCAATCCCAACCTCTCAACTCTTTCCTCCACCCCCTCTCCCCCTTGACATCATTACATTTGTTCTCTACTTTTGTGTCTCTGTTCTTGTTTTTAAATAATATTGTCTATATCAACTTTTTCAGATCCCACATATATGCATTAATATATTTGTTTTTCTTTTGTCAGTTTACTTCATTCAGTATGACAGTCTCTAGATGCATCCAATCTCTGAAAATGACCCAATTTCATTATTTTTATGGCTGAGTGATATTCCACTTTACACATGTACCACATCTTTAGCCGTTCATCTGTTAACAGACATCCAGGTTGCTTCCATTTCCTGGCTACTGTAAATAGTGCTGCAATGAACATTGGGGTGCATGTGTCTTTTCAAATTATGGTTTTCTCTGGGCATATGCCCAGGAGTGGGATTGCTAGGTCATATGGTAGTTCTGTTTTTAGGAAACCTCCATACTGTTCTCCTTAGTGGCTCTAACAATTTACATTTCACCAGCAGTGCAACAGGGTTTTCTTTTCTCCACACCAGCCTCATTGCTTTAGATCAGGGATTGACAAACTACAGCCCACAGGCTTAATTCAGCCCACTACCTGCTTTGTAAATAAAGTTTTATTAGAACACACTACACCATTTGTGTATTGTCTATGGCTGCATTCTAATGGCAGAGTTGAATACTTGCAACAGAAATTCTATGGCCTGCAAAATGGAACGCATTTAATATCTGGCCCTTTACAGAAAACGTTTGCTGACCTCTGCTTCAGATTACACTTCTTTAAAATATCACTGGAGATAACAACATTCGGTGTGAAGTAGTTTATCCCATGGTCACTTAGTTGTTTTGGTAGGGGAAGGGTTACAGAGAACTTGAGGATTCTGTCTTCCATGTGTTTGAGAGAACATCTCTGGGCAGAAAATGAGCACAAAAAGGAAAAAAGTGGGAAATGGTAAATAGACTTCATCCGTTTTACAATTCTGCTTGCCTTTAGATTAAAATTGAGATGAGAGTAAGAACTAAGGACTGTCATTTTTTGAATAGTGAGAGTGTCAAACTTCAGAATCGAACCCAAATAGTTCTCTTTTCCAGTTAAAAGACAACTCAATATTCTGATTTTTCTTCCATAAAACAGGTCCCTCTGCTTTCAGATATGTCACTTTGCTTCCATTTCTCTGTGGTCCGAAGAGTTAGAGAAATTGTTTTAGATTCCACCCATCCCAAGTAATGCTCTTCTGATTTTTTTTCTCAGCTGACCTCATTTAGCAGGGTGGAAGGCAGCTTTTCCTAGTCTATTAAGACTTCAATAAAATCATCCATTTCTAGTTAACTGGAATAGTATTCACATTTAGCCCTGCATATTAATTGGCTGATAACGAGATGATAAAGCTGCTTTTCTCTGCAGGTGTACCAATCAATTTCAATGAAACTGAAAAAATGAGTTCTTTTCTTGTTGCATCTGAAATTAAAAAGTGATTTATATTTTCTAATAAAGTGCTTTTCATTGATCTCCTTCTGAAAATGTATGGTTTCATTTGCACCCTTTTAAATTACAATAGTTTCCGTTTGTAAAAGAATGATTTTCCAATATCATTCCTGGCTTTCAATTGATGATTAACTTTAATATAGATTTGAAGGAGAAAATTGGGGGAGGTGGTAGGTTATTAAGAGCCTCCATGACCACCTCCCCACAAAACCCTGCAACTTTTAATGACCTTAATATCCTCAGACTACAGAATTCTTTTCCTAAATACAGTGTTGTGAGAGGAAGTTATATTTTTCTCCCAAGAAATCCATTTTTCTATTTCACGAGTTTCCTTTTGTCATAGAACTTTATGCCTGTACCAACTGTTTTCCATTTCTGTTGTGTCAGCCTGGCTGCAGGGCAAATGTGGAAGGAAAAGTTCGTTTTCTTTCCCTTCCTCCAGTCACTGACAGCATATTCTTACTTAGAGATGCACATGGAATCCTATTGTTATCGGTTGAATTCTAGCAGATGTGAAAATTGCCAGAGCAATTGCATTTCACTTTAATTTAGTATTATGGTCTTCTGAGCCATAATAATTAAGTAGCCATGAAAGGAAGCTGTATTTTGAACATGCGATAGAAAAATCACAGAGTCCAACATTGGACTCTGTGGAGGAATCAGGGTCATCTCACTTCTCTGTCACCCAGATGCACTTGAGTTCATATTCAAGCCAGAGAGTCTTTGAAAATGGGTGTAGCATGGAGTCAAGAGACCACATGGGCATTAGACCGAATTTAAAGTAGACACCAGAGACTCTGTCTGTTTATCCACATAGGAGGTAAATGTTGGCTGATGAATGAATTATGGATGGATGGAGGAATGGATGAATGAATTTACAGAAAGGCAATTATCTTTAGACTTAAATTGAAGAAAGTAGGGAAAACCACTAGACCATTCAGGTATGACCTAAATCAAATCCCATATGATTATACAGTAGGAAGTGACAAATAGATTCCAGGGATTAGATCTGATAGAGTGCCTGAAGAACTATGGACGTAGGTTTGTGACATTATATAGGAGGCGGTGATAAAGACCATCCCCAAGAAAAAGAAATGCAAAACAACAAAATGGTTGTCTGAAGAGGCCTTAGAAATAGCTTAGAAAAGAAGAGAAGGTAAAGGCAACGGAGAAAAAGAAAGATATACCCATTTGAATGCAGAGTTCCAAAGAACAGCAAGGACAGATAAGAAAGCTTTCCTCAGTGATTAGTGTAAACAAACAGAGGAAAATAATAGAATGAGAAAGACTAGAAATCTCTTCAAGAAACTTAGAGATACCAAGGGAAAATTTCATGCAAAGATGGGCACAATAAAGGACAGAAATAGTAGGGACCTAACAGAGGCAGAAGATATTAAGAAGAGGTGGCAAAAATACACAGAAGAACTGTACAAAAAAGATCTTCATGACCCAGATAATCATGATGGTGTGATCACTCTCCTAGAGCCAGACATCCTGGAATGTGAAGTCAAGTGGGCCTTAGGAAGCATCACTACAAACAAAGCTAGTGGAGGTGATGGAATTCCAGTTGAGCTATTTCAAATCCTGAAAGATGACACTGTGAAAGTGCTGCACTCAATACGCCAGCATATCTGGAAAACTCAGCAGTGACCACAGGACTGGAAAAGGTCAGTTTTCATTCCAATCCCAAAGAAAGGCAATGCCAAAGAATGTTCAAAATACCATACAATTGCATTCATCTCACACACTAGCAAAGTAATGCTCAAAATTCTTCAAGCCAAACTTCAATAGAACGTGAACCATGAACTTCCAGATAATCAAGCTGGATTTAGAAAAGGCAGAGGAATCAGAGATCAAATTGCCAACATTCACTGGATCATCAAAAAAGCAAGAGAGTTCCAAAAAAACATCTACTTTTGTTTTATTGGCTACACCAAAGCCTTTGACTATGTGGATCACAAAAAACTGGAAAATTCTGAAAGAGATGGGCATACCAGCCCATCTGACCCATCTCCTGAGAAATCTGTATGCAGGTCAATAAGCAACAGTTAGAATTGAACATGGAACAACAGACTGCTTCCAAATTGGGAAAGGAGTGCATCAAGGCTGTATAATGTCATCTACTTATTTAACTTACATGCAGAGTACATCATGCGAAATGCCAGACTAGATGAAGTATAAGCTGGAATGAAGATTTCCAGGAGAAATATCAATAACCTCAGATAAGCAGATGACACCACCCTTATGGCAGAAAGTAAAGAAATAAAGAGCCTCTTCATGAAAATGAAAGAGGAGTGGAAGAGTTGGCTTAAAACTCAACATTCAGAAAACTAAGATCATAGCATCTGGTCCCATCACTTCATGGGAAATAGATGGGGAAACAATGGAAACACTGAGAGACGTTACTTTCAGTTAGTTCAGTTCAGTTGCTCAGTCATGTCTGACTCTTTTGGACCCCATGAGTCACAGCATGCCAGGCGTCCCTGTCCATCACCAACTCCCGGAGTTTACCCAAACCCATGTCCATCGAGTCAGTGATGCTATCCAGCCATCTCATCTTCTGTCGACCCCTTCTCCTCCTGCCCCCAATCCTTCCCAGCATCAAGGTCTTTTCTGATGAGTCAGCTCTTCGCATCAGGTGACCAAAGTATTGCAGTTTCAGCTTCAACATCAGTCCTTCCAATGAACACCCAGGACTGATCTCCTTTAGGATGGACTGGTTGGATCTCCTTGCAGTCCAAGGGACTCTCAAGAGTCTTCTCCAACACCATAGTTCAGGGCTCCAAAATCACTGCAGATGGTGAAATTAAAAGACACTTGCTCCTTGGAAAAAAAGCTATGACCAACCTAGACAGCATATTAAAAAGCAGAGACATCACTTTACCAACAAAGGTCCATCTAGTCAAAGCTATGACTTTTTCAATAGTCATATATGGATGTGAGAGTTGGACTATAAAGAAAGCTGAGCACCAAAGAATTGATGATTTTGAACTGTGGTATTGGAGAAGAATCTTGAGAGTCTTCTGGACTGCAAGGAGATCCAACCAGGCAATCCTAAAGGAGATCAGTCCTGAATATTCATTGGAAGGACTGATGCTGAAGCTGAAACTCCAATACTTTGGCCACCTGATGGGAAGAACCAACTTACTGGAGAAGATCCTGATGCTGGGAAAGATTGAAGGCAGGAGGAAAAGGGGACAACAGAGGATGAGATGGTTGGATGGCAATACTGATGCAATGGACATGAATTTGATTAGGCTCCAGGAGTTGGTGATGGACAGGGAAGCCTGGAGTGCTGCAGTCCCTGGGGTCCCAAAGAGTCAGACATGACTAAGCAACTGAACTGAATTGTCTTTGCTAATCTCATGCAGAGATCATCTTTGTGATAGTATCTGACTTCCCACTACACTAAAAACTTCTCTCCCTCCAAATCTCACAGGGCCTGAATATTCCCCAATATTCCCAGATGGTTTTGTCTAGACTAAATATTATCCTCTTCTAAGTTTTTTGTTTTAAATGTTCTTTGAAGGGACAAGATATGGATGGCTAATACGTCAGCATGGATTCACTTATCACCTGCCTTTCCCTGTCTCAGTAAAGTGTGGACCCTAATGACAATGGACATGAGACATGTCCAAAGACATGATAAAAGGTGGTGCCGGGATGAGTAGTAATGAAGAAATCCTCCCAGCTCAGGACTTCCCAGGTAGGCCAGTGGTTAGGAATCTGTTTTTCAATGCAGAGGATGTGGGTTCAATCCCTGGTCAGCGAACTAAGGCCCCACATGCCACTGAGCAACTAAGCCTGCGTGTTTAAACTGTTGAGCTCTGGAGCCAGTTCCACAACTAGAGAGAAGCCCACACGCGGCAACAAATACCCCATTTGCCACAACTAAGACCCAACACAGCCAAATAAATAAATTCTTTTCAAAGGATGGGTGATGTCAGAAAAAAGAAAGAAAGAAATGTCCCCAGCTCTGCAGAGGAATCTGTTTTGAGTTATACTCCTCAGTACTACACTTCCCAGATCTCCGGCCCTCCTTTAAAATCCAAAGAGTAGAACACTTTCTAACACCATACACAAAGATAAACTCAAAATGGATCAAAGATCTAAGCATAAGACCAGAAACTATAAAACTCCTAGAGGATAACATAGGCAAAACACTCTCTGACATAAACCAAAGCGGGATCCTACATGACCCACCTCCCAGAATATTGGAAATAAAAGCACGAATAAACAAATTGGACCTAATTAAAATTAAAAGCTTCTGCACAACAAAGGAAACTATAAGCAAGGTGAAAAGACAGCCTTCAGAATGGGAGAAAATAATAGCCAATGAAACAATGGACAAACAATTAATCTCAAAAATATACAAGCAACTCCTGCAGCTCCATTCTAGAAAAATAAACGACCCAATCAAAAAGTGAGCCAAAGAACTTAACAGACATTTCTCCAAAGAAGACATAAAAATGGCTAACAAACACATGAAAAGATGCTCAACATCACTCATTATCAGAGAAATGCAAATCAAAACCACAATGAGGTACCACTTTACACCAGTCAGAATGGCTGCCATCCAAAAATCTACAAGTAATAAATGCTGGAGAGGATGTGGAGAAAAGAGAACCCTCTTACACTGTTGGTGGGAATGCAAACTAGTACAGCCACTATGGAAAACAGTGTGGAGGTCCCTTAAAAAACTGCAAATAGACCTGCCATATGACCCAGCAATCCCACTGCTGGGCATACACACCGAGGAAACCAGAATTGAAAGAGACACGTGTACCCCAGTGTTCATCCCTGCATTGTTTACAATAGCCAGAACATGGAAGCAACCTAGATGCCCATCAACTGACGAATGGATAAGAAAGCTGTGGTACATATACACAATGGAATATTACTCAGCATTAAAAAAAATTCATCTGAAGCAGTTCTACTTAGGTGGACGGAACTGGAGCCTATTATCCAGAGTGAAGTAAGCCAGAAGGAAAAACAACAATACAGTATACTAATGCATATATATGGAATTTAGAAAGACGGTAATGAGAACCCAGCATGCGAGACAGCAAAAGGAACGCAGATGTATAGAACAGACTCGTGGACTCTGTGGATGAGGGCAAGGGTGGGATGATATGGGAGAATGGCATTGAAACATGTTAATTATCATATGTGTAATCAATCACCAGCCCAGGATTGATTCTCGGGGCTGGTGCATCGAGATTTCCCGGGGGGGGTGAGGAGGGAGGGGGGGAGGGGGGGGGGTTCTGGAGGGGGAGCATATGTAAACCCAAGGTGATATCATGTCATTGTATGGCAAAACTAATAAAAAAAAAAATTTTTAAAAAATCCAAAGAGTAACTGCTCACCAATTTCTCAAGTCAAGCTGAGCCAGGTCTGAGGATTGATGACTTCTGTCTCCACGTGAAAGTAAAATAATGATGAAAATTTAAAAGAATCATAAAACATATTTTATAATTATATATAAATCATTATATGTACATACATCATTATATAACATGTTACATGTATGTATGCATGCTCAGTCTCTCAGTCATGTCCAATTTTTTGCTACTCCGTGGACTGTAGCCCACCAGGCTCCTCTGTCCATGGGATTCTCCAGGCAAGAATACTGGAGTGGGTTGCCATGCCCTCCTCCAAAGGATTTTCCCAGCCCAAGGATTGAATCTGTGTTTCCTGCAGCTCCTACGTTGGCAAGTGAATTCTTTACCACTGCACCACCTGGGAAGAAATAATATGTTACACAATTGTGTAAAAATAACATTATTGTATAGTTAATGTATAAATATAAATAACATAAATTGTAATATAAACTATAAGAATAAATAAAAAGAAAAGAAGGAGGGTCTATAGAGAACCTTCTGTGTGTCATGTGCTTTCCATGCACTACCTTACTTAGCTTTCAATATAATGCCCCTTCTGTGCCCACTGAGGGAGAGGAGCAGTTCTCCAGGACCTCACTAAGTTCGGGCCAGAGCCGGAACCTGAATCAGGATACACATGAGTCTCCAAAACCCATGCGCCAGACTCTGTTCCCCCTCCTACTTCGGTCTGGTACCAAAAATAAATATTTTTTAAATAAATACTTTTGGGAAATTTGATCAGGTAAATAGAGCAATTTTTTCAAAAATAAATTGCAGAGGAAAGAGAAAGAGAAGGACCTTGTAAATTAAAAAGACATAAGAGCTATATCAACCACAGATAATAAATGGGCTTTGCTTGGATTCTGATTCAAACAAACCATTTGTGTACAGTTCTGGTGGTATAGCGGTGAGCATAGCTGCCTTCCAAACAAGCCATTTGTTAAAGAAAAGAAGAGGAGAGAAGGAAAAAAGGAAGGGAGGGAGTAAAGGAGAGAGAGAGGAAAAAAGAGAGAGAAAGAGGACTCCATCCAGGAAATCTCACTGGATATGTGATGATTTAAGGAATTTTTATTAATATTTTTGGTTGATAATAATACATTCTCCTTATTTTCTCAAACGAAAGATTCATAGTGTAATATTTGCAGCTGAAATGACATGACCTCTGAGATTAGCTTCAAAATCACCCAGTGGAGGAGGGTAGATAGATAAACAAGGTTGGCCTGAGTTCACAGTTGCCAAAGCTGGGTATTAAGTACTAGGAATTTCATCTATTAGTCTCTCAACTTATATATGCTTGATAATCTCTATGATAGAAAGCTCATAAAATAAACAAATAAACAAAAATTTTCAATGAAAGGAAAAATGGCACTATTTTTAAAGGATATTTCCCTAACCCTCCAATTATATTGTATTTAAAAAGAGAAAAACACAAGAAAACACTGAATGGAACCCTTTAAAAGAGTGAACTTTATGGTAGGTGAATTATAGCTCAGTAAAGTGTTTTTTTAATGATATAGGCAAAAGAGACTAACGTAGATTAAAATACAGCCAATCACATCATGTTCCTAAATTTTCATCTAGTATCTCTTAGTGGATGACTTTTAGTATGCACACATACTTGGAAAAAGAAAAAGCAAGCAACTGTGTCTTATCTGAGCTCATCTCACCAGTTCTGGACTATTATCCAATTCCTTTGGCTCACGTTCACCAGGATGTCTTCAGGAAACTCAAATGAATCCCACAAGCACAACACCAAATACACTTGCTCAAAGCCCTTTCTCTTCTCATTCCTCTTTGAAAAGGGAGGAGCTAGTGAAGACTTGCTGTGTAGTCCCTGAGATGCTGTGAAGAATGCCGAGGGGAGGAGGAGGCATTGTGGAATGCACTTGGCCCCAGCCCCCAGAGGAACAAGCTGCCAACACGCTGGCCTTGGGAGAAGCGCCCGGTCTGCTCTGAGCAGGCCTCATCTCTGTGGACAGTGATAACCTCCTTGATGGCTGTGCCTCATTGTGGCCATAGCACTCATACCCTCCTCCATCACTCCCCATGTCGATTAAAGCCATGTCAGAGGGTCTTGCCTTCGGATTGTGGTGCTGGAGGAGACTCTTCATTTTTTTTTTAATTTAATATTTTTTATTGTAACAAATTCAACAAAGGCTTTTTACTTTACAATATTGTGTTGGTTTTGCCATATATTGACAAGAACCCACCATGAGTATACATGTGTTCCCCTTCCAGAACCTCCCTCCCACCTCCCTCCTGATTCCATCCCTCTGGATCATCCCGGTGCACCAGCCCCAAGCACCCTGTATCATGCATCGAACCTGGACTGGCGATTCATTTCTCATATGATAATTTACATGCTTCAATGCCATTCTCCCATATCATCCCACCCTCGCCCTCTCCCACAGAGTCCAAAAGACTGTTCTATACATCTGCGTCTCTTTTGCTGTCTCACATACAGGGTTATCATTATCATCTTTCTAAATTCCATATATATGCATTGGTATACTGTATTGTTGTTTTTCCTTCTGGCTGACTTCATTTTGTATAATAGGTTCCAGTTTCATCCACCTCATTAGGACTGATTCGAATGTATTCTTTTTAACAGCTGAGGAATATTCCATTGTGTATATGTACCACAGCTTCCTTATCCATTCGTCTGCTGATGGACATCTAGGTTGCTTCCATGTCCTGGCTATTGTAAACAGTGTTGCGATGAACATTGGGGTACACGTGTCTCTTTCAATTCTGGTTTCCTCGATGTGTATGCCCAGCAGTGGGATTGCTGGGTCATATGGCAGTTCTATTTCCAGGTTTTTAAGAAATCTTGGAGGAGACTCTTGAGAGTCTCTTTGACTACAAGGAGATCAAACCAGTCAATCCTAAAGGAAATCAGTCCTGAATATTCATTGGAAGGACTGACGCTGAAGCTGAAGCTCCAATACTTCGGCCACTTGATGCAAAGGGCCAACTCATTGGAAAAGACCTTGATGCTGGGAGAGATTGAGGGCAGAAGGAGAAGAGGGCAACAGAGGATGAGATGGTTGGATGGCATCACTGACTCAATGGACATGAGTTTGAGCAAACTCCAGGAGATAATGAAGGACAAGAAAACCTGGCATGCTGCAGTCCCCGGGGTCACAAAGAGTCAAAGACAACTTAGTGACTGAACAATAACAACAGAGGGTCCTTATTGCTCTCAAGATAAGGATCAGCAGCATAGCTGTGGCCTAATGTCCAGCAAAGTGTTGTTTCTCATTCTCCCTCTAACCTTATCTCACATCCATGACTATTTCTCTCTCAGCTCCAGAACACTCATATTCTTCTCCCAGGAGTCAAACATCCTCCCACCACAGGGCCTTTGCACATGCTGACCCTTTAGCATGGTTACTACCTACTAATCTTTGAAATCTAGAGATTTCAACACACACAATGCTTTTCTCAGAGCAAGCTTTCCCTGACATCCCTCAGTCAAATTTCTCCATTTTTTGCTTTCAACATATTTGTCACAGTTAGAATTCCACACTTATTTGATTAGCATCCTTACTAGGCTATAAACACCATGAAGAATAAAACTGTCTTCTTTTGCTCACCACTGGATCCCTAGGGTCCACAAAGCCTGGAATATGTATATAGATATATGTATATCTGGAATAAGCACAGAATATCCATCAAATTTTTTTAAAAAGGAATTAATGAAAGAAGAATGAATGAAGAGGTAGATCAACGAGCCCTCCAAAGCACAGACCCCTGCAGTCACTGTTTGTTAAGAACTGCACAAGTTCCATCAAAGTGTCCCCTCTTGCAAATTTGAGAGTTATTCCCGAAGATACCTTAAAAATACACATACACAATGAAACGTACTTAAGCAGAACTCATCAGTGGCCTTCTCTCTCTGGCACAAATCCATTTCATGGAAAGAATTTTTAGTGCTTTAATGATGCCTTTCTGCCTTACAGCATATGACAATTCAGAGCAATTAGCTCTACAACTATAATATGAAAAGGTTGGAATGCATTTAAATTGGAATTGATTTTTGTTTAATCTGTGTTTTCATGGGTGGAAATCATGTTTTTCTGAGCCAGCTCATTAGAAATGACATGGTGGTGGGGCTTCAGGGAATGTTAAAATGTCTCCTTCCCAAGAGAAGGGACTGAACTCACCTTCATTCAGTTTGACTTTCTCTAGAGTTATTTTTCCCTCCATAGGTCTGCCCTGAACTTGGACTTCAACTCACCTTATCTATAAATGTCTGCTTTTAGGCGTGTATACCCCTTCACCATTTACATGCCCTACCCATGACTTTCATCCCATCCAAGGTCATTGGCCTCAAAGGGTTTGTCTTTGTCTATATGCTTAAGAGCGAGATCCCTGATGCAACTTAGTACTTTAATGCAGGTTAGTTTCTGCCAAGAATGATGACCAGGGGATAGTTAAGTGGGCAGGAGTCATGGCATTAGAATTGACTTTACTAGATAATAAAAATACCATCTATCTTTGGTGAAGTGCAGAGATTCTTCCACTTAACATATGCAACGAAATCACATATGGCATATTTTAAACATGCCACCCAAGCAGCAAAACAGTCCTAGTTAGTCAACATTTCTAGAGGTAGGGACTGGATATCTGCATATTTTTAAAGTACCACGGTGGTTCTGATGTACAGCTAATCCAGTGGTCTGCAGCTTGGAAAGAGCTCTCACCTCAATTCTAAGGTATGTAATGATCACCACCATTGTACAGAAATGGAAACTGAGGCTCAGAGAAGTTAAGTGACTTGTCCAACTGAGGCAGGACATAGATGGGCCCTAGGCTGAGCCACAGGAGTTTGTCCCCTGTCAATAGATGCTCCAAGACAAAGAGGAGGAAGAGCCGAGCCCTGCTCAGATAAAAGAACCCACGCATTTCTCATTCTTGAGGTGAAGGAGATCTTCCTGATTGTACAGGCAGAAAGGCTCCTTGGAAGTCAAAAGGGGAGTTATGCCAATCTACCCATAGGCCTCTTCACTAGAATCCATCTTGGCTAGAAGATGCATAGGCACACAGGAGACGGGCCTGAGATAAACCCAATACAGACTCAGAACCAGGCAAAGCAAGATGATAGGCCGAAGGACGCCCGGGAAGAAATGCCACACAAAGATGAATCAAACTGCCATGAGGGCACCACGCGCTCTCAGCCTGCCCCTGTGTCCATCCACACACACTGTCCTCTTTTTCCTCCTAATAAACGCTTCACTTGTTTCACTACTTTCTCTCTGTGGGAATTCATTTCTACACAGCTGACAGGCCAGGGTCTTGTCACTGGCCCCTGGCCTAGTGGCTAGGATCCAGTGCTCTCACAGCCGCCGTGGTCTGACTTCAGTCTCTGGCTGGGGAACCGGAATCCTGTTTTAAACCACCAAAGGCCAAGACCACCTGAGATCACAAAGACACACAGTTTGCAAGTGGCCTAATACAGACTCAAACAAAAGTATGAGCCTCAAAGTCCTTCAGACCAGAATGAATGGAGAGTAGAGTATACTCAATAACTAATAAAGATAATGATTAAGGGAAGTGTAGCCTGAAACTGCTTAGTTGGGTGGATAATCAGTTCAGTTCAGTCACTCAGTTGTGTCCAATTCTTTGCAACTCCATGGATGGCAGCACTCCAGGCTCCCCTGTCCAGCACCAACTTCCAGAGTTTGTTCAAACTCACATCCATTGAGTCAGTGATGCCATCCAACCATCTCATCCTGTGTCACCCTCTTCTCCTTCTGCCCTCAATCTTTCCCAGAATTAGGGTCTTTTCCAATGAGTTGGCTCTTCACATCAAGTGACCAAACTACTGGAGCTTCAGCTACAGCATCAGTCTTTCAAATGAATATTCAGGGTTGATTTCCTTTAGGACCGAATGGTTTGATCTTGCTTTCTAAGGGACTTTCAAGAGTCTTCTTCAGCACCACAATTCAAAAGAATCAATTCTTTGACATTCAGCCTTCTTTATGGTCCAACTCTCATATCTATACTTGACTACTAGAAAAATCATAGCTTTGACTATATGGAACTTTGTCAGCAAAGTGACGTTTCTGCTTTTTAATATACTGTCTAGCTTTGTCATAGCTGTCCTTTCAACAGGCAAGCACCTTTTAATTTCATGGGTGCAGTCACTGTCCACAGTGATTTTGGAGCCCAGGAAAATAAAATCTGCCACTGTTTCCACTTTTTCCCCTTCTATTTGCCATGAAGTGATGGGACTGGATAACATGATCTTAGTTGTCTGAATGTTGAGTTTCAAGCCAGCTTTTTTACTCTCCTCTTTCACCCTCATCAAGAGGCTTTTTAGTTCCTCTTTGTTTTCTGCCATTAGAGTGGTATTATCTGCATGTCTGAGGTTGTTGATATTTCTCCTGGCAATCTTGATTCCAGCTTGTGATTCATCCAGTCCAGCACTTCACATGATGTACTCTGCATATAAGTTAAATAAGCAGAGTGACAATATACAGACTTGATGTACTCCTGGGTTGGCGCATGCTTTTAATTTATTTTCAAGTGTTTTGGAGAATAAGTCAGCACTTTTCTGAGGAAAGAGGCAGCAAGGGTTTCCTTCCATTGAGTTTTTGTGGTTAGTGTCGTGTGGCCTTCTGTCCTGTCCACACTGCTGATTACAGCAGGCTGGACACAAAGTCAGTTACAACCAGGCAGATAGTGGATGCTTACTTGATCACGACCTGATCACTACTAGTCAGCAGCTCAAAGCAGACTTTGGTATAAGGTATTTGGGGGTGGAGGGCTGCAGCAAGGCAGCAGAAATGAAGAGGAAGTAGTGGAATTGGAAATTGGAGGGAGAAGCATTCAAAAAGAAACAGAAACAGAAAAGTACAAGAGCATTACACCATTAGGGAGGAGCAGATGCCTACTCTTTAGGGGTGACAAGATGGCCAGATCATTACTGCAGCTCATTCCAGTTCTTTGAGGCCCTCCTTATGCGACTGCTGGGACAAATCTCTGTCTCCTTCACTGCCGGGGTCCAGCCCCGGCAGGGTCCGGGGGTCTTGAGGGATGAGTGGCGTCGGCGGAAGAACTGAGCTGAGTCGGTGTGTGGTGATGAAGCAGTCTCTCTTTATCGCTGTTAGTTTTGTGAGGTGATGGAGAGGTCTCTCCAAAAGGTGGTGGAGAAGTCTCTCACTTTATTTCTGTTAGCTTACAGTTTTATAGCCAAAGAACATCCCCATTACATCACAACTATTTTATGCAAACTTTTGTTTTTTGCCTACCATCAACAACTTTAACATTAGGCTCATTTTCCTTACAAAAGGTCGGATTTCTGCATAATCAGACTTAACAATAGTATGTTTACCATTTGAATGTCTCTAGCATACCTTTATTTAGCATAATGCGGGCAAATATTCACTGTCTTACAAGATAGCCTTTTCAACAAAGATAAAAATCTTGCAACTTATCCAGGAAACATAGGGCTAGAATCTATCTCAAAAAGAGGGAGTTGTAAAAAACTCACTTTCCATATCCAAGAGGGAAGAAGGCTGTAAATGGTTGCTATACTTTAAGAATGTATGCATTTCTTTTGTCCCCAGAAAAGGTGTGCCTCTCCACTCATCTCTGAATATTCAGGGATTGACACAGGAAGCCTCCTGCCAAATGTTCCCTGACAAGGTGCAACTATGTAGAAGCTAGAAAGAGGGGCTTAAGCTTGAAACTGTTTTATTCTATTAACCTATTTTGGTTTTTACAAGGAAAGAGAAAAGAAGACAAAGAGACAGTTTAGCAGCACTGCTTTAACAATAAAACCCTATTAACCTTACAACTACTAAAAGGAATTCCTATGTCTACATTATCCTAAAGCAATCAGTGTCTCCAACTATGCTGGCCACAGTTATCAGCATTCCTAAGTCCCATTCCAGCCTGGTTTTTTCAAGGAAGGGAGCCTCTTTCGTGGAGTGGTCCAGGGAGTGGGATGTGAAAAGGTGACCCAAGTACGAGCCCTTCTGGTGGTGGCTTTGCCATGACTCCCAGAGAACTCTTGGTAAACTCCCCAGTAACTAGTAGGAGGTATAGTAATCTATTTAATGTCCCTTATTCCTCCTTAGTCCCCGGAAAAGGGAATCTGCCTTCCCGGATCCCCTGAGGGAAATTAGGTCTGAGGGAATTATCTCAGGATGAATTTTTTCTAACTGGGACTGATCTGAGATGAGCTAAAACATAAACAGATGAGCATAAACAGAACTTCCCAAGAAAAATACCAGGAGGGGCCTTGCCTTGGGATGCCCCAAAGGAAAATCCTCTTTGCAGTTTCCTTCTCAGTCTTGTCACTTTGTCATCCGAGTGAGGGGGCATCCTGACGGCTCCCGGCACTTCACATCTCTGGGTATTCCTAAAATCATCCATTCATGCTATCCTCGTACCTAAAGGATACTGGACAAGCACAGTGAAGCAACGGCAATAATAAGGCATCTTCCTGCTTGCTGAGCGTGGCAAAGGAGGCTGCTTTGGCCTTTTGCCTTCAGAGGCTGGACTGGATGGCCATGGAGTTTCCCAGAATCCTTTGCTCCTCTGAGAAACGGCAGGGCATCCATTGCTCTCCTGGATCACAGCCTAACGGAGCTGAGTCGGCATTCCTTTGCCTCTACTGCCCTCTAGTGCTCACTTGCTATAGTTATCTTTAGACGTCATTTCTCTTTGGCTAAGTTTAAGAATCCAAAACCTAAAAAGAAACTTTTTACAAATCTATCCATCACTTCATGGAAATTCATTGAACACATATGATATGTTCACTTTTCCATTAAACCTTGAAAGTGAAAGTGAAAAGTGAAGTCGCTCAGTCCTGTCCGACTCTTTGCGACCCCATGGACTGTAGCCGGCACCAGGCTTCTCCATCCATTGGGTTTCCAGGCAAGAGTACCGGAGTGGGTTGCCATTTCCTTCTCCAGGGGATCATTCCGACCCAGGGATTGAACCCAGGTCTCCTGCCTTGCTGGCAGACGCTTTACCATCTGAGCCACCGGGGAAGCTTAGTTTAAAATATTTTAAAAGTCTGTCCATAAAGGAAAAAAAATAATAATAAAGCTGCTATGGAAGCTTCCGAAGTTAAAAAACAAATAAATAAATAAAAATAAAAGTCTGTCTATGCATCTATCTATCAAATATTTATCAAATGCTACTGCAGGATAAGCCACCTTTTAGATAATAAAACCGTGTTTGCCCTCATGAAGACCTAGCTTGGGAGACTAACAACAGACCTCATAAATGAATGTGAAATGACAGCTGCGACAGTGATGCAGAGGACAGATTCATGGAGAATCGACTTGACAGGGAGGTTAGGGAAGGGTTTCCAGGGGGAGTGAGAATAGAGGAAATCATGAGGGAAGGGTTAGAATTACAATGTCCAAAAGGCCAGGGAGGAGCACATCCAAAATCTCAAGAGAAAATGGGATGCATCTGAAGAAGCAAAAGAAGTTACATGTAGCTGGGATATAAAAAAGTAAGAACGGGAGACTAGAGAGGTAACTGAAGAACAGTCTTTATGGGGTCTTGCTGACCACATACAAATTTTATTCTCTATGAAAACCATTGAAGAAAGCTTCTTTTATTGTTTTGTTTTGTTGGGATCGTGTGTGAAAGCTAAGTCGCTTCAGTCGTGTCCAACTCTTTGTGACCCCATAGATGGTTACCCTCCAGGCTCCTCTGTCCATGGGAATTCTCCAGGCAAGAATACTGGAGTGGGTTGCCATGCCCTCCTCCAACACAGGGATCGAACCCAGGTCTCCTGCACTGCAGGCGGATTCTTTGCCATCTAGCCACCAGGAGACCCCAAGAATACTGGAGTGGGTAGCCTATCCCTTCTCTAGGGGATCTTCCCAACCCAAGGATTGAACTTAGAGTCTCCTGCATTGCAGGCAGATTCTTTACCAGCTGAGTGAAGTAGCAGGATGGATAGCAGTACCGTTTCCCATGATAGGGAACACTGACAGAGAAACAGATTTAGGAGAGCAGGCAATGAGAGGAGCTAGAGTTTGGTGTGTGCAAATTAAGGTTAACGTGCCTTTAGGACATTCAAATAGATATATCGGTCCATTCATTTATTCAACAAATAATTTTTTTTAAACTGTGTTTATTGATCACTTAATACACATCAGGTACTATTATAGACTTTTCCCCTTATGAAGTTTACATTATAGCTCATCCCCAGGCCTCCACTCTGACATAAGAGTTATTTTGAGCCAAAGATAATTAACAAAAAACAGACACAAAATAAGTTGTCTGCCCTCCGTTAGTCTAACCAAAAGCAGAACATAAATTCCCCTCCTGAAAGTGCCCCCCGACCTCCTTCCCATACCAAGAAGGGAAAAACAGTCTTATCATCAGAGATGTGATGGCCCTGAGAAAAAGTCTCTTCTACCAACAAACCTTACTAGCTAAGCCTATCTGTCACTGCTTGCTAAGTCACTTCAGTCATGTCTGACTCTTTGCGACTCCATGAACTGTAGTCTGCCAGGCTCCTCTGTCCATGGGGTTCTCCAGGCAAGAACACTGGAATGGATTGCCATACCTTCCCCCAAGGGATCTTCCTGACCCAGGGATCAAACCCATGTCTCCTATGGCCCCTGCATTGCAGGCAGATTCTATACCACTGAGGCACCGAGGAAGCCCCTATCAATCATTAATTTCCTCATATATTTGCCTTGTGGAAATTTACCACCCCTAAAAGATCAGTCCTTTTCTTTGTCTCGTCACTTTTCTACAAAATTATGTATGTTTTCTTGAAATGCTAGATAAGCCCAAGTTGTAATCACTCCTTTGAGTTACTCATCACTGAGTACTCCTGGGTGTATGCATGCTGTATGATGCACACGTTAATAAACAATTGGTTATTTTTCTCTTATTAATCTATCTTTTGTTACTTTAATTGCCAGGCCCCCAGCCAATGAAGCTAAGATAGGTAGCAGGAAACATTTTTTTTCCATACCAGGCAGATGAAAATCTAGTCAGTATTCAACATATTTTTTTCTGAGATCCAGTTACACATGAGATACTGAACTCAGTGTCTCTTGACTGAGCGATTCCATTTCTTACCTTCATTTTTGCCTTGCCAAAGTAGCCATCCCCTCATGTCCTCTATGACATTACTCAAAAACCAAACTGGAGCATGCTGGGTGGGACCCAGTCTTAAGATGTCATCCTAGTATCTCCATTCACATGGACACCCAGTGAGATCATTTACATTGAAAACAATGCAAAATGCTTTCTTTTCTTATTCATTCAAACCATGGTCAGACTTTGGGAAGCATTTCTCCCTGAAAATCCTCAGCCTTAAGAGTCAAGAACTTTGAGGAGGTAGTGAAGAAAATTATGAGAGTCCTTTAGCAGAAGAATTAGAGAAACATCAAGACTTGAAGAGGAAGGGAGATTCATTAGATCTAATTGGATTTGTCTCACTAGCCTTACCCAAGGTGAATTCCATGGAACACTGTCTTCTGCAGATACCCAGAAACAAAATTATACCATAATCCAAAAAGCTTGAAAAATTGTGTTATGTTTGATTGCTCTTTTTAAATGTTCTGGTGTACATCAAGACATTAAAGGAACTGGAAAATCCTACAGCAAAGAAACTTGTTGAAACTCTGTGAGAAATGTATTTCCTAATTGATTTAAACACCAAACTTTTATTCTCATAATACTTACCAATACCTGGGAATACATTCTGATAAATACATGTAAATAATATAATGGAGATAATAATAGACACTATTATTTATTATCTACTCTATGTCTTACACTTTCCATCATCTTGTTTAATCTGTCAAACAACTTGATATTATATTTTCATGAATATTCTATAAATGTATAATATCTTCTACTACTATATATGTATATATGACATATACATATTATAATATTACATAATATCTAACAGATGAAAAAACTGAGGATTAGAATGGGTAAATAATTTCTCCAAGACCACATAACTGGTCAGTGGTCAAATGGGGCTTTGAGTGAAGGTTCTTAACCATTGCTGTATACTGCTTCCACCCTACTCCAAGTCTTAGCCCATGCTTGAACAGTCCCCTAAAATCATGTCAGAGAATTGCCCCATTTTCTTTTTTTTAATGTGTCTTGTTTTTTTCTTTAAATATATTTATTTTGGCCGTGCTGTACAGCATGTGGGATCTTAGTTCCCCACGTAGGGATCAAACCCACGCCTCCTGCAGTGGAAGCTAGGGGTCTTAACCACTGGACATTCAGGAAAGTCCTTATATTTCTTTTTATACAACTGCCAAAATAGGAAACTCACCATTTCTTCAAATAGCACATTTCATTACTGAATACCTTTAAATATTTAAAAAGTTCTTTATATTGAGTTGAAATCTGTCTTTATGTAACTTCCATTCATTATTTCTGGTTTCCACCTCAGGGATGACATAGATTAAGCTACTGTATTTCTATAAAGGAACAGTTCAAATATTTGAAGACAGCTGCTTGTCTTCCATTTGCTGTCAGAAAGATAACCAAATTATAATTATGTTTTTAGAAGTGGACTATATTGAGGTCCACCCATGTTGTTGCAAATGACAAAATTTCATTCTTTTTCACACTTTTTGAGAAGAATGTGTACTCTGTTGCCTTTGAATGTAATGTTCTATATTTGTCTAAGTCGTGGGGTATAATATGTTGTCTAAGGCTAATCTTTCATTATTGATTTTTTGTCTGGACGATCTATCCATTGATGAAGGTAGGGTATCAAAGTCCCCAACTATTAATGTATTGGTATTTCTCTCTTTGGGTTTCCCTGGTAGCTCAGTCAGTAAAGAATCCACCTGCAATGCAGGAGACCCAGGGTCGATCCCTGGATTTATAAGATTCCCTGGATAAGGAAATGGCAACCCATCCTAGTATTCTTGCCTAGAAAAACCCACAAACAAATGTTAGATTGGTTAACATTGCTTTAAAATTTAAGTTCTCCTGTGTTGGTGTCATAAATATTTATAAATGTTATATCCTCTTTCTGGACTGATCTCTCTATCATATGTAATGGCTTTCTTTTTCTCTGATCACAGTCTTTGTTTTGTTTAATAAAAAAAAAAAAAAGAAGGGGACTATCATTGGTGTGTAAACCAGGACTTGAAATAGATCTTCTAAATGGTTTGCCTAATTCACATTCTCTTGGAAGATTTCCTAGTTTCCATAGTGTCACAAAGAAAGAAAACAAAATTTTTAATCATCAGGGGCCCAGAGAGAGAGGGAGAAAAAGACATGGATTGACAACGTGTGTGTGACGTGTGTGTTCATATGTACTTTGGAACAGTTATATACAAACACATTTGATGCTTAATAAGTTCTAAAAAGAAAGAAAAAATCTTAGGACAAAGCCGAATTATGTAATTGTGTAACAGAAACACATTTATCAAAGTGTGAGCATTCCCAATATTCCCACACTGAAGAATTCTTTCTTTGCCTACTGGTTTCAGAGGTTTTGTGATATTGACATGGAGGTGATTCTGCAAAAGAGAGAAGACAGAAGAGAGAATCTAACTTGCTTAATTCCTGGCCTCTTTTTCCTTATGGAGAATTTCCAGGTAATGAGCCAAGCAGAAAAGAAACTTTAACACAAAATAAAATAGCAAGGCAAAATTGATCTACAGAATAAAGAATAAGGAGGAAGATGGAGAGGGATGAGAAACAGTAAAGTCCCAGGAACTGGAAGTTGGGAAAGAGTTTTGAGGGCATTTGACAAGAGCCTCAAGGGCAGTTTTGGGTGTAGGAGAATCGGGTAGGAGAGGGAAAGGAATTTTAATATGTGTTGCTGTGGGTTTTGAAACAGATCTTTCTTAAGGTTCTTGAAGCGAGGCAGTAACAATTGAAATTCCTTTTCAATTAATTTTAGTTGATAGACTGGTTTTTTGAACATCATTAAAACTGGGCATCTTGTGCTGTGGGGTTTATGAGGATTGCATTTTTGACATTCCTCTGCTGTCATATCCTCCATCTACTGCAGAGGGACATTAGGCCAGGGCATTAAAAAAATTCATTGGAAGGGGGATTAAGGTTTGCCACCCTATAACTTGCCATAGAGAGTCATTAGTCAAGTTTTATTTGGTGCAAAATGAGGACTATAACTCAGAACACTGCCTTTCAGATAGTTCTGAGAAACCACTCCAAAGAGGTAGGGGGAATGCTCAGCATATGTGTAATTTTGGTGATTCATGCTCTCAAGCACATATTTTTTTGCAGAAGGTCGCTGCTTGTCTCGTGAAGGTTACTAACAGTCATGAGCACCAGATGTCGCCATGAAGTATTTTAGTGCTTTTCTAGATATGGGGAGATACAAGAATTGGGCTCATAAAATCTTCTCCTGGAAGTATCTAACTATCTGAAGTTCTATCCTGCCAGTTTTTCCCAGAGCTCGGAGTGCCTCATTCCTGATCACCCCCACCCTGAACCCCTTTCAGGGGGTGTTGAAGATCAGCAGCTGGCAGTTTATAATTCAGTCCTTGTAGAGGTAGAAGGCAAGTGCCAATTTATAGTTGCCAATAGGAATTAGACTGAGTTCACAGCATTTGAGTTTGAGCAAACTCTGGGAGATAGTGAAGGACAGGGAAGCCTGGCATGCTGCAGTCCATGGGGTCATAAGGAGTCCAGACGTGACTGAGCAGCTGAATAGCAAGGCATTTGAGTTCTTGGAATCTCTTATCTGCATGTTAAAAGATAAACCGAGGCATATTAAAAATTTCAAGAGTTAATCTGAGCAAAAATCAATTAAAATTGGGCAGCACCAAACAGGAAGTGGTTGGAAATACTCTACTGACCGAAGCTTAGGGGAAAGATTCTACAAGAAGATGAAGAAGCAAAGGAAGAAAATTATTTGACTGACTGTAGTTTAAAGCCCATTTGGCTGTTTGTGATTGGTCATCGTTAGCGTTTCTATGTCTTAAACCTGGAGTGTTACAGGATTAGATTTTGATTCGCTTATGTGGGCCACCACACCACTACAGCCGCCTCAGTCCAATGGCCTTGTGTAATTAATTTAACAGCCTAAAAGCAAAACTTCTACAAAAAAGAAAAAACTCAGTTGTCATAAATCCCTGCCCCAAAGCAACTCTGATCTTCTTTCTCCCTACCACACCCAAACTGACATTGTCATGAAACTACCATACCTCTCATTCAGTCTCCTAAGGGCTCAGTTATGTTTCAAATAATTCACTCTCCACCTTTACATGGCCCTCTTCTCCTATGTCTCTGTATCCAGATCTTCTTCTTTCCCTTATAAAGACATTAGTCATTGGATGAAGGGCCCACTCTAATCTAGCATAAAACCAGTTTAATTTGACCACTTCTTCAAACCCTATTTCCAAATAAGATTTTATCCCAAGGTTCTAGACATAAATGGCAGGGGATGATCTTCAACCCACTCCCATGATTAAAGAAAGCCATGGCCTCTAGAGTTCGGGTTTCCTTGGTAGCTCAGTTGGTAAAGAATTTGCCTGCAATGCAGGAGACCAGGGTTCAATCCCTAGGTTGGGAAGATCTCCTGAAGAATGAAATGACAACCCTCTCTAGTATTCCTGCCTAGAGAACCCCATGGACAGAGGAGCCTGGGGAGTTATCGTTCATAGGGTCACGAAGAGTCAGACACAACTGAAGTGACTAAGCAAGCATGCTAGAGTTCAAATTCTTGTCTTAACCTAAGTAGTTGTGTGAATTTGGATAATTCACCTGACCTTCATAAACATGTTCTCTCACCCATTGTGTGTGAGTTTTATGGCCTTGCAGAGCAAATTAGGTAATGTTTGTAGTCTTTGAGCACACTGCCTGGCCTTTGGAAATTGTCCACACTTGGAGGCATTGATCATCATCTCCCATCAATCTAACCCTTCATCCTTTTCTGGCTCTTCTGTGCTTTTCTACCCAACCTGCTCTTTAAATATTGGTTTTTCCAAGAGTTCTTTCTTCTTTTAACAAGTACTCTCCTGCCGCAGGCAGCTCCTCCCCTCAGGGTTTGTGTGTTCTGATGACTCTGTTGAGATGAAAACTTTTCCTTTTTCAACTTGAATACAGCGGTTGGGAGCCTGAAAAATTTAACTGAAAAAAAAGAGAGAGAGAGTAACAGAAGAAAAGACAAGGTTTATTTTCAAACGTGCATACGGGAATTTTCAACAATGGAAAATCCCAAAGGAAATTGTACATATGTATCAGTTCAATTTAACAAAAGAGGGGGCTTTTATTTAGAGCTTCAGTGAGAAAATATGGACGTTTCTACTGCTTCTCAATGCTGATGGTAATGGGCAGTCTGTTTTCTTAGCAACTGAATTTTCAGGAAACTCCCTAGGAGGGAGGTCAATAGCTCCTATATTTTCAGGAGGCTCTGCTTTGAGCAGATAAAGAACATTCAGATAAGATTTCTTTCTGTATGACTGTGCTCATTTTACATGTTTTAATGTTTTCACTTTAATAGGGCTTCTCTGGTGACCCAGTGCATAAGACTCCACACTTTCACTGCAGGTGGCACAGGTTCAGTCCCTGGTTGAGGAATTAAGATCCCATGTGCCTCACAGTGCAGCCTAAATTACTAAATAAAATTAGTGATTATACTAATTCTGGGGGTTCGAAAGGATCTCCATCCACATTTCCCTCATCTGAAACTCCCCTAGAAGGTTTGCACACAAGAAAAGAAACTAGGTCATTTGCTGTGGAAAGCTAAATGAGAAGTTGTAAGGTAAAAGACCTCCAAAGGGAGTGAAGAATAGGGATTAGACAAGAAATCAAAAGAGAAAAATGATTAAAGTAAACTATAAATGCAGTCTCTGCATTCAGGAGGCAGCCAGTCGAGATTTTGTTGTTGAACACAAGTTTGCCTACCCAATGCACACTGAGGCCAAACAAACTAAAATAATTTGTAGTTAGGAGCAGAGAAAGGTTTATTATTGCAAGGCCATGCAAGAAGAGCAGGCAGACCACACACACTCAAAAGACCCGAAATCCCCAATGGCTTTCAGATTAAAAAGCCATTGGTTGTTTTGTTTTATTGGGATATACTTGCTTTACAATACTGTGTTAGTTTCTGCTGTACAATGAAGTCAATCACTGTCAATGAAATCAATGAAGTCAAGTTATATGTATACATATATCCCCTCCCTCTTGGAACTCCCTCCCACCTCACCCCTCATTCATTCAGGTCACCAGAGAGCACCGAGCTAAGCTCCCTGAGCTATGCAGCAGGTTCCCCAAGGGTTTTTAAAGGCAATATTTGGGGTGAAGGCTACAGGGTGCCTGACTTTCTTCTGGTTGGCTAGCGGCAAGATAATGTGGTGATGTTTCTAGAATCTCAACCTTCTGGTTCCAATCCAATTGAAGTCCAGTGCTTGAGGGTGTTAGTTTCTACACAACTCAGATCTTATGTATACCTCTTGAAGAGGAACTAAGACTCTGTTTGGGGGCTTCCCAGGTGGCGCTCATGGTAAAGAACCCGCCTGCAATGCAGAAGGCGTAAGAGACTCAGGTTCAATCCCTGGGTTTGGGAAGATCCCTTGAAGGAGGGCATGGCAACCCACTCCAGTATTCTTGCCAGGGAAATTCCATGGACAGAGGAGCCTGGCATGCTATGGTCCATGGGGCCAAAAAGACTAGCTCATGACTGAAGTGACTTAGCACACAGGGTGCAGCTTCATTCCCTCACTTTCCTAGTTAGTAACTGCTTGGATCTGCTCTTTGGAATTCAAGGAAGACCTAGGAGACTAGTCTTTTTCTGAACACAAGAAACGGGGAACACAGAAAGAGCTCTCTATTCCAGAGAGCCCCACAGGGTCCAGCTCAGTTTCAACTTCTAGATGTTGGATTTGAAGCACCTTTAGGGAAGATGTTTGGTGGCAGTGTTGCAGGAAGGAGGATGCCTTCCAGATTTTGAGAGTGGGCTCTTGTCTAACCCTTAGAAATGAATTATCCGAGGAGACACAGGTGCTGACCAAGCAAGAGACTTTATTGGGAAGGGGAGCCTGGGTGGAGAGCAAGAGGGTAAAGAAACCAGGAAGACTGCTCTGCCATGTGGCTTGCATTCTCAGGTTTTCTGGTGATAAGATTAGTTTCCAGTTGTCTCTGGCCAATCATTGAGCCCCAGGGTCCTTCCTGGTGGCACATACATTGCTCAACCAAGGTAGATTCTAGTGAGGAGGATTCTGAGAGGTTGCCAGGACATGTGGTAGCTCTTTTTGACCTTTCCAGAATTCTTCTGGTTGGTAGCGGCTTGTTAGTTCTGTGTTCCTTACCAGGACCTCCTGTCATAAAATAACTCACGGGAATGGTTACTGTGGTGCCTGGCCAGGGTGGGCGGTATCAGTCAGTGTTTCCCCTAACAGTAGTGTCACAGTCAGTGGTAACTTCCTGGAGCAGAGCATGAAGACATAGGTTTTCCAGTGAACTCTGAGTGACCTGCCCTTATCGATCCTTTGAAGTTCTATCAAGTCCAACTCCAGTTTTCAGGGTTTCCAGAAAGGGGCAGTTTTAGTTTTCAATCATGTCAAGTCAGGAGAGTGGGAGAAAAATTGGAAGTAGTAATTACTGACAAAAGGCATGCGACAGCAGGATCCAGTTTACAAAAAGGTAAAAAACAGCTCCAAGACAAGAAACAGAACTAGTATCTGAAAACCCACTAGAGTGTGTGTTTTCCATAGAAACATGTAGTTTCTCCTACAATCACTTATTTTCATCAAAGATAATCAAAGTAAGATCATTCTTGATTGCACAGTAAGTCTGATTTCATTGAATTTGACCTGCTTATTTACATAAATGCAGCAAGAATGGTAACTAATCCCATAGTTCTATTAAAGTTTGCTTTGCTGGAAACAAAACTGTGTTACTGAAATTGGAACAGGAACCTGTGGTCTTTTAACTGAGATCGTACTTGATCTCAGGACTTAATGAAGCTCAGGTTCTTGATGTCTCATCACAGACAGAATTCAGTGAGAGACAAAGTGATAGTTAAGAAGTGGATTTATACAGAGAGAAACACACTCCACAGACAGAGCATGGGCCATCTCAGAAAGCAAGAGCAGCCTTGAAATATGGCATGGCTAGTTTTTATGGGCTGGGTAAATTTATAGCTAAAGAGTGAGAGGATTATTCCAACTATTTCAGGGAAGGGGTGTGGATTTTCAGGAATTGGGTCACTACTCACTTTTTGGTCTCTGGTTGGCCTCAGAACTGTCATGGCACTGGTGGGTGCATCATTTAGCTTGCTGATGTATTAAGATGAGCATATACTGAGGCTCAAGGTCTAGCAGAAGTCAACTTGTCCGCCATCTTGGACCCGTTTGGTTCTAATCAGTTTATGTCATGTCCTTGGTCTATGTTCCTTCTTTTCAAGTTTGTGCCCTGCCCCCTTCCCTTCTGCTTCAGAACTTCTCATAAAAAATCTCAGCTTGGACTTCTGAAAATGTACTTTAGACTAAAAAGTCAAGCCAAGAACTTGCCATCAACTATCTACTCTGCCTAAAGATTTGGATAAAATGCTCTCTTCTCAAGATCCCCAGAATATCCTGCTTCCTGCACCCTTCAGAAAGTGACTTTCTTTATTCACCTGTATGGCTGGGAATCCCATAATTCAGAGAATAAGTCAATTGTTTCAAGAAAGCTTCATAAGCAATGGCTCCATAAAGTCAGTTTTATTTCCTTAAAACTGTCTGGCAATATTTGATTCTGTGTACATCATTCTAGTAAAAACTTTGGTTATAGGATCAATACTTTCATCTATATACTATTAAAAGGAAGACAGGTTCTTATTTAACTTATGTAAGTAACTATATTGCCTTGAAAATAACAACACTCAAAAAGAAGTATTTGAATTCTGGAAGGATCAAGAAGGGAGGAAAAGAGAAGTGCTTCAGTTTTTGTTTTCAAACATTTAATATACAAAGTTGTTGTAAGTTATAGACATCTTAAAAGAAACGAGAAAGTGGTTCCTTATATCCAGAAGGTGTAACATCAAAGAGCCAGCAATGTTCCCCTAAAAAAGTTATAAAAATTATAATAATTTTTCTTGAGTTCAATCAGTCCCATGGAACTAATTCTTGTTCTACTTGCTCTTGAGTTAGCAGTTTCAACTAGAGTTCTCTACCCAGACCAGTGTAATCATCTCATAGTTATTAATACCACTGGAAGTCTGTACCCCAGAGTACATGTCATAGTCTTTTCTATGAGCCTGCGATGGTCCGTTTTGTTGAGGATGAAGCATTCAGGATTTTATCTGATCATAAAGCACTATTTGTAAATAATAAAAGACTTAACATGACCATGGTTTAAAATTTGATGAAATTTTATTATTATGTAACACAATTTGGTCGTTTCTGTGATATACAACATTCTAAATAATAATTGGAACTATGACTGCTAACATTATGCCAGAATATTTCATAGAAGTTACTGATAAATTTTTAGAAATTTCATACAGTTTCTGAATATATACATTAATAATATTTATCCATACAAATAAAGCCCAGGGAAGGTTAAGCATCACTTTTTATTTGACAATGCTATTCATGCAGTGTAACACATCAAACAAACCTAATTAGTTTAACGTTTCTCATTTTACAAAGAGAGAAAAAGAGCCCTTTGAGATGTTCTAGGAGCCTTCTGTGAAATCTCAAAGTCAGTTGAAGGTCAAAAAGACTTCATTTAGAATTTGATTTGGGGAAGTTGTCAAAAATGTCAAAGTGTTTAAACACTGCATTAACCAGGAGCACAGATCACCATGCAACAATACTTAATTGTCAATTTAACCAAAATAACAATAAAAATTTTCAAAAGTAAATATAGGGAGCAACATGGTTGTTAAAAAAAAAACAGCTCTTATAAAAAGTGAGAAAAATTGTTTCTCTTTAATAATTGAAGACTTGATAAAGACAACACAGGAAATTATTGTGATAAGATTAGAGTTGTTTCCTAGGTGGATTAATCAAAAGGTAGAGAAAATCTTTTACAATCTCTTCTTGAAAACAGGCCAACAGTTCAACACATTTTGTGTTTTTAAGAGAGAGAAAAATCACACCCTAGTTTTGCATTAGTGCTCTATCGATATTAAAGTTCACTTTAAAATCTTATAACAAATTCAGTTAATCATATCCAGTTTGACCACATGAGATTAAATATTCTCTTTCTCTCTCTTCCTCCATCTCTCTTTCTCTCTCATAAACCTTTTGCAGGTTTCTAGACCCACTCAGTTCTTGTCCTACACGTTCCTCTTTCTTATTCTGGAACAACTTTGACACAACTATCTTAGGATAAAATTACTCTTCTCTTCCTTAGCAAAAACATATCCTTAACACCTTGTATACTTTTTCTTCTCAAAAACAAATCCTACTTTCCTGGCACGTTTTGCTTAGATTTTTTTTCCTCCATCCTTATTATTCCTAGTAGTGTCTCTTACATACACTGATCATAATTCTCAATCCTTGGTCTTTTTTTTTTTAAGAGAAAACTAGGAAATAGTTTTTGATCCTGTAGTGGAATAGGTGCCGCTGTTGCTGCTCGTGTTGAGTCCAGAACCACAGCCAGACACAAGGCTAGAGGATGTGCAAAAGATGCCAACCTGCTGACGGGGTCCAGAGATCCCGAGGAGGAGGAAGGAGAGGAGGAGGAGTGAGTGGACCCCCTAACAACAGTGAGAGGGCGATGCGAGCAGCTGGAGAAAGGCGTCAAGGCTCATGAGCAGCTGGAGCTCTGTGATGAGCGTGCAGCCCCCGGGTCACAGACAGAGGAGGCCTGCACAGAGGAGCTCTTCACCTTCTTGCATGTGAGGGGCCGCTGTACTGCCCACAGCTGTTTAACAGCTTGGAATGAGTGTGCAGATTCATTCACCCCAGCCTTTGTCACCTGAGCATCGGGGTATTTCCTTATGGTTTTGAACACATCGTTTATCGTGTCATCAATTTCATGTGAATCTCAAAGATTTGGGCTTAAGCAAGTAGCTTCTACGTAATTATCATTGATTTTATCTTAATGAAATCCAGGGATCAGCCAAAAAGAAAAAAAAACTAGGAAATAAACAATGGTGATATACCAGCATTCCGTAGTTGATAAACAAAGTATGAATATACCATCTCACAATTTCCAGAGCCATATGCTTCCTTATAGGACAGTTGCCCAATGTGGCAAAAGAACATGTTTATTAACATGTCCAAGTATCTTTAGTCTTTATGTAGAAATAAGAAGTCAGGTCAACTTCATTGCTGCCCTGCAAACAGTTCCATCAGTACCGTCTTTCTAGATTCCATATACATGCGCAAATGTAAAATATTTGTCTTTCTCTTTCTGACTTACTTCACTCTGTACAATAGGCTTTAGATCCTATGGCTGATTCATGTTGATGTATGGCAGAAATCAGTACAACATTGTAAAGTAATTACTTTTTTTAATTTATTTGTTTTTTTAATTGATAATCACTTTACAGAATTCTGTTGTTTTCTGCCGTACATCAACATGAATCAGCCATAGGCATACAGATGTCCCCTCCCTCTGAACCTCCTTCCCATCTCCCTTCCCATCCCACCCCTCTAGGTTGATACAGAGCTCCTGTTTAAGTTACCTGAGTCATACAGCAAATTCCCACTGGCTATCTATTTGACATATGGTAATATAAGTTTCCACGTTACTCTCTCCTCCAATAAAAAACTTAAAATAAAAATAAAACTCTTTTAAAACTTATAGAAAAAAAAAGGCAAGCGGACTTCCCTGGTGGTCCAGTAGCTAAGTATCCACCTTCCAACGCAGGGGATGTGGGTTTCATCCCTGGTCGGGGAACTAAGATCCCACATACTGCGGGCCAAGTTAGTCTGTGCATTGTGACTAAGACTCAATGTAGCCAAATAAATACTTAAAATAAATTCTTATAAAAAGAAGAAGAAACAAGAGAAAGTGCTCCCTTGCGCACAGGCATTGTGCTTCTCTCTCTCTTTTCTAACCAGTGCCACATGGCTTGTGGGATCCTAGCTCCCCAATCAAGGATTGAACCTGAGCCCTCCGCAGTGAAAACTTGGAGTCCTAACCACTGGACCACCGGGAATTCCCACTCTCGCGTTCTTTCTTTCTTTCACTCTTCCTTTCCCTCTTTCCTTCTTCTTTCTTTCCATGTGAAAATACAGGGAGAATCCTACAAGCCAGAAAATGACCTTTCACCACAATCCCTGAACACTTGTATCCTGATCTTAGACTTCCAGGCTCTGAAACTGTGCAAAATAAATATTTGCTGTGTAACCCTCCCAATTTATGATCTCTTGTTAAAGCAGCCCAAGCTGACTACGACATGTGATAACACAAATGTCATGCGTATGGATACAAAAGTTGGTCCTCGTCTTTGCTCCACTTTATATTTGTATCTGAATTGTGCTTCTGGCAGATGGAACAAGCTGTCATCTCCTCGATATGGGGGTTAAAGCTTTGTCCAATATTTGTAGCGGAGATTTTTAAGATTTCTTCCTTTTTTCTTGATATACTAATATATCCTTAGGGAGGCTATGGACTAAATTTTGTTTTCCATTAGTCTGTTTCTTCTTTCTCAGCCTCATGTGGTTGCTTTTAAGAGTCCCTCGAGAGCCCCTGAGGAGGACCAAGGGTTACCTGAAGTTCCAGTGACGATAGGGAGTTGAAGGGCTAAAATGGAAAGATAGAAAATCCAGCTCAGGAGATTTATGTTTCCCCAAAGGCGCTATTATCCTTGGAAAAGTTACACCAAGAAGAAAGGAGGCAGACAGAGTTAGTGCTATGGTGGCAGAGCATAGAGTCAGGGGGGATGTTAGGAGAAAGTTCAGTCTACAGAAAAGGTCCCATGAGAGGAGCAGGATCAAATAGGGAGACTAGAGAGGCCTTGAAACCAAAGCCAGGAAGGAGAACTTCAAGCCCAAGAAGTATCTTCCAAACAAAGATGCTAGATTGTAACTCAGCTTCAGAAAGCATACTCATTTCAACTATGACTCAAATATAAGTATCTTCCCTAGTGGCTCAGATGGTAAAGAATCTGCCTGCAGTGCAGGAGACCTGGGTTCAATCCCTGGGTTGGGAAGATCCCCTGGAGGAGGGCATGGCAACCCACTCCAGTACTCTTGCCTGGAGAAACCCCATGGACTGTAGCCCACCAGGCTCCTCTGTCCATGGGGATGCAAAGAATTGGGCACAACTTAGCGATTGTCACTTTCTTCATTTTCTTTACTTCGTGGGACCAAAAATCAAACAGGGCACAGAAGGTGCAACCCTCATACCCAAAGGTAGCTAAGGAGAAAGGGAGGAAGGATCCCCATTGCCATAGCGATGAACAGAGGCAGTGGGGAGAGAGACAAGGGTCCTTATAGGATGAGACCATTCAAGATTTAGACTTCAATGAATACCCTGGGAGTTGCTAATGATCAGTAGACCCTCACTCCAGAGGTGATACCCAGACTATCCATATTTCATTCATATCCAGCTCCTTTCGGCCCCATGGACTGTAGCCCACCAGGCTCCTCTGTCCATGGGGTTTCCCACGCAAGAATACTGGAGTGGGTTGCCATTTCCTTCTCCAGGGGATCTTCCTGACCCAGAGATCGAATCTGCGACTCTTACATCTCCTGCATTGGCAGGCAGGCTTTTTACCATGAGCGCCACCTGGGAAGCCCCATTTCTACCCCTAAGCAGGTGGAAAACCAGAGCAAACTTATCAGTTTCCAAAGCCAGGTTCTCAGGAAACAACACTTTTAGCTATCACAAGACAAAACAGTAGCACAAAAGACAGACAGAACAGCTACCTGTAACAAAAGTCCCAATATCCAAAGAACTCAGGGATGGGAGGAGTAAGCTGGGAGGGAATGAAGTAGAAAAGAATGGCTTTATTGCTTTCCCAGGCAAAGGGGGACATGGTGGGTGTCTGCCCCCCAAAAGTGTAAGTCCCAACCCAGGAGGATTTGATAAGGAGTTTTATAGCAAGGCGCTTCCCTGGTGGCTCAGACGGTAAAAAATCTGCCTGCAATGTAGGAGGCCAAGCTTCCGTCTCTGAGTCAGGAAGATCCCCTGGAGAAGCGAATGGCAACGCAGTCCGCTATTCTTTCCTGGAGAATTCCATGGATGGAGGAAACTGGAGGGCTGTAGTCTGGGGGGGTCACAGCCAGACACAACTGAGGGACTCACACACTTTATAGCAGCAATTTAAGGGTGGGATTCCTCTCAAGGTTAAGTTGTGTGCAGGACCTGCACTCCCTTAATCCTGTCTCAAGCGGTCTCCATCCCAGAGAATTTGATGAAGGGTTTGGGAACAGTGGTTCAAAGCTGGGGTCTCTGCCAAAATCAGGCCGTGAGCAGGGTTTGCAGTCCCTTCATCTCCCTTTAATCTTGCCTCAGGTGATTTCTTGGCTGTTCCTCCCATGTTTAAAAACAGCAAAGAACTGGCTTTAACCAAAAATTTTCTTCTGTAAGTCAAAAATTTGGAAAATCTTTTTCAGAAAGGCAGGGAGAGGCTCTTATTCTCCTTGCTTGGTCAGAATCTGGCGGCGACCCAGGATTCTGACTGGTAAAATAAAGTTTACCTTCGCTGGCATGGTCAAAGGTCCTGGGATCTCAGCGGCAGTCTCCTGGGAGTGGAGAGTCCCAACCATCCCATCTTTATAGCCAAAAGTCTTGGGAAGAAAACTTTTCCAGCTTCTGTCCAACAGTTGGGGCCTGATAATTTAAATAAGAGAGAGAAAAAGAAAACAAATTAACATGAAAAAACAGAACGTTAATTTTCACACAAGCATGTGGGAACTCCCAGTCATGGAAAACTCTTAGAAATAACCCACAGAAAAGGTATAGACATGTGTGCGTGCCTGCTCAGTTGTGTCTGACTCTTTTATGACCCCATGGCCTAGCCCACCAGACTCTTCTGTCCATGGGATTTCCCAGGCAAGAACACTGGAGTGCCTTGCCATTTCCTTCTCCAGGAAGGTGTATATAAACCAATTTAACAAAGAGCGGTGGATTTAGGGCTTCAGTGGGAGAGTATGAAAGGTTCTGTTGGGCTTTTTGATGCTAATGAGAATGGACAGTCCCTCTTCTTGGCAGCTAAATTCACAGGAAACTGCCTCGGAGGAGGTTTAATGGCAACTGTATTTTCTAACGGCTCAGATTCAAGCAGCTAAAGGAAATCCACACAGCATTCATTTCTGCACCTTCTGTGCTCAAATGTTTTCACTCTAAAATAATCTTTATACCAATTCTGAGGGTCCAAGAGGATAGCCACAATTCTCAATGGAGTTCCCCAAGTCTTACCCTCTGGAACCAAACTGCCTAGTACACGTTCCAGCTCTGTCTGGGAAAGCTGAAAGATCTGGGGTAAATTACTTACTTCTATGTGTTTCAATATGCAGAAAGAGGATGGAGTGATTGAAAGGATTAAACAAGTCCTATGTGTGAAGCATTTGGAACAATGCCTGGACACAGTAAGAGTGATATAAGTGTTCCCTATTGTTATTTTTTATTGCGGTATAACTGACATATAACATTATATTCATTTCAAATGTACAATGTAATGATTCAACATTTAGGTACATTACAAAATGATCACCACAGTATGTTTAGATAGTATCCATCACCAAGCTAAAGAATTTTTTTTTTTTTTTGGTTCTATAAGCTTCTCAAATTCAACCATTCCAAAACTCATCTTCTCTCTAAACCTGTCCCTCAAGAATTCCCTGATGGTCCAGTGGTTAGGGGTCTGCGCTTTCACTGCCAAAGTTCCAGGTTCAGTACCTGGTCGAGAAACTGAGATCCCACCAAGCCTCTTGGTGCAGTTTAAAAAAAAAAAAAAAAGCCATTAAAAAATAGATAAACTTTTCCTTCCTCCCAGAGTCCCTTTTTCACATGGTGGCACCACCACCAACCCCATCACCCAAGCAGAAACCCTGATTTCTCTTTCTCCTTTCACCCCATGTAAAATCAAGCACCAAAATTGGTTCATTTTAACCCCTAAATACTGCTTGAGTTTGTTCTCTTCATTCTCCTTTTTCTGTCAGAGTTGATTATTGCTTAGCACTTCCCCATCTTGTTGATGTTGGTTTTGGCCGCATGACTCGCTGTGGGCAATGGAATAGTATTAGACATGACTCTAGCGGTGCAACTGCACTCAGCCTCTTGTGCTCCTGCTACTGTCACGTGAACACTCCTCAGGTAGCCTTGATTGCCTGAACCACAGCGACCCATAGGCACACGAGCTTGAAGAAAAAGCTTATGCCTGTGTACCACTGAGATTTTGTGGTTGCAAATAGTTTGGGTGTACTTTTCTTTCTTTCTTTCTTTTTTGCTGCACTGGGTCTTAGTTGCAGCACGAAGCATCTTCAATCTTCATCACAGCATGCAGGATCTTTAGCAGTGGCATGTGAACTCAGCTGTGGCATAGGAGACCCAGTTCCCTGACTAGGGATCAAACCCAGGCCCCCTGCATTGGACGTGCAGAGTCTCAGCCACTGGACTACCAGGGAAGTCCCAGCTATAAATAGGAATACCTACCTAATGCATTTTTCCTAGGGCAGGTAATTGTCTCCTAGCTGGTGTTTCCATTTCTAGCCTTACTCCTCTCAACTGCATCCTTCAAATGGCGACCAGGTTACTCTACCTAAAGTGCAAATCTGAGTTGAGCTGACTTACTCATAATTCTTTGAAAATGACAGAAACCAAATTCAAACCATGCTTGGTGGGGGCAGCGGGAATTGAGAATCTACTGGTTTGTGTAAATCTTTAGGGGTGGTGATAGCTTCTCACATGGCTGGATCCAGCTACCCAAACAAGCTCTTTGGGAATACTTCTCTGCTTCTCAGAACTCCATTCTCTTAGGTGGCTTCATTCTCAACCAGACCCTCCCCAGCGGTGGGGAAAATGCCATCAAGAGGTGCCAAGCTAAAATCCGACTATTTTATTAACTCCAAAAGAAAGTGAATATGTCTTTCATAGTTGCGCCAACAAAAAGTCTCCCAGAAGACTCACGGTACTGATTTGGGTTGGATGCCGTTCCTTGAATTAGTCACATTGACCAGGGAGGTGCAGTGCTCAGCCTTGTACCCAAGAATAAGATCAGCCTTACCAAGTCATGTAAACAAGAGTGGATAAGAAAAGGGTTCCAAAAGGGGAAAAGATGGGATTTGTTACCAGAAGGCAAGATACAAAGCAATCAAAAGCAAGTGAGGTCTTGGCATCAAGTCCTCCAACGAACTCCTCATCACCATTAGGATGAACACTTGGCCCTCAGTGTGAACCACAAGGCCCTCCATGATCTGTGGTCCTTCTCACTTATTAAGCCTCACCTCCCTGTCACTGTGTGATGAGCCCTTTGCTCCCACAACACTGCATATCATAACCATGCAGCTCATATGTTCCCCTTCTCCTGAAACATTTACCCTGTTTTCACTAGCCAATTCCTACTTACTTGTAAAGACTCCATATAGGTCTCATCAAAGCTAGAAAGATCCCTCTGACTTTCCTGCTCCAGGTTGTGCTCCCACAAGGACTGCCTCAGGATTTTATTAACAATGACGTGCTTGGCACAGAGGAATCTCCGAGTAGGTCTTTCCTGGCAGCTCAGCTGGTAAAGAATCTGTCTGCAGTGCAGGAGACCTCGGTTTGATTCCTGGGTCAGGAAAATTCCCTGGAGAATGAATAGACTACCCACTTCAGTATTCCTGGGCTTCCCTGGTGGCTCAGCTGGTATAGAATCCACCTGCAATGCAGGAGACCTGGGTTTGATCCCTGGGTTGGGAAGATCCCCTGGAGAAGGGCACAGCCACCCACTCCAGTATTCCAGCCTAGAGAATCCCCAT
This sequence comes from Antilocapra americana, assembly GCA_007570785.1. Classification (NCBI taxonomy): domain Eukaryota; kingdom Metazoa; phylum Chordata; class Mammalia; order Artiodactyla; family Antilocapridae; genus Antilocapra; species Antilocapra americana. Next base: position 2,384,180 of record ML663568.1, on the reverse strand, counting down.
GGACAGAAGAGCCTGGCAGGCTATAGTCCATGGGGTCGCCAAGAGCTGGGCACGACTGAGCGACTAAGAACAGCACAGCAGCACAGTCTCCCAGTAACTGCTGGATTAATAGATGGATAGAGCAAGGAATAAGTTATTGAGTGGTAGAGAAGAGCAGAAACAACAAATATTTGCTTAATGAATGAATTTGTTTTGAAATGGGAAGCTGATTGACTCATAGAACTGAAAGATCCAAGGGAAGAGCTGAATTTATTGGTTGTTGTTGTTCAGTTGCCAAGTCGCGTCCAGCTCTTTGTGACCTCATGGACTACAGCACGCCCGGCTTCCCTGTCCTTCACCATCTCCTGGAGTTTGCCCAAGTTCATGTCCATTGTATCAGTGATGCCATCCAATCATCTCATCCTCTGTCACCTTCTTCTCCTTCTGCCTTCAATCTTTTCCAGCATCAGGGTAAAAATAAACAGTATACGTAGGTAGGTAAATAGATAGATAGACAGACTGACAAACGACAGATAGATGGATTGAATGGACTCGATGAATGGGAGGATGGATGAATAGATGGAGACTTAAGTGGATAGAAAGGTGACTAGTAAGCGAAGCCCTCCTCCCAGAATAGTTGTGGAAGTGGGCCAGCGAAATGGCTTACAAGTTATAGGCTAAGTCTATGCAAACCTGCCTTTAAAGGGTTTAAAGCTCATTTGAGTAGACATAATTCTCACCACTTATACCAGGCACTTGAGCCTCAGAGAGAGATAGATGGGTGATACTGGGCCCCCATGGCACAATTGGAATATCATTAAAAAGAAACTGGGTCCTTTTTCCTATTACGTATTAACTTCCTGGCAAATTGCAACATGCCTGCCACAGCTGGAGGTGGATGAAGAATCCTGTTTTTAAAACCCTCAGAGATCTTGCATTTAATTAAATGAGCATTTTGCACCATTCCAGGAGGAAGCCAAACAAACCACCCTGTTTCTGAACTTCTAAGGACCTGGAGTCCCCTTTATTTGGAGTTGGTAAAAAGTTGAGTGAGTTTTGCCTCTCAGCAGCTGGTGGAAAAAAGCACCACCCTGCCTTCAAACCTCACCACCAGCTGAACTTTTTCCAAGAATCCTGAGGGTGGACACTGTGAGCAGCTTCTGACCAGACACCATCCTGTTTTGCAGGGTGAATTTCCATTAGGAAGGAGGAGGGAGAAAAACAGAAGTGTATTTAAAAAAAAAAAAATGAAAGCAGTTACCAGAGGTTGGCCTATGCCCAGAAAGCTGTAGAAAGAGGCCCCAAACTTCCTGATCCCCAGCTGCAAGCCCAGGCCTGTTTCCTGGCCTTTGCAAGTTTCCTACCCCGGGGAGAGAGCAGGGCTTTGGGCCAGCTGAGGAGGCCCCATCTCTCCTGCTCCCTCCTTGAAAGACGTCAGGCTCTGCTTAAGCAAAAGGAACATTTTTGTAGTCAAGTTGCAGGCCAAATTGCTTTACTCCTGGTCCTTCCTTCTTCTCTTTACCCCCACTGCCAGATTCTCAAAACAATCCTATTCAGTTTCTGAGGTTTTGATGGCGAAAACGAGGGTCATTTCCAGTAGCATGCTGCCGCTTTTTTTCCATTCTTCCACCTCCCTGCTTCTCATCACCCAACACACCCCACACTCCCAGAGTAATAAATAAAAGGCCCTCAAAGCATCACTCGTGGCACAGTGGTAAAGAATCTGCCTGCCAATGCAGGAGATACTTGTTCAATCCCTGGGTCAGGAAGAGCCCCTAGAGGAGGGCATGGCAACCTGCTCCAGTATTCTTGCCTGGAAAAAATCCCATGGTCAGAGGAGTCTGGCGGGCTACAGTCCATGGGGTCACAAAGAATCAGACACGACTGAGCAAGCACACAAAGCATCACCCAGCCTGCAAGTGGGGGGTGGGGGTGATCCCAGTTGACCAGTTTCCTCCCCCAGAGGCAAGTAGATTCAATTGAGTAAAGAGAAATGGTTCCCACTACACACAGGCTGGAACAGGAAATGGATTTCCATTTACTTGTGGGAAAGACCCCCCACACGTTATGCAGGACTCTGCAGGGGTGAATTCAGCTGCTGGGGGGAAGTCAAATCTGGGGCTGAAATCTGGGTTCTGCCCCATCCTGGCTGGCCATTCTCAGGCAAGTTATTTAATCTCTTACTACCTCAACCTTCTCATCTATTAAATGGGGATGGCTGTGGTGGTTACATTAAACCACTCAGGTAAATCCTCACTGTGATGCCTGAAACAGAGTCAAGGCTCATAGCCCCGTTTCTCACTCATGTTCTACTGGATTACACCCACCCTTCCCCGCTGATCCTCTAATCTCAGCTCCCCAGTCCTGTCTTTCAAACGTATTGTGTCATCATTTATTTGCAAACATGTCTGTTTGATTTCAAATTAAAATGCTTCTGAGTTGCATTAAAAACAAAGCACATGCAAGGAGGGGAGAAAGAGAGGCTGACAGACATGTGAGTAAACAGCGAAATATTTCCAAAGGCTGGATACAGAGAGCTCAAACGCTCGAGGGTTCAAATTGACAGACTCTTGATGGGAAGAGACAGAGGAACATCAGCAGAGGGACATTTTCCTGGGGATTAAAAACACCAGGAACATGAAACCCTCCTCCTTCCTTCCCACCAGGACTCAGTGTTCCACTTACTGGATGATCAAGGCCTTCTTGTCTTCCATTGCCATGATCACAGTCTGATTCTGATCGTTCCCATAACTCATTCACAATTCTCCAAGTTAAATATTGAAGTGTTCAAACAGTGTGGCCTGAGCCAAACCCCAAAACTTCCTGTGAGGGGCACTGGCTATTCAGTCAGCTATTAGAAAAAGGAGACAGAGGGGGAAAAACAAAAGAAGAAAGTGAGAGCCACACATCCCCATCAACGCTATGGCCAGAGAGCTTTCAGAGTTCAGAAAAGTAAAGCTCGTGGATGGATGGGGGTCACAGGACCCTCACGTATCAGCAGCAGAGATTGATCAAAGTCAGAGCAGTCAGCCAGGGGGCTCAGGGGAAAGTCCCATCATATGAGACGACTTCTTTCATCCTCTCTGTCTATGGGGGAGCTGGGGAAATAGGGCTACCAGGGCCGCAACCCTTCACAGCTCCAGAGCAAAGCCTGGTGAAAGTGACCTGAAGCCTGGATCCCGAAGGCGGGGATTTCCCTCTCCGCCTTCTCTTTGGAGCTTCTCAGGATGGGGCTCCTCTCGAGTTTCACTGGCCAAAGGCAGTTCCAGGGATGAGGTGAGGGTCCGCGAATGCAGAGCGAAGCATCTCAGTTCTTCTGCTCCGGGGCACCATCCTTCAAGGAGGTGTCTCTGCCGTCCACGGCCTCTGGACCAGCCCCCAGATTTGGCTCTTCTCCCTCGGGCTGCTCTGTGGGTTTTTGGGACTCCCCCGCCACCTCGGTGCTCTTGCTGGAGTGGCACCCCATTTCAGTCGGACGCAGAGGGCGAGTGCCCTGGAATGCCCCAAGGTGAGTAGGGTCTGTGCGGCTGATCCACTGGGGCCAGAGTTAAATAACCCTTCCTCAGAGCACAGCTGAAAGAGAACAGGCTTGGTTTCCATGGTCACCAGGAGACACCAGTCCAATCTGCATAATGACAACGCCGCCCCACAACCCCCTCCTCCCCCTGCATCTGTGGGGTGCTCTGAGCCTGGAAGAGGGCCCTCCCGGCTAAGCCAACTAGTTCTCAGAACCAAACCCTATTCATTCCATCGGAAGAATTCCCTTTTGTTTAACCTGTAACTTCTTTATAAATTACAACCCCCCACCTAGTTACCTGTAAACATCAGCCCTCTCTTGGCAGGCAAAGAAAGCCCTGTTACTAAGCAACTAGCTGTGTCCTTCCTCCTTGTCCCAGGGTCAAATTCAGTTCCTGGGGCTCATAGACCAGACCCCCCACTTGGAGGCCATCCCCACCCTAGAATGCCACCTCCACCCAGGGTTGAAGAAGAATGGGAAGGGAACTCCTAAGATCGTGGATTCCAGTGGTTATCCAAACAAGTAAGTAATGAAAAGAACTAGCATTACCGGTGATGTATGTTAAATATGAAACTTGGTAACAGTAAATCCTAAGAGTTCTCATCACACACACACACACACACACACACACACACAATTTTTTGTTCCTTTAATGTTGTATCTCTAACAGAGGATAAGTGAAGTTGCTCAGTCGTGTCTGACTCTTTGCAGCCCCAAGGACTGTAGCCTAACAGGCTCCTCCTTGCGTGGAATTTTCCAGGCAAGAATACTGGAGTGGGTTGCTGTTTCCTTCTCCAGGAGATCTTCCCAACCCAGGGATTGAACCTGGGTCTTCCCCCGCATTGTCGGCAGACACTTTACCATCTGAGCCACCAGGGAAGTCCTTAAGAGAGGATGGGTGTTCATTAAACTTATTGTGCCAATTATTTCATGATATAGGAAAGTCAAAACATTAGGCTGTACACCTTAATTTATACAATGCTATCATTCATGCTCAGTCACTCAGTTGTGTTGGACTCTTTGCAACCCTGTGGACTGTAGCCCGCCAGACTCCATGGTCCATGGAACTTTCCATGGCAAGAATATTAGAGTGGGTTGCCATTTCCTACTCCAGGGAATCTTCCCAACCCAGGGATCAAACTGAGTCTCTTGCATCTCCTGCACTGCAGGTGGATTCCTTACCACTGAGCCACCAGGGAAGCCCATACAGTGATATATGTCAGTTATATCTCAATAAAACTGGAAGAAAAATAATTAAATAAGCAAATTAGCAAGTACCAAGTGCTACTCTGTGCCAAGCACAATTTACATTCATCATCTTATTTTATCCTCACAACCATCCCAAGAGGTAGGTTGTGTTATTTAGCAGATGGAGACACTAAGATTCAGAAAGACTGAATAACTTATTTAAGGTCTAACAGTCAGGAAATAGCAGGGTTGGGATTTGAACTTGGGTCCCTCAGATTCCACTCTATTACCGGTCTCATTTAAAGACCCCATCAGGGGCTTCCCTGGTAGTCCAATGGCAAAGACTCCACACTCCCAATGCAGGGAGCCTGGGTTCGATCCCTGGTCAGGGAGCTAGATCCTACATGCCACAACTAAGAGCCAACAGAGCCAAATAAATATATTTTTAAAAAATAAATAAATAAAGACCCCATCAGACCATCTTCATGCACCATCATATGTGTCATCAGTTTGGGAGATCTGTCATTGCTCTTTTAATCTGGACATATGAGTAAAGGTTTTCAAAACTGTGAACGAATGTTCTACACATTTTTAAGTTGGTTTTTTTTGTGTGTGTGTGTGGTGCTGGGCCTTTGTTGCTGCAAGCAGGCTTTCTCTAGTTGCATGCGTGGGTTTTTCATTGCAGTTACTTTTTGAAGAACAGGTTCTAGGGATTTCGGGCTTCAGTAGCTGTGGCACCTGGGCTTAGTTGCTCTGAGGAGTGTGGGATCTTTCTGATTCAAGGATCCAACTCACGTCCCCTGCATCGGCAGGTAGATTCTTAACCACTGAACCACCAGGGAAGCCAAACACTCTATATTTGACTTCTATCACCTTGCTTTTCTTTTCCTAACTCCAAAAGGAGCCCAATAATTCTGGCCCAGCTCCCAGGAAGCTGGAAGGAGGATCAGGCAGGTTTACGAAGTAGCTTTTCAGAGAAGCACAGAGTGCACTCTTTTCCAAGAATGCACAAAGCCATCGAAAGTGACACTAGCTCCCACTCACTAATGGAGGGGTGGGTACATGCCAGCCTCGGCTATCTCACACAAGTCCTCTCGTTTACTCGTCACAATCAAACAGCCCCATACGGGAGTATTATTAAGCCACTCTAGAGGTGAAATAATTGAGTCCAGAGTGGTTAGGTCAATGGCCTGAGGTCAACTCCGTGTCTGGCAGCCAGTTCAGGATGTTGCCTGCAAGCTCTGGAATCTTCCCAGTCCTTGTCCCCTCCTGCCCCTGCCCCCACTGCCTCTGGTTCACACCATTTATCTTCCAGGACTTAGGCACTCAGTGATCCACAAGAATGTGGCAAGCCTTCCCTATAAATCACCTACCTTTAAATGAGCTTCTTGCCAACCAGGCTGGCAGAATGACAATTAGGAAGACATTTAATGTTGTCAATTTACCTCTCCCATATAAACCCCAAAGTACAATCTGGAGGTGTCAGGGTGGGAGAAGGAGGTTGCATTTGACTTCCGATTAAGAGGCTCTAATTCAGGCAAATGCTCATTTCAATATTGAGATGCTAAGTCAATGATTCTCTCGTGAAACCTCCAGATTAATCATGCTTATACCAACTCAGCACAAAAGACAGGCAGCAGGAGCAGCAAGGAGACAGGTAAAACCCTCAGGTTGGGCTTGGGTTAGTTTAGAGGTGTGGTTGGTGAGAACAGATGAGGGCCCTTTTCAGAGTGAATCTGGTGAGAAGCCTTGCCTTGCCCGTGATGCCCACACCCAGGACAGGTTACACAATCATGGGGCCCATGTGAAATTAGAATGTGGGCCCTTGTTCAAAAATTACTAAGAATTTCAAGATGGTGACAGTAGAGCTTTAAATGAAGCATAAAGGCCCATGAAGCCAGACTTGCCCACACCTAACCTCTTACCTAACTTTTTCAGAAATGGATTCAACTCTGACGAAGACTACAATTTGTCAGATCTTTAGCTGGCTCTGCCTAGGAGACATTGCCCTAGGAACAGAATGAGGCCACTGGAAAGACAAGGAAATAGAAATGGGATATGGACCACTCAATGACGGATGGGACCTCAGTAGGATAATTTCAATATATTTTCAGCTTTAAAATGCCTTAACTTTTACTACCTACACAACATAGCATGCAGAAGATATCAACATACAGAACAAATAGGGAGACTTCCCTGGTGGTCCAGTGGTTGAGAGCCCACCTTACAGTGCCAGGGACGCAGGCTCGATCCCCTGGTCAGGGAACTGGGATCCCATATGCCTTGGAGCAGCTAGGCCTGTGCATTGCATCTACTGAACCTGCCAGGGTCCAGCCCCAGCGGGTCCGGGGGTCTTGAGGGATGAGTGGCTTTGGCGGAAGAACTGAGCTGAGTGATGTGTGGTGATGGAGCAGTCTCTCTCTTTATTGTTGTTAGTTTACAGTATTATATCCAAAAAACATCCCCATTACATCACAATTATTCTATACAATCTATTGTTTTCTGCCTACCATCAACAACTTTAACATTAAGCTCATTTTCCTTTCAAAAGGTCGGATTTCTGCATAATTAGACTTAACAATAGTATGTTTACCATTTGAATGTCTCCAGCATACTTCGGATAAGTACATCAATCTAAGTAGAAAGGTTACAGTTCTCTTATTAGGGGCAACTATGAAGAAGCTAGAGAGAAGAGCTTAAGCTTGAAACTGTTTTATTCTATTAACCTACTCCAGTTCACGAGGAAAGAGAAAAGAGGACAAAGAGACAGTTTAGCAGCACTGCTTTAACAATAAAACCCTATTAACCTTATGACTACTAAAATGAATTCCTATGTCTACATTATCCTAAAGCAATCAATGTCTCCAACTATGCTGGCCACAGTTATGAGCATTCCTAAGTCCCATTCCAGCCTGGTTTTTTCAAGGAAGGGGGCCTCCTACGTGGAGTGGTCGGGGGAGTGGGATGTGGAAAGGTGACCCAAGTACGAGCCCTTCTGGTGGTGGCTTTGCCATGACCCCAGAGAACTCTTTGGTAAACTCCCCAGTAAGGAGTAGGAGGTGTAGTAATCTATTTAAATGTCCCTTATTCCTCCTTTGTTCCCAGGGAAGGGAATTTGCCTTTCCCAACCCCCTGAGGGAAATAAGGTCTGAGGCAATTATCTCAGGATGAATTCTTTCTAACTGGGACTGACCTGAGATGAGCTAAAACATAAACAGATGAGCATAAACAGAACTTCCCAAGAAAAATACCAGGAGGGGCCTTGCCTTGGGATGCCCCGAAGGAAAATCTGCTTTGCAGTTTCCGTCTCAGTCTCGTGCGTGACCTTGTCATCCGAGTGAGGGGGCATCCTACAGCTCCCGGCATGAACTCAAGCGTCACAATGAAGAATCCCGTGTTACACAATGAAAATACATGTGCCACAATGAAAACCTGATGCAGCCAAAAAAATAGTAAATATTAAAAAAAAAAAAAAAAAAGAACAAATAGGGACTTGTTTGGTGATCAAGCAAGTGGTTAAGACTCCCTGCTCCTAATGCAAGTTTCCCAATTCAATCCAGGGTTGGGAAACTAAACTAAATCCCTGGTGGGCTGCACGATGCAGCCAAAAAACAAAAAAACTACAAATAAAAACTACCAATATCATATGTTAGCAAAGCTTGAGAGCAACCAGAACTCTCATATGTACCTGGTGGGAATGCAAAATGGTAACATCACTCTGGAAAACAGTCCAGCAGTTTCTCATACGGTTATACATACACTTACCATAGACTATTTACCCATATCAGTCTGCTCAGGCGGCCATAACAAAATACCACTAAATTGGTAGCCTAAACAATAGATATTTTCTCCCAGTTCTGTAGACTAAGACATCCATAATCAAGGTGTTCGCAAGTTTGGTTTCTGGAGGGATATTTTTTTTCCTGATTTGTAGACAGCCACCTTCCTGGTGTATGTTTACATGGCCTTTCCCCTGTGTTCACAAAGAGAGAGAACTCTGGTGGCCCTTTCTCTTATAAGGACACTAGTTCAATGGGATTAGGGTCCCATCCTTATGATCTCATCTAACCTAATTACCTCGGTGCATGCTTGCATGCTCAGTCATGTCTGACTCTTTGTGACCCTATGGACTGCATCACACCAGGCTTTCCTGTCCCTACCAACTCCCAGAGTTTGCTCAAATTCACGTCCATTGAGTCAGTGATGCCATCCAACCATCTCATCCTCTGTTATCCCTTTTTCCTCCTGCCTTCAATCTTTCCCAGCATCAGGGTCTTTTCCAATGAGTCAGCTCTTCACATGAGGTGGCCAAAGTACTGGAGCTTCAGCTTCAGCATCAGTCCTTCTAATGAATATTCAGGACTGATTTCCTTTAGGGTTGACTGGGTTGATCTTGCAGTCCAAGGGACTCTCAAGAGTCTTCTCCAACACCACAGTTCAAAAGCATCAATTCTTTGACACTCAGCTTTCTTTATGGTCCAACTCTTACATCCATACATGACTACTGGAAAAACCATAGCTTTGATTATTCAGACCTTTGTTGGCAAAGTAATGTCTCTGTTTTTTAATGTGCTGTCTAGGTTGGTTATAGCTTTTCTTCCAAAGAGCAAGCGTCTTTTAATTTCATGGCTGCAGTCATCATCTGCAGTAATTTTGGAACTCCCCAAAATAAAGTCTGTCACTGTTTCCATTGTTTCTCCATCTATTAGCTATAAAGTGATGGGACCAGATGCCATGATCTTCGTTTTCTGAATGTTGAGTTTTAAACCAGCTTTTTCACTCTCTTTCACTTTCACCATGAGGCTCTTTAGTTTGTCTTTGCTTTCTGCCACAAGGTTGGTGTCATTTGCATGTCTGGGGTTATTGATATTTCTCCTGGCAATCTTGATTCCAGCTTAGGCTCATCCAGTCCAGCATTTTGCATGATGTACTCTGCATATAAAGTTAAATTAGCAGGGTGACAATATATGGCCTTGATGTACTCCTTTCCCAATTTGGAAACAGTCCATTGTTCCATGTCTCGTTCTAACTATTGCTTCTTGACCTGCATACAGATTTCTCAGGAGGCAGGTAAGGTGGTCTGGTATTCCCATCTCTTGAAGAATTTTCCAGTTTGTTGTGATCCACACAGTCAAAGGCTTTGGCACAGTCAGTAAAGTAGGTGTAGATGCTTTTCTGGAACTCTCTTGCTCTTTCTATGACCCAACAGATGTTGGCAATTTGATCTTTGGTTCCTCTGCCTTTTTGAAATCCAGAAAACCTATGCTCACATGAAAACCTGTACATGAACATTTAGAACAGCTCTATTAATAATCAATAATTAGGAACAACTCAAATGTGAATGGATAAACAGTGGTACAACAGATAAACCTTCATACAACAGATTATAACTCAACAATAAAAAGGGGAAAACTGCAGTTACATGTAACAGATTTGATGTATTTCAAAGATATTCATGAGTGAAAGAAGCCAGTCTCAAAAGATTGTCTACTGCTTGATTTCACTCACATGACATTCTCAGAAAGACAAACATATAAGGATAGAGAGAACTTCCCTGGCAATCCAGCAGTTAAGACTGCACTTCCACAGCAAGGGGATACGGATTCAATCTCTGGTCAGGGAACTAAGATCCCACATGCCAATTAGGCAAAACATTATATATGTACATATATATATATATATGTTTGTGTGTGTGTGTGTGTGTGTGTGTGTGTGTGTGTACAAGGATATATAGGGCTTCCCAGATAGCACTAGTGGTAAAGAACCTGCCTACCAATGCAGGAAACATAAGAGATGTGGGTTCCCTCCCTGGGTCGGGAAGATCCCTTGGAAGAGGGCACGGCAACCCAGTCCAGTATTCCTGCCTGGAGAATCCCCATGGACAGAGGAGCCTGGTGGGCTACACTCCATAGGGTCACATAGAGTAGGACACGGCTGAAGTGACTTAGCACACACCACTTATAAAGATGGAGAACAGATCAGTGGTGTCACTACAAAGTTATAGCTTGAAAGAGTTTTTTTGTCCTGTTTGTGTCCTGTTTGTGGTGCTAGTTACATAAATCTATACACGTGCTCAAATTCATAGAACTGTACACCAAAATTTTTTTAAAGTCAAATTTGCTGTATATTAATTTAAGAAAAAAAAATGTTAAAAGCATCCAAACAAGCAAACAAAAATAAATAAAAACTGTTTTGCCAGGAGCCTAGGGGCTTATTTGCCATCTGGTCTTAGTACTCCAGATCATTTAAAATCCTTTCTCTCCTGCTTTTCATTTGAAACAAACAAACAAACACACCTGCCCCTAATTTACCTTGACAGCTGTTTGTTGAGCCACATGGTACAAGGTTCCATTTGGGGTGCCGTGTGGTTTCCAGAACCTTAGTGAATTTCCATCATGGAGGCCTGGATGTGCAGGCAGAGGGGGTTGTATGAAGATAACTTGAAAGCTCTGGCTATAGGCAGGGGAGTGGCCAGCCCAAGCACCCTGCAGGAAGGGAGCTGGGGCCATAAGTATCCCAACCCCACTGTCCTCTGTCCCTTTAGTCCCTCCCAGGTCTCCTGTCGGCCAAACCCAAATTGAAGCCAGTGGACACAGAAGCCTTTGGCTCTTGCTCATTTAGGTCAGTCCCCCACGATGCAGAGCAGGGTGGAAAAGGAGAGCGGATGTGGAGAAGTAAACAAACCATCTAGCACAATCCACGAGGATCATGTTCTCAAGGGCACAGAATTTGTAGGGGGAGGCAACATCTTTGCAGGGAATTAAACTCTGAGGCAGAATGCAGTGCTTTAATACAGGGAAAGGGGCACATTGGAAAAAGGGGAGAAGGAGCAGCTTCCCAGAGATAGACCCCGAAGGATGAACAGAATATTAGCTGGTAGAGGAGGAACTGATATCCTGGCCAAAGAGAAGAAGGCAAATCCGTCCTGAGGAGTTCAGTTCTTTTCATCATTCGTTTGTGGAAAGACAGCTAATAACCCAGGTGGCTCAGTGGTGAAGAATTGCCTACCAGTACAAGAGGTGCAAGAGACGTGAGTTTGATTCCTGGGTCAAAAAGATCCCCTAGAGGAAGAAATAGCAACCCACTCCAGTATTCTTGCCTGGGACATCCCAAGGACAGAGCAGCCTGGCACTCTATAATCCATGGGGTTGCAAAGAGCTGGACATGATTGAGTGACTAATAGTCACATTTAGAAGCATCACATTCAGGAACTTCCCTGGTGGTCCAGTGGCCAAGACTCCTCAAGCGCCCCAGATTCATTCCTGGTCAAGGAACTAGATCTCACATGTCGAAACTAAGAGTTCACATGTCAAAGCTAAAGATCCGCAGGCCACTATGAAGATTGATCTTTCATGCCACAACTATGACCTGGTGCAGCCAAATAAACAAATAAAAAGAAGCACCCCAATTCATCATGAGGAACTTGAGACTGAAAACTAACTCTATAGTGTAAGTGCTATACATGTACAGCAAGTTTTTAACCTCTCTGACGCTCAGGTTCCTGGACTTTTGGAAAGAATCAATGACACAGCATATATGTCATCCTGCTAATCCATCTCATATCTGGCAGAGTGTGCATGTACAGTTCATGACCAGAAAGTGACCAACCTTACTTCTGCTGTAAACATATAGGACCCCCAAAGTCAAGTCACCATTCAGTCCAAGGGCCAGCCTCACAAGATCAAGCGCTCTTCCTGGGATGGGTACCAGCCCTTTTCCTGTTGCTCTCTGGCATCCACACCTCCTTCCTTCTCTACGCCTCCTTCTGCCCAGGTCCTGACATCCTGCCCATGGCCCCAGTGCCCCCATTTCTAGCTCCATCCACTTTGAAGAGTAGAGGATTCTCACCCTTTTTTAGGGGGTGGGGCTCTCTGCCCAGCTTGAGGGATCTTAATTCCCTGCCCAGGGATTGAACCCTCAGTTAAAGCCCTGAATGCGAACCACTGGACTGCCAGAGACTTCCCCTCACCTTCTGTAGCGGAGCATCATTCGAGAAGACAAACAAGCTCTTACCTACTAAAAAAATAGGTTATATCTCACAGCATGAATTTATTAAAAAACAAAAGTCAGCAAAGAAAATTCTCCCTTTGAAGGAAAAAATGGACAGAAGAGGAGCACAGAGGGATACAGATGAGAGGCCCTTGTCCATCCTGTCCCATATCTAAGACACAGTGTCCAGCACGGTTGTCCAGGTGCTCAGGCAACAGCGGTGGAGTAGAGTGCTCAAAGGCAAAGGGTGTACAGGCAGGCAATCCCAATTCACGTCCTGGCTACACTGCTCTCCTACCCAATGGCAATTACTTAAGCGTTACAGGCCTCAGTTCCTCCATCAATAAAATGGGTGAAATAATAGTGATTGCTTCATAGGATTATTGTGAGGATTAAATCAGACAGTCTAAAATTCTGAGTGCCAGGATCTTCCTGGGGGTCCAGTGGTTAAGAATCTGCCTTGCGGTGCAGGGAACGCATGTTCGCTCCCTGGTCGGGGAACTAAGATCCCATATGCCATGGAGCAACTAAGCCCAAACCCCACAACTCTGGAGCCTGCGGGCCCTGGAGCCCGATCACCACAGCTAGAGAGTCTGTGCTCCTCGAGGAAAGATCCTGCAAGATGCGACAAAGATCCCGTGCGCTGCAACTAAGACCAACGCAGCCAAACTTAATTTTTAAAAATAATTTTAAGAAATTTTTAGTGCTGGGAATTCCTTGGTGGTCCACTGGCTAGGACTCCATGCTTTCACCACGAAGGGCCTAGGTTCAATCCCTGATTGGGGAACTAAGACCCCACAAGCTGCACAGCCAAATAAAATAAAATTCTTAGTACCTAATATGTTAAAAGGCTTCCCGGGTGGCTCAGACATCTGCCTGGGTTCGATCCCTGGGTCAGGAAGATCCCCTGAAGAAGGAAATGGCAACCTACTCCAGTTCTCTTACCTGGAAAATCCCATGGACGGAGGAGACTGGTAACAGTCCATGGGGTCAGAAAGAGTCAGACATGACTGAGTGACTTCACTTTAATATGTTACAAATTATTTTTATTATTATTGACACTACTTCTACCTATCAAACATGGCTCAGGCCCTCAAGGAGATCATTTATGGAGAACCGGTGGATAAAAACAGACCTGTTGATAACCACCGTCCCCAAAACTCTGTGGTTAGTGGAATGAACAGAATACCAGAAGAATTCAGAGGAGAAATTCTTTAGGAAACCTTTAACTTCATCAGGTGATGCCTAGCATCAGAATCACAGAGGTTATGTTCTAAAGCTAGGTCCTTGCCTGGGCAAGCTTTGGAGTACAGGAGGGTGGTGTGTGGGGTGGAGAAGGGAGCTCCTGCAAGGCATGAAAGTGACTCAGAGACACTTTAAAGTGACAGAATGGGAAGTGTACCTGTCAGCACTTCTCTGACAGATTCAGCTTGGCCAGGGCATGGACTGGCCCTGAGTAGGCTGGGGGTGGCCCCTGGGACACACACACACACACACCCATCACTCCAGGTACTGCCCATAGATAATACTCCCTCCCCATCCTTCTCTGTCCTTGATAGTCACTTTGACCAGATGACACCAGTATAGAGAGACCAAAGTTTAAATAGGCACAGGCAGGTGGGGGTGGGGGTGGGGGTGGGAGAATGACCCAGGTCTCACTGTCACTAATTGTCTCTAATATTTCCGCTTTGGTCAACTTATCCCCAGCTATCACCCCAGAGATAAACTGCCTTGAAAGAAGACTTGCCAAACTTGCTTCCATCACCAGGGCACTGTCCACCTTCGGTGCCCTATCGATTGCTACATTAAAAAAAACCCTGTACTTATCCTGCCAAGAGCTCAATTATATTGCATTGCATCTGTGTGTGTACTAAAAGTTAATTTGTTACATAAACGTGAATTCAACAGGGGCAGAGACTTCAGTTGTTTTATCCTTCCTAGTATTTTCTATTCATAGGAAAGTGTCTGGCGCATAGATAGTGCTCAGTTAACATTGATTGCAGGGAAAAAAATTAATGAAATGTACACACTTTCAATAATCCACCATTTTCCTGACCTTAATAAGCAGCTAACAGGTTCTCAGCCTGGGGCGTTGCTCCTCCAACCCAGGAGACAATTGGAAATACGAAGGGGTGGTTTTGGTAGTCACAATGACTTCAGGGTGGCTACTGGCATTTATCGCCAAGGAATCAGAGATGTAAATGTCCAGCAGCGCCAGGACGGCTCCAACCAAAGAAATGTCAATGTCAAAGGCGCCTGGGTCAGAAATATAACCTGCATTGCCAACTCCTTAGGAGCCTGTGTCTCTGGACTCTATACACAGGGTGTGAAACAGACTGGATGTTTAATAACAGTCAGTGAAAGAGACTGGAGGGAACAGAGGCGGAAAGGTGGGAGGATAGGAAATGGGGGGTGGGAGGCGGGGCTAAAAGAACGAATCCCTAGTTGGGCAAAGGCATCCCTGGGCTTGAGAGAGGCCCAGTCCCTTGCATCTTTTGATGCTCGCAATCTGTTTAAAAGATTCGGCTCTGCCAAATAGGGGTGTACAGAAAACTCCTGGATGAAAGGCAAGATCCCTGAATCTGGCCAGGAAAATCCCAGAATGGATCTCAGGCCAGCAGTCAGGGCCTGGCTGCCCCTCCGTGCCCCCAAGAGAAAGTTCAGCAAGTTCAGGTTCCAGTGCCCTCTAGGGAGTGAAGGTGATCCCACCCAGCCGGGATTTGCGCCCAGGGTGCGCAGCGTGCTGGAAAGCCGCCCACGTGGGCAGCCGGGGCAGCATTTCCGCCCGGGACCGACAGCTCTCCACCTCCCCGCCCGGTCCCCGCGCCTCCGCCCCGCGCCCACTAGGTGGCGCCTGCGCTCTAGTGGGCGCCTCTCGGGCGCAGACGAAAGCGGCCGCGGAGCCCCGGCGACAGATCGAACCGGAGTCGCAGGATTCCGGGGACCGGAGGGCAGCGCCGGCAGCCAAGGTAGGGATTCCCGAGCCGCGGGCGTTGCCTGCGAACCTCTGAGGTCGGGGTGGGCCGCGCGGCGGCCGCCGAGGTCGGCTGGCGGTCTCGGTAGGTAACCAGACAGGTCGGAGCGGCCACGTGTCGTTCCTGCGGGGACCCGGAGACCCGCCGTCTCCAAGCTGGGCCTCGGGGCAGAGCTGGACGCCAGGTCGCTCGCACGCAAACATCCTCCGCGGGCTGGTTCCTCGGGAGAGCCTGCCCGAATCCCCCAGCAGCCAGTCCTAGGAGGAGAAAAGAGTTACTGCTCCCCAAATCGACTTCAGCGTTGGAGCCGAGGGCTGATCCAAAAGCACCATTTCTCCAACTTGCCTGCACGCTGGAATCGCTTGGGGGAGCGTGGAAAAAAATGCTGATGCCCCGTAGCCCTCCACCCCACCCCGCTCCGAGGCTCAGATGGAAGTGGTCTGGGTTGGGGCCTGGACCTCTGGACATTTCAGAGCTTCCCAGGCAATCCCAACTAGCAGCCAAGGGTGAGGACCCTTGATCCAAAGGGTTGGAGGAAAAGGAAGACGGTTGTTGCAGCCCACGATTCTGATTCTCCTCCTCCTCCTCCTTCTTCAGGGAGTCTTTAAAGCAGGAAATATCTCCGCCTTTGAGCTGTCAAACCCAAGATAACAAACCAACACCCTCCCTCCCAACAGGGCTGGTACTGAAAGGGTTGAACTTGAAAGTGGGCAGGGAACAGAAAGACACAGATGTAGAATATGAGAAAAGACTCTTGGGGAAAAGGGGGCTTGTCCTTACCCTGATCCCACAGAAGTTCAGGGGGCCTCCTGGAGTAGCCCTCATCATTTTAGTAAATGCTGTGTTTACAGCAAAGCAGTTATGAGCCTAGGCTTAGGTTCCCAGAGCCAGCCCTCCCTGGGCTGTGTGACCCTCAAAAACTCATAGAATCACCCCAGCCTTGGTTTCTTTATCTGCAAAATGAAGTTTAATAGTATAAAACTCTTAGATTTGCCATGGAAATTATTGACCACAGGAGGTAACGTTTCCTAAGTGCTCACCTGTGCCTGGCACTATGCTAAATGCTTTCTGTGTGTGGCCACATCTACTCCTCACCATGACCCACAAGGCATTGACTATACTAACTACCCCATTTGATAGCTGAGGAAGCCGGGGCTCAGAGAGGCCAAGGAACTTGCTCAGAGTTAAATAATTAATTAGAAGCAGATCCTGTGTTTGAACCCAGGCAGTATGATTCTAGGGCCCATGGCAAAAGTAGAATGAGTTGCTGTTTCCCTTTTTGATGGAGGGAACATAGAGAAAGCACGTAACACAGGGCAGCTTATGGTGCCTCCTCCACAAACCCTAGCTGTCATTGCCTCCAGTGAAGCACTTTCGCAGAATTGACTCATGGGTTCATTTAAACTGGATTTATTGTGGAAAGCCTACTATGCGCCAGGTTGTAATCCAGACGCTACAGATATAACAGTGGGTAAGAGGCAAACCAGTCCTCAGTGAACTCACACACTAGTGAATGAGAGAGAAAGTACAGTGGGTCATCCTTGTTTGCAGACTCTGTATTTTCGAATTCTCCCACTCGCTAAAATTGATTTGTAACCCCCAAATCAGTATCTGCAGCATTTCTCATGGTCATTCATGGACGTGAACAGAATGGCAAAAAATTCGAGTCGCTCAACACACTTGTTCCCACCTGAGGTCAAAATGAGATGACACTGCCTTCTTGTTCCGACTCTCAGAACTGTGAGCGAGCATCCCTTTTATGGTCTGTTTAGTGCTGTGGGTTGTTTTTGCATTTTTTGGTGCATTTTGTTGGTGACTTTTCTGTTTAAAAATCACCCCCAAGACAACCAACTTGCTGCATGACTCAGGGAACTCAAGCCAGGGCTCTGTAACAAACCTAGAGGGGTGGGATGAGGTGGGAGTTGGGAGGGGACGCATGTATACCTCTGGCTGACTCATGTTGATGTATGGCAGAGGCCAAGGAAATGGCACCCCATGCCAGTCCTCTTGCCTGGAAAATCCCATGGACAGAGGAGCCTGGCGGGCTACAGTGCAGAGGGTTGCAAAAAGTTGGACGCAACTGAGTGACTTAACTTTCTTTCTAACACAACATTGTGAAACAATTTTCCTTCAATTAAAAATAAGTTTGGGGAAAAAACGTCAGCCCCCAAACATACTGCTGAAGTGCTATCTAGGTGTTCCCAAGCTCAAGAAGGCTGTATTGTGCCTTATGAGGAAAATGTGTATTTGATAAGCTTTGTTCAGGCCTGAGTTGTAGTGGTACTGGCCGTGAGTTCAATGTCAGTGAATCAACAACATATATTAAATAAGGGGTCTTGAAACAGAAACAGACATACAGCAAGGTTAGGTATTGATCTGTTGATGAAAATGTGACCAGAGGCTTACAGAAACCCACCCTTCGGTTTTTCCCTTTAGGAGCAGTGGTTCAGTATTTGCTAATTTCGTGTTCATGGCAGCTTCAGAGAACATAACCACTGTGAATAATGAGAATTGACTCTAATTAGAAATTACTGCTATGCAGTGAGAGAATCCAGCACCAAGGTAGAGAGGCAAACAAAAGGGGCCTGCCTTGGATTGAGGGTTAAAAAGGCTGAGAAGCAGCCAGACAGAGGGAGCGATGGGGAAAAAATGTTTCAGGCAGGAAAAACAGCTTGTGCAAAGGCCAAGAGATAGTTGAGAGGTAGCTAAGTCAAGGAGCTCAAGAAGAGCCAGCCAGCGTGCAGGGCGTGTGGAGGAAGCAGAGGTCTAATAATGTAATAATATGCTGGAGAAGGAGGCTGGGGCCGGGGGGCGGGGGGCAGTGTTTCATGGGCAGCTCTCCTTTCATCCAGTTAGCACAGTAATCCTGGCAGGCGAGGCAGGATGTCAGAGGTTTTCACCTTTGACAGATGATGAAATTGATGTCCTGGGCAACTAGATGCCTTGCTCAAAGTTGCACCATCAGTAAGCAGTAAAACCCACCTCTCCAACCCCATCTGAATCTAATGTTGAACAGACGTTTGAGTGTTGGTCTGAGATCTCAGGACCCGATCCTGATCCAGGGATTTAGTTTGATTTGGGGAGAAATCAGTTACTGAATGAAGCCATCCAGAGTGGATGAAACCACCTGGGACAGTGGGCAGAGTGTGAGAGAAGACAAGATCTCATGTCCTTTTAAAAATAAAATTATTCCTGGTGTGAAAACGTTAATGTCTCAGGAGAGGAGTCCTAAGTACCTTCAGAGAGCAGAGGGAGGCCACAGAGATGTAAGAAAAGGAAATGTGAGTGGCTGATCCAAAAAACCCCTCAATACTAGGTCTGGTGATAGACCTCCAGCCAGGGGCAATGAGGTCTCAATCTGCCTCTTGTTCCTGCAGGATAATGATCTGGAATAGGGTCAGCAAACCCTTCTGTAAATGTTTTGAGTGTTGTGGACCACAGGGTTTCAGCTGTTGCTGTTGTTCAGTTGCTAAGTTTTGTTTCACTCTTTGCGACCCCATGGACTGCAGTACACGAGGCTTCCCTGTCCTTCGCTGTTGCCCTCTTCCTCTGTTGCCCCCTTCTCCTCTTGCCCTCAATCTTTCCCAGCATTAGAGTCTTTCCTGTGAGTTGACTCTTCACATCAGGTGGCCGAAGTATTGGAGCTTCAGCATCAGCCCTTCCAGTGAATATTCAGGATTGATTTCCTTTAGGATTGGCTTGTTTGAAACCCACTAGGGTTTAAGTTGCAACTACTCAACTCTGCGGTTATGGAGTAAAAGCAGCCATAGATGGTATGGGAATGAATGAGTGTAGTTGTGTTTCCAATAAAACTTCATTGATGGATGTTGAAATCTGGGCTTTATATCATTTTTATGGGCCACAAATCGTTATTCTTGTTTTGATTTTTTCCCCAACCATTTAAAATTGTAAAAGCCATTCTTAGCTCACAGGCTGTACAAAAACTGGTGGGGGACGAGGGTACCTGTGGGCCATGGGCTGTAGTTTGCCAACTCTTGATCTAGAATCATGGACCTAAGTGTCAGAAGGATACTAAATGTCCTCCTACTTGAATTCTTTCCCGATTCATGAATCTCCATGGAGTATTCCCAGCCATTTCCTCAGCACCAGAGTTAAACTGTGCCATAGTTGGGGTTTCCCCAAAGCACATCATGAGAGCAGGATTTGGGTGCCTGGAATTCATTTGGAAGGTGAACCCAGAAAGCCCAGCAAGACTGAAATGGACCAGGGAAGAAAGGAAATCCAGTAAAGGATGTGTTGATGAGTGAGTTACCATGAGGCAAAGGGCTCGGCCTCTCTGGGGATTCTCAGAGAGACTGTGTATCCCAGTATTCCCCCCCAATTTCTGCATGCAGTCTGGAGAACACACCCTGTAGCCAGAAAATGCCTTCAAGTGGAAAGGAGAGGCCCCAGGTGTGTCTGGAAACTGCTGCAGGCGTCCTCTGGGGGCGCTGGTGAGTATAGTGGTCTACAAGGTGTTTCCAATTTTGCTTTTTGAAGTGTACTGATCATACCACTGGGCTTCCCTGGTGACTCAGCGGTAAAGAATCCGCCTGCCAATGCAGGAAATGTGGGTTCAATCCCTGGGTCGGGATGATCTCTTGGAGAAGGAAATGGCAACCCACTCCAGTATTCTTGCCTGGGAAATCCCATGGACAGAAAAGCATGGTGGGCTACAGCCCATGCCGTCTCAAAGAGTTGAACACAACTGTGCGACTGAAAAACAACCTCATGCCACTAGGTGACTGTTGAGATGATTTTGTGTGACAGACCGTCATGGCGCTAAAGATCATATTTCCTTTTTAAACCATCTCTTTGATCATGCACTGCCTCCCTCCCTAGCCAAACCATCTCTTTGATCCTGCACTGCCTCCCTCCCCAGCACTTTGCTGCTGCCTCTCCCCAGAGCAGGAGCTACAGCTTTTCACTACCTTGAACCCGCCAGACTTTTCCTTCTGACCACAGTCTTCCCTGATGGCTCAGAGGGTAAAGAATCTGCCTGCAAGGCAGGAGATCCGCGTTTGATCCCTGGATGGGGAAGATCCCTTGCAGAACAGAATGGCAATCCACTCTAGTATTCTTACCTGGAGAATGCCATGGACAGAGGAGCCTGACCGGCTGCAGTCCGGGAGGTCGCAAAGAGTCGAACATAGCTGAGTGACTAACATTTCATTTCCTTTGACCACAGTCAACAAAAGAAGTCTCAGTGAAGTACCAGACCGTTTTTTGTAACACTTACTTGTCTCCCTTCTTATGGAAAAAGCAGGGGTCCTCAAATTTAGGGGCTAGAACAGGCAACAGTAGCTAGCTAAGATTTAATAACATTGTTTTATGTTCATATGTAGAGTTGCCATCTGTACATGGCAAGTGTTTCTGGCTTTGCCTTTATAGTAGTAGTACAAAGTTTCCTTTCAGATAAATTTATAGAAATAATGTGTCTACTTAAATAAAAATAGTACATAATAGTATAAGTAGTATTAGATTGTAATACAAATAATTGCTACCACTTACTAAGCACATACTGCATACTGGGTGCTGTTCTAAGCACTTTGCATGTATAATTTAATCAGTTCTCAGCACAATCACATGGGTTAGGTACTGTTTGAGGTAGGTACAATTATTAGTGGAGAAAACAGGCATAGGAAAGTAAGGAAACTTGCCCAAAGTTACGTAGCTAGTAAGTAACAGAACTGGACAAAGGAGCCTGGCGGGCTACAGTCCTTGGGGTTTCAAAGAGTCAGACATGACTTAGCTACTAACCAACAACCACAAAAAGTGACAGAACTGGAAAATGAACCCGGGTGTTCCTATTCCAATCTGTGTTCCTGGTTAGTTACACTGCATCTCACAAACCTGACAAAGAAAGAAGAAAGAAAAACAATGATAATATTTGGGACTTCCGTGGTGGTCTGCTGGTTAAGATTTCATCCTCAAATGCCGGGGGTTCGGACTTGAACCCTGGTCAGGAACCTAAGATCTACATGCCTCACAACCTAAAAACCAAAACATAAAACAGAAGCAATATTGTAGCAAATTCAATAAAGATTTTAAAAATGGTCCACATTAAAAAAAAAAAAAACTTTAAAGAGCTTATTTGATGCTATTTGAAGGGTTGATATTAAAGGAATATTACTTTTAAAAATTCCTCATTGGAGGGGATTTCCCCAGTTGTTAAGACTCCATGCTCCCAAGACAGGAGGCCCAGGTTCAATGCCTGGTTGGGGAACCCAGATCCTGCATTCCATAGGATGTAGGCCCCACAATTTTTTTTTTTTTAAGTTTCTCTACTTTATCTTGTTGAAACCAGTCACCTTATATCTGCCACCCCCATGGTTGCTGTACTTTCTTCCAGAACCCCAGGGAACAGATCTGCTCCTCCTGCATCACTGCAGTCCTTCAGATATTTGATGACTGGGAACCCGTTGGCCCTCGGGAATCTTCCCTGCTCTAGATTAAACATTGCCAGTTCCTTCCGCTTGCTTTCTATCAAGTGTTCTTGGCATCTCCCCTCCACCCCGCCAAGCCCAGGATTTCTTTCTTCCTTATTCTTTTCTATTCAACAGAACTTATTTTGGTGGCCCTAGCACATTTTTCTGCAGGCCTCCCACAGCTCATTCTGGGCTCAGGGGAGATGGCTGTGGTCGGGGTGATTGACGTGGCAAAGAACAGCTGGCGAATGATGGTGGGAGCAGAACCCCTCAAGGCCAGCATGATGGGGGCAGGGTGGAGGGGTGGGTGGGGGAAGCTGGAGGCTGGTGATGCCACTCATTCTTTGCACGTTACAAAGGGAGAGCCTTTAGTGCACATGAAGCTGATTAGGCTGAAAGGGACAGACTCACCAAATCCACAGCAGCCTGGTGAGGAAGCCAGATCACAAATATGTGAGATGGACAAGCACCGTGAAGCGGCTTGAAAACTTTATGTCAGCCTGTCAGCACATTCTTTCCCCTGTAGGAAAGTCACGGGGGATGCCGGATTCTAGCTAGGAGGTTGGTATTCATGGAATCCAAACAAGGTGGACAAGATGAATGATTTTCATAGCCAGGATGGCCAGAGATATTTATATCCTCTGAGGGACACAGGAGTCCAGAAGGGCTCCTGGCCTAATTCTCTTTCCTGGTGCTCATGATAGACATGACTAATCAATAACCCAATTTTTGCCTTCCTGCTGCTCCCTGGACCAATCTTAAGATCCTGATCAAGAAAGACTTCCAGGAAGCTCTGAGCTGCCTGTAAGGCTCAAGGGATTTCCCCTACTGTGGACAATATGAAAGGCAAGATAGACTCTCAAAGACTTGTTCTTACCCTTTTGTTCTCAGCTCCTCACACGATTACCATATCTCCCTACCCAACATTCCTTCAGTTTATGTTAATAGCATTGGCCTCTCCCACCCCTCCCATTGTCAAGTTTTGATTTGATTTCCAGGCCTTGCTCTTCCTGCTTTGACCAGAAGCACATCCTGTCCTGTCCTTAAGAACTTTTGCAGATCAGTAATCATAGACATTTCGTGTGCATACTACAGATATACTGTCCCTACATCTCAGGGTGACTTGCTGTGTCCCTCAATGTCATAGCTTCTTGCAATCAAGAAGCAGCTTTCTTGGATATTGAGTTTTGTTCCATTATAGAATTGGCAGCATCACAATTTTAAGCTGTTACTGCTGTTACCACTTGTCTATGCCTGAGGACTGGGGTACAAGGTGCGCTGAAGAGAGAGGGGCCAGGAGAGGAGGTTTAAGACAGTAAACCCAGTAAATTATTGAGTGTGCAGCTCGTGACCATCACTTATGCTCCATAGAGCTAGGAGTGGGGCTTCCCTGGTGTCTCAGTGGTTAAGAATCCACCTGCCAACGAGGAGACACGGGTGCCATCCCTGGTCTAGGAAGATCCCACTTGCTGTGGAGCAATGGAGCCTGTGTGCCGCAACTATTGAGCCTGTACCCCAGAGCCCGGGAACTGACCTACTGAAGCCCATGCACCCTAGAGCCATGCTCCGTAACAAGAGGAGCCACCCCAATGAAAAGCCTGAGCACCACAACTGCCAGGTGGCACCAGCTTGCCACAGCTGAGCACAGCAACAAAGACCCAGCACAGCCCAAAAGAAAGAAAGAAACTTTAAAACAAAACACAAGGAGTTAGGAATCCTGTTGTTTTGGAGCAAAGAGACCTTTTGCCAGCCATTACAAATGTACCTTTGGGGGACTTCCCTGGTGGTCCAGTGGCTATGACTCTGAGCTCCCAATGCAGGGTTCTGGGTTCAATCCCTGGTCAGGGAACTAGATTTCATGTGTCACAATTACAAGTTCACATGCCTCGAACTAAGACCCGATGTAGCCAAATAAATAAATTTTTTTTTTTAAAGTGTACATTTTGTTGGGACATCCCTAGTGATCACTGTAAAGACTTCTTCCCTCATGGTGAAGACTCCATGCTTCCAAAGCAGGGGCTGCGGGTTCAGTTCCTAGTAGCTGAATTAAGTCACGCGATGTGGCCAAATAAAAGAGAGACTGTTGATATATGTATCACTGAATCACTCTGCTGTGCACTTGAGACTTAACACAACATTGTAAATTAACTGTCCTTCAAGTTTTATTAATGTGCGCTTTGCACATTCCCACCCATATAAAGAACCTTGACTTACATAAAGGAAGAGAAAATGCATTTAGGGGAGGGCCTCCTGGAGCTCCTCAAGAGGAAACGTGGGCCCTTCAGGGGCTGACCAGCTCCACTTCTCACTTGAAGAAGGCTGCCAGTCTACTGAGAGAGGCACAGCCTCTCACCTCGGGGAGTCGGATGGGGGAGGTTCCTGCAGCGTCCTGGGAGTGAAAGGCCCCCTCTCCCTGTGGGCTCTGGCTGCATCCACTGCGCCTCCTCAGTCTGTCAGCGGGCAGGTGGTGGGCCTGGCTGTGAGCAGCCCCGCTACAGCTGTGCAAATGCTCACCACAAGGCCAAGGGTTCTGAGGGTCAACCCAGGAATTTGTTTTTAGTAGACTGTTTTTTTTTTTTAGACCAGTTTAGATTTACAGAGAACTTGTGATGACAGTAGAGAGTTCCCATACACCCCACACCCAGGTTCCCCTACGAACCATTTGGTAACCCACAGTCCACTGGTTCTAATTAATGAACCACACTGATACATGACGGATAACCCAAACCCACAGATTTTCTCATTGTTTACCTAGTGCCCTTTTTTTAAAATTCCAGGATCTCATCCACCGTCCTACATTATTTCCTTTTATTGGCTGCATTGGGTCTTCATTGTGATGCTCGAGGGTGGGGGGCTCTCTAGTTGTGGCACGGCTTGTGTGACCTTAGTTCTCCAACCAGGGATTGAACCTGCGTCTCCTGCACTGGAAGGCAGATTCTTCACCACCAGACCTCTGGGGTCATCCCCTAGCTGTCACGTCTCCTTAGGCTCCTGTTGGCTGTGGCCGTGTTTCAGAACTCCCTTGTTCTGACTCGCCTTGCCAGTTTTCAGGCATACCAGAGAAGTGTGCTGTCAGAATACCACCCTGTTGAAATTTGTGTGATATTTTTCTCATAGCTGGACTTGAGTTATGGGCTTTGCCGAGGAAATACAGTGAAAATAAAGTCCACGGATATATAAAGCGCCTCTTTTCATCTTATCACGTGTCCGTGATATCCATATGACTTTCCACTGTTGCTGCTGCCCCGGATCACCTGGCTGAAGTAGCATTTGTCAGGTTTCTATGTGAAGTTACTCTGTCTCCCCCACTTCATACTGTTCTCTTGAAAGGCAGATTACTATGTTCAGTTCTACCCCTCCCCCTTTAGGGTCATGTGTCTACATGATTCATTTATTTGGCTGAGGGGTCTTGGTTGCCCTGTGTGGGATCTTTCTTATGGCACAGGAGCTTCTTCCTAGTTGTGGGGTCCAGGCTTAGTTGCCCTGTGGCATGTGGGAGCCTAGTTCCCCAACAGGGATTCCCCTATATTGGCAGATGGATACTTGACCACTGCACCACCCGGGAAGCCAGAGTTTAGAATTGTGCAGGGGAGGTTGAACTCCTTTCTCCCACCGATTAATTTTTCTTGTTATTATTAATAGTATGGACTTGTGGATTTTATCTTATACTCCAGGCTATAATCCAATACTATTGTTTTGTTGCTCAAGTTATTCTAGCTTTGGCCCCTAGAAAAGGAGTTGGTGTTTTTAAACTAGCTCACACGCATTGTTCAAGTTGCATGTGTGTGCTCAGTGTACGAGCTTTTGTGACCCACCAGGCTCCTCTGTCCATGGAATTCTGCAGGCAAGAATTCCCCACTGGAGTGGGGTTGCCATTTCCTTCTCCAGGGGGTCTTCCCGATCCAGGGATCAAACCAGTGTCTCCTGCATTGGTAGGCAGGTTCTTTACCACTGAGCCACTTGCAAAGTTCTCTTTAAAGTAGCTCCCAAGGCCTTTATTATACTTGTTGGAGTTTGGGACCTATGTAGGCCTGGGTTCACACACCAGCCCCACCACTTCCTGGCTGTGTGTGTGTTCTTGGCAGGTTGCTGTACTACAGGGGCGTTGGTTTTCCCAGCTGGAAATGGAGCTGAGACTGCTGCCCGCCACTTAGGGTTATTAAGATGCACTTAGTTTCAATTTACATTCCCACCAACAGTGCGAAAGAGCTCCCTTTTCTCCACACCCTCTCCAGCATTTACTGTTTGTAGATTTTTTCATGATGACCTTTCTGATCAGTGTAAGGTGATAACCTCATTGTAGTTTTGATCTGCATTTCTCTAATAATTAGTGCTGTTGAGCATCTTTTTCATGTGCCTTGTGGTCATCTGTATGTTTTCTATGAAGAAATGTCTATTTAGGTTTTCCACCCATTTTTTTTTTCAATTGGGTTGTTTGTACATTGATATGGCTACTATGAGGAACAGTTTGGAGGTTCCTTAAAAAACTGAAAATAGACCTACCATATGACCCAGCAGTCTCACTACTGGGCATATACGCTGAGAAAACCATAATTCAAAAGGGCACATGCACCCTAATATTCATTGTAGCACTATTTACAATAGACAGGACATGGAAGCAACCTAAATGTCCATTGATAGATAAATGGATAAAGATATGGTGTGTGTGTATATATATATATATACACACACAATAGAATATTGTTGCTGTTGTTATTGTTCGGTCACTAAGTCGTGTCTGACTCTTTGCGACCCCATGGACTCCAGCACGCCAGGCTTCTCTGTCTTTTACTGTCTCCCAGAGTTTGCTCAAATTCATGTTCATTGAGTTGGTGATGCTATCTTAACCGTCTCATCCTCTGTCACCTCCTTCTCCTTTTGCCTTCAATCTTTTCAGTGAGTCAGCTCTTCCCGTCAGATGGCCGAAGGAGTGGAGCTTCAGCCTCAGCATCAGTCCTTCCAATGAATATTCGGGGTTGATTTCCATTACGTTGACTGGTTTGATCTCTTTGCAGTCCAAGGGACCCTCAAGAGTCTTCTCCAGCACCACAATTCAAAACTATCAGTTCTTTGGCACTCAGCCTTCTTTATGGTCCAACTCTCACATCTGTGCATGACTACTGGAAAAACTATAGCTTTGACTATAAGAACCTTTGTCAGCAAATTGATGTTTCTGCTTTTTAATACACTGTCTAGGTTTGTCATAGCTTTTGTCCTAGCAGGCATCTTTTAATTTCATGACTGTGGTCACTATCCTCAGTGATTTTTAAAGCCCAAGAAAAGAAAATCTATCACTGCTTCCACTGTTTCCCCTTTTATTTACCCTGAAGTGATGGGACTGGATGCCATTAGTTTTTTGAATGTTGAGTTTTAAGCCAGCTCTTTCACCCTCATCAAGAGGCTCTTTAGTTCCTCTTCACTTTCTGCCATTAGAGTGGTATCATCTGCATATCTGACATTGTTGATATTTCTCCTGGCAATCTTGATTCAAGCTTGTGATTTATTTATCCTGGCATTTTGTATGATGTACTCTGCATAGAAGTTAAATAAGCAGGGTGACAATATACAGCCTTGTACTCCTTTCCCAGTCTTGTTCCATGTCCAGTTCTAACTATTGCTTCTCGACCTGCAAACAGATTTCTCAGGAGGCAGGTAAAGTGGTCTGGTATTCCCATCTCTTTAAGAATTTTTCCACAGTTTGTTGTGATCCACACAGTAAAACGCTTTAGCATAGTCAATGAAGGAGAAGTAGATGTTTTTCTGGAATTCCCTTGTATTTTCTATGATCCAACAAACGTTGGCAGTTTGATCTCTGGTTCCTCTGCCTTTTTTAAACCCAGCTTGTACATCTGGAAGTTCTCCTTTCATGTACTGCTGAAGCCTATCTTGAAGGATTTTGAGAATAACCTTACTAGCATGTAAAATGAGCACAATTGTACAGTAGTGTGAACATTCTTTGGTATTGTCCTTCTTTGGGATTGAAACGAGATTGACTTTTTCCAGTCCTGTGGCCACTGCTGAGTTTTCCAAATTTGCTGACATATTGAGTGCAACGCTTTTTCAGCGTCATCTTTTAGGATTTTTGAATAGCTCAGCTGAAATTCTGTTACCTCCTCTAGCTTTGCTTATAGTAATGTTTCCTAAGGCCCACTTGACCTCACACTCCAGGATGTCTGGCTCTAAGTGAGTGACCACACCATTGTGGTTATCCAGGTCATTAAGACCTTTTTTGTATAGTTCTTCCGTGTATTCTTGCTACCTCTTCTTAATCTCTTCTGCTTCTGTTAGTTCCTTGCCATTTCTGTCCTTTATTGTTATTTTCCATCCTTGCATGTTACCTTGATATCTCAATATTCTTGAAGAGATCTCTAGTCTTTCCCATTCTATTGTTTTCCTCTATTTCTTTGCATTGTTCATTTAAGAAGGCCTTCTTATCTCTCCTTGCTATTCTTTGAAACTTTGTATTCAGTTGGGTGTATCTTTCCCTTTCTCCCTCGCGTTTCACTTCTCTTTTTTCCTCAGTCATTAAAGCCTCATCAGACAACCACTTTGCTTTCTTGCATTTCTTTTTCTTTGGGATGGTTTTGGACTGTTACTCAGCCATAAAAAGGAATGAAATAGATCATTTGTAGAGGTGTGAATGGACCTAGGGTCTGTGATACAGAGTGAAGTAAGTCAGAAAGAGATAAACAAAGATCATATATTAATGCATATGCGTGGAACCTAGAAAAATGCTACAGATGAATCTATTCGCAGGGCAGGATTAGAGATGGATGTGTGGACACAGCAGTTGGGGGAGGGGAGGGGGAGGTGAGATGAATTGGGAGATTGGGATTGACATATATACACCACCATGGGTAAAATAGATAGCTAGTTGGAAGCTGCTGTATAGCACAGGGAGCTCCGCTAGATGCTCGGTGGTGACCTAGACCCGTAGGTTGTGGGGAGATGGGAAGGAATTCCAAGAAGGAGGGACTATATGCATGCATATAGCTGATTCACTTCATTGTACAGCAGAAACTAACACAGCATTATAAAGTAACCATACCCCAACTCTTTTTATTTTTTAAAAGATGCACTTAGTATGTCCTCTGTCAACAGAAGTTATTATTATTGTTAGTTCTGCATTCACAGTCCATCTGATACTGGCTCCAGATGGTTAGAAATGGAGGCCAAGATCCTTCACAAAGAAATGAAGGCATCCTTATGCCTTCACAGCGCTTCCTTTCCCAGATGACTGTGGCCACAGTCCTGCGAGGGGCCCCCTTCTCCCAGGTCACCTCCTCTCCCCGCCCACCAGCCTCCTCTCCAGCTCCAGGTGGCTCCACAACGTTTTCATCTTCCTTTTCAACTTCTGCCTCTCAGTCACACCACATGCCCCGCCAGACGATCCACCTCGAGTGCCCTCCAGCAGTTCACACAGCTGCACATCCTCACTCCCTCAAGCCCACTTCAGCACCACTTCCTGGGGCACCGCCCAGCAGCCCGTCGAGAAGTGCCTCCTCCCTCTGCCTCCGAACTGCCAGAGGTCTGTGCCTACACTGCTGTGCCTACTCTTGCCCAGCAGCCCTTATCGCTTGATACCCACGAGTCCTCCCCACAACAATCCTCGTCTTTGTTCATCTTTATATCCCCCCTGCGCCCCCCGAGCCCCCCCCAACCGGTCTGTGGTCTTGTCGGCACCTGTGCTGAGTTTCAACAAGACAAAGGACGCAGGCGAAAGGCCATTCCCTCAAAGCTTACTGGGCCTAACTGGACTTCCCAGAGGTCGAGGTGCTGACCCTAGGTCACTTCCAACTTTTATATATGTGTATGTATGTGTGTGTATATATATATATATAATTATGGTAAAATATACAGGGCTTAACATTTACCATTTTAACCATTTGAAAGTATACAGTTCTGTGGCATTAAGTACAATTGTAACCATCACCACACTCCCTCTCCAGGTGGTTCCAGAACTTTTTCTTCCTAATGAAAACTTCATACCCATCAAACAATGGATTTAACTGTTTAATCAATTTTAACTTCCTCCCCCATTTTCTCCTTCCTCTAGCCTCTGACAACCACCATTCCACTTTCTGTCTATGATTTTGACGACCCTAGGTACCTTACATGTAAGGATGGATCACTTAATAGTTGTCCTTATGTGACTGGAGTATTTTACTTAAATGTCTTTAAGGCTCATTCATGTTGCAGCATTGTGTCAGAATTTCCTTCCTTTTTAAGGCTGAATTATATTCTACTGTATGCATCTACAGCATTTGGTTTATCCATTTTTCTGTTGATGGACATTTGGGCTGCTTCCACTTTTTGGCTATTGTGAATAATACTACTATGAACATAGGTGTACAGATATTTTTGCTTTTAACTCTTTTGGATATGTACCCATATGGATCATAAGGTAACTCTACATTTTATTTTTTGAGAAACAGCCTACCATTTTCTACCATGGCTATACCATTTTACATTGCCACCAGCAATGCTCAAAGGTTCCTATTTCCCCACATCCATGCCAACACTTGTTATTTTCTGTTTTGATTGTTTTTTCATTAATAGTCATTCTAATAGGATCTCATAGATTTGATTTGCATTTTCCTAATGATTAGGGATATTGATCATCTGTTTGTGTGCTTATTGGTCACTTGAATATCTTCTTTGGAGAAATGTCTTTTCAAATCTTTTGCCCAATTTTTAATCAGATTAAGTTTTTTGTTGTTGAGTTGTAGGAGTTCTTTGTGTGTTCTGGATATTAGTCTCTTTTCACATATGTGATTAGCAAATATTTTCTCCCATTCTCCCTTTTCACTCCCTTCTCCCTTTTCACTAGTGTCCTTGTGAAGTTCTATTTACCTAGTTTTTCTTTTGTTGTATCTGCTTTTGTTGTCATATCCAAGCAATCATTACCATAACCCTAACCCTAACATTGCCAATTCCAATGACATAAAGCATTTCCATTATGTTTTCTTGTAAGAGTTTACAATTTTAGATCCTATGTTTAGGTCTTTGGTCCATTTTAGGTACGTTTTGTATATGGTATAAAGTGAAAGTCCAGCTTCATTCTTTTGTATATGGATATCCAGTTTTCTCAACACCGTTTGTTAAAAAGATTGTCGGTCATGATGGTTATTTGACCATATATATTCCAGGATATATTTCTAGGCTCACTTTTCTAGTCCACTGGTTTACATATCTGTCTGTATAGCAGTCACATGTTGTTTTTCTTACTATACCTTTGAAAGGTTTGAAATCCTAAAGTCTGAGTTCTCCAGCTTTGTTCTTTTTCAGGATTATTTTGGCTTTGGGATTTCCTTGTGATTCCTTATGAATTTCAGTATGGATTTTTCTATTTCTGCAAAGAAATGTTATTGGGATTCTGGTAGAGATTGCAGTTGAATCTGTAGACCACTTTGAGGAGTATTATCTTAATATTAAATCTTCCAATCCATGAACATGGGATGTCTTTCCATTTATTTCTATCTTTAATTTCTTTCAGCAATGTTTTGCAGTTTTCAGTGTACAAGTCTTTCACCTCCTTAGTTCAGTTTAGTCCTACGTGTTTTATTCTTTTTCGTGCTCACTTGTACTTTTTAAGCTCCTGATATATTGCAAAATGAAGAAATATAAAACAAGATACCAGAATGGTGGTCAGTTTAAACCATATGATCTTCTCAGTGTTCCTCAGGGACAGCACATATAGAGAGAGTAATGGGATTACAAATATAGTGACAAAAGCCTAACTTGGAGTCCCTTCGTGAATGTGAGGTCTCCCTGTCCACTGTTCCCCACTGTGATGGGAGGAAAGAGCCTGAGTGGTTCCTGTTACTGGGGTAGGTATGGGAATGACAAAATATTCCCTCTGGTGGGCCTAGTTGAGGGATCCAGGAAAGGCTTGAAGTCCCCAAGGCCTTATCAAAGCGTTTTCCCAGAATGTGATGTTGAGAACATCCAGACCACTTCAAAGCTTCAGGCTGGAAGACCCCACAGTCCTGGATACTTTCTCCCTGGAACAAAAGCAGTCGGCCAGAGGTACAGATGAAATAGAACGGCCAGCTTACCCACACCCATAGTCTTGCTAACCCTGTGGGGATTTTGTTGGCTGTGCCACTGGCCCACACCAGTTTCAGTTTGAGGAGTTGAGTGAGGACAAAAGGTGATGGAGTACAGCGTGTGAGGGCCAGTCCCTGTTCAGGCATTTCCCCAGCCTCCTGGAAGGGCTTCTAAATGGCAGGCCTCTCCTCTCCAGCCGTTCACCTGTCTTAGCTTTTTCTCAACCATTCTTTTTCAGGCATTGGATTTATTTTGCTTCTCATTTTTGTGGCCTGTGAGGACACACATACAACACAGCCACACACGCATGCACACACACCCCCACCCCCCATTCTGTATCCCTCCAAATGTCTGCACAATTTATAGGCTGTGGTGTCTGGAGACACAATCTCTGTCTCCTCTTCTGTCTTCTTTCCTCCTTCTCCTTTCCTGCTAAAGCCTGTTGTTGTCTTATCCCCAGCTGGAAGCCCCCTCTGTCATGGGGCCAGGTTCCCGGCCACTAGCTCTGCTCCAGCTGCTGCTCCTGCAGGCCCCAGCCAACTCCTATTTCCATGGCAACCGAAACTCATTTTTCTATCCCTGCATTTCCACTTTGGAAAGGAAACCCATAATAGTTTTTTAAAAGAAAAAAAAAATTGAGCTCCATCTGGCATCGTGGACTTGGACTGTACAGAATTCCTAGCACCCTCGACTCCCTTGGCCTCATGAAGACCCTCCCCCACTTTCCTTCACCTGCCTCCACCCCTCCCACTCCCCATGGCTCCTGACTCAAAAGCAGGTTTGAGAAGCCTGGGTGAGTTCTTTGTCCCTTTAAATAAATGCAAGAGGACTCTGTACTTTGCCAATTCAAGAAGAGGATGAGGTTAGAGGCCTTTTACCTTGGCATCAGGTACTGCTAATCTGCGTCATCAGTGGTATTTGTTTATTTACCGTCCCCCTGGCTGGCGAGGTCAGAGGTTGTCTGAATATGTCATTTTGTCATCTCCGAAGATGAAGCTCCCACTCTCAGGCAGCATGACTCTGAGGTTCTGAGCAAGATTTGATGACTACACTCCCAGTGTGGTGGGTTGGCTGGTTGGCTAGCATTACGCGTACAGGAACCTAGGAGAACGATGTGAAGGGGTTTGACACAGCTCTCCCCTCCCCACCCCCATCCCCAAAGACTTTCCTTACTGACTTGGCCTATCCCTGGTGCCTGGAATTCTACCATTGGCTGTGAATGCCATTGGACTAACAAGCCGTTTCCTATTAAAAAGGTAAAGTGCATGTTAAGTTGTGGTCAGCTTGGACATTCCACCCCTGGCACCGTACCGTACACATGGAATGTGCTCGGTTATTGCTTGTTTTGCTTGTTGGGTTGCATTAATGTCTTAGCATACGGCGGTTCAACAGATAACTTGGTTTTGTTTGGTTGTACTGCCCCGCCTGGCTTGTGGGATCTCAGTTCCCCTACCAGGGATTGCACCTGGGCCCCAGCAGTGAAAGCACAGAGTCCTAACCACTGGACCACCAGGGGAGTCCCAAGAAAGGATTTTCTGGATTATTATTACCCACTTTATTGCACTCCCCTGAACTCCCCACCACCATCAGTACTGATGAGAGAGTCACATGCTGTTACAGCAGTTGGCTCTTCCGGCTGCTCAAAAAACAACGTGGGCTGAGAAAACAAGGAGCATCATTCAGCTCCTCCAAGGGGAAGACACTGTTTGTCTAAACATGGGTCTTTATCTCTACAACATGCTACCCCCACCCGCTCCTGCTGCCCATGCGAGCCTGGCTTTTTGAGTCACTCGTGCTGTGTTTTTTGAACATAGCGTGGGGGAAGAAGAGC
Organism: Antilocapra americana; assembly: GCA_007570785.1. Lineage (NCBI taxonomy): Eukaryota > Metazoa > Chordata > Mammalia > Artiodactyla > Antilocapridae > Antilocapra > Antilocapra americana. Next base: position 2,350,223 of record ML663568.1, on the reverse strand, counting down.
CTCCACGGTCTGTTCAGCTCTGGCTCTGAAAAATACAAGCTGCGTTCAACTGAATGACAGAAAGAAATCTGTCGAGCCAGGAAGCGTAGTAAATACCGTGACTCTCTGCAAATGTGCACAGCCCAAACAGCTTTTTCCAGTCTGGAAAAATGAAGAGATGTGTCTGTGCAAAACCAGCCAAGCCTCCACCCCTCCTCCCTTCCCACTTCGCCACCCCCACCTCCTGGCAGGGCCTCCCACCCAGCCCCAGACATTCAGTCATCAGCTTTCATCCTTTGTGACTTGCTCTGCCCCAGGAAATAACATTGCCAGGGCTCTGGGGAGATGTACCAGCCTCTCCCAGGCATCTGAGGGCCGTCTGTCTGGTTGGGTGTCTGTCTGGTTGGGTGTCTGTCTGGTTGGGTTTTGCCAGTCGTCTCCGACCTTGGCTAACTTTGGCTCACAGCACCAAGGTGTGGGAAGCCGGGTGGGTCTGGTGTCTCCTCGTCCCTTGCTCGCTCCCTGCTTCTCTTCCCCTCAGTCTTCCCCGTTTTGCTTTGAAAGAACCCTTATCCCATCCCAACTTCCATGAGACAGTGTTTAGAGGAAAGGCTTGCACAAGGTTTAAAAGCATTCGTTTTGGACTGGTACAGGGAGTGGAGGTGGAACAGGAAACCTGTCAGTGACGCAGAGACCACCAGGGCCAGGACAACCTTAGGAGGGTACAGTTTCTAAAGGGGAGGGGCTTACAGGGAAAGTCTGGGTCTGCACCTTGCCTTGAAGATACATTTGTGTAGTAGCTCTGCCGTTTTTGCTTCGATGGTATGTTTAGGAACAGGGATAGTGCCGACAAAAACACCTGTCTGCTGGAATGTTGGCCCCAGAGACCACATATCCAACCGCAGTTTAGTGTATTGGGAGGGGCGCTGGGATGGGGACTGGAAGCAGTGGGTCTGAACCCTGACTCCTGAGTGGGGGATGTGTGTCGCTCACTGCTGTTTCCGTAGCACCGCGGGCCAGCCTGCCAGCAGCACATGCTCGACTAATGGTTGCTGAGTCAGTGAAGGAATGAATGAGCCCATGGTCTTGGATACTTTGCCTCCTTGAACCTCAGTTTCTTTCTCTGTAAAAGATAGCATAGGGATGTCCCTGGTGGTCCAATGGCTGACTCCCCACGCTCCCAAACCAAGGGGTCCGGGTTCAATCCCTGGTCAGGAACTAGATCCTGGTGCAGCCAAACAGATAAATAAATAACATTAAAAAAAAAAAAATCGAACCTGCCTAGTTCACCAGGTGAGTGCTCCTGCACACGTGTGTGCATGTGTGTGTGGGTGTGCGAAAGGGAGAGAGATAAAGCAGTATAAGTGTCCGCTGTTGTAAACTGGAATTTAAAAGTCAGTTTGACTCAGGTTCTGGGCTTTACCCTTACTGTTTGTGTCTTTGCTCAGAATAAGGGTCTATATTTGTGTCCCCTGAACACTTTGATCTCCTTGCTGTATTCTGAGCATCCTAACGACTGCAGTGCATTTTATTTATTTTTTTTAATTTTTATTTATTTTTAAAAATTCTTGGCCATACGGCATGTCAGATCTTAGTTCTCTAAGCCGGGGTCAAACCCACACCCCCTGCATTCGAAGTGTGGAGTATCAACCACTGGACCACCAGAGAAGTCCCTGGGCAGCATTTTAAATGCTCTTAACTGAGCAGTTTAAATCAGGGAACGATGATTTTCAACCCGTGCTGTGTTGGTCCCATGCTTGGCTCCAGAACTCCACGAACCCCGCCTCCCACCTGCCCCCGCTACACGCACAGGATGGAGCTCACTTTAGCTCAAACAGCAGATATTCATCCAATGCTCAGGAGAATGTGATCCTCGGATCTCTGCTCATGCTGTTTCCTCTTCCTGAAACGCTCCCCTTCACTATTTCTTGGCTCATTCTAACTCATCCTTCTGATCTCAGCTTAGACCTCAGTTCTCCCAGAATGCGTTTCCCCCACCCTGCCCTCAAGCCCATCAGGTCATGCCTTCTCCTCCATGGCCTTTCCTTATCCACATCCCGTATCTGAGAATGGCATCTTCCCATTCACTTGTCTGCCTCCTTCATAAACTATAGACCCCCTGCGGACGAAGACTGTCTTTCTGTTCATTGATATGATCTCAGTGCATATATATCACAGTACCATATGCACCGTGAAGGTGCTCAGTAACTATATATTGATTACATGAATAGCAAGAGTGTGTTGGTGAGATGAGAGAGACAGGAGTCAAGAAGGTTCTCTTAGGAGAGTATTGTATTTACTGAAGTATAGAAACAACACTTCTCCTTTCTCCTCCTACCAGCATGGCTTGCATACAAATGAAGCGTGTAAATCCACACACACACACATACACGTACACACCCTGAGATTCACACACACGCCCTGCTGCAGGCAATCTCTTGTGCAACGTACTTTCCCTTGGTCTGAAACTCTGCTCTTGTCAACTCCTCCCACGTAGCTTTCTCATCCCATGTATACAGGGAATTGCAAACCTAACTGGCAGAGTAAAGGTAATGCCAGGGAAAGAGATTACACGGTCACACCTTTGTGACTTGCTGGATCCACGTTCCCCCTCCAGGGATCGAACCCAAGCCTCCCACAGTGAAAGCAAGGAGTATGAACCACTGGACCTCCGAGAATTCCCATGCCTAAAATCTTTTCTCATCTCTCTCTGCCCTCTAGATTACTGTACCATCCCATTGTGAGGGCATTCTACTTACCTTTATTATGTACAAATTAGGAAGACACTGAACTTAAAAAAAAAGCTTAGTGCATGGTTCTGCCAGCTACTCTGGAGTCCTTGCAAATGTGTCTTTGGGCAAATAGCTCCCAACTCTGTGCCTCTTTTCTATCTTGCAGAGAGGAACAGAAGTTGACCTCAAAGCACAACGTGACTTTTAAAAAACCTTTTTATTTTATATTGGTGTACAGCGCTGATTATTGATGTTGTGATAGTTTCCGGTGGACAGCAAAGGGACTCAGTCATACTCATACATGTATTCATTCTCCCCCCAAACTCCTCCCAGCCATCCAGGCTGCCACAATGTGACTTTTTGGGGGGAAAGAAAAGCGCTCCTTAAATATGCAATATACCAGTCAAGGTTTTGTTGAGCCTGAGAGACAGGAAGGTATCACTTGCTCTTCCACAGGCAGGTGAATTTTAAGTTGTTTTGAAGGTTATCTCAATTGTGGCTAGAAGCTGAAGTGTCGACTTTCCTCTCCCAAAGAAAGAGTTCTGAGCTGGCCACGTGAACTGCCTTGGGGAGGAGAATTTCCAAAGGGGATGGGAGGGTGATTGGTAAGGACCCAACTGGCAGCTGATCCAGTGTGATAACATGACAGAAGCCTCCAAGTGTTTTATGAACCAGGGATCAGCAGGCAGGGCCACCTCCTTCCTGGGCCAGGCGGGGCCCTCTGCCCCGTGGCTGCATCTGACCTCCTGGCTGCTTCTCCCAGTGGCATGCTGACCACGTGTAGAGCCCCTAGGTTGGGGCCGCAAACTGGGGCTAACCACCAGACAGATCTTACGAGCTCATAATGTCAGCCTTTGCGGTAGTTTTCATCTGAAGTCAGTTCCCAAATTGGAAGACTTCATGTAAAATCCAGATCTCCACGTCTTCGGAAAAATGCAAGATCTGGCAACACCAGGCTCACATTCTCCCACAAGAATAACCAGCCAGAGGGGAGCAGCTGCTGAGCTTTCCTGAGAAGACTTGCTGTTTCTAGACCCCACTGCTACTGCCTGGCTCCGACAGGCTGAAGGTGGTGTCCCTGGTGGCTCAGTTGGTAAAGAGTCCGCTTGCAATGTAGGAGATTACCTGCAATTCAGGAGACCAGGGTTCGATCCCTGGGTCAGGAAGAGCTCCTGGAGAAGGAAATGGCAACACTCCAGTACTCTTGCTTGGGAAATCCCATGGACACAGGAGCCTGACGGGCTGCAGTCAATGGGATCACAAAAGAGTCAGACATGACTGAGCAACTAAACCACCACCTCCACCTCCAGGCTGAAACCAGTGTCCACTACCTTTCATCACTAATGGTACCTGTGGGCCCCTGAAGCCACTGCAGGTCTCTCCCTGGATGGGGATGCTTCAGGGGCCCCTTTTCCTCCCTTACCCTGTTGATGTTGATGTGTCCAGTATTTCAGTGCCCAAAACTGGGTTCTTTCTGCCTGTAAGTTGTACATTACCATCATCATGAAGAAATACCAGGCCATAGGCTAAGGAGCAGGCAGGGACCTGTTCTTCCCTTCCCAGATAATACACTCCCACTTCAGCAATAACCTTCCGGGAATCATGCCCGTGACTTTCCTCCTTTCTATTCCATTAGTGACTTTCAAAGTGGATGTTTCAGCAAGACAAAGGAAGCAGACTGCACTGTATCAGGCCTCCTGCAGGGTAAGCATTTGGGGGCGGCGGGGGGAGGGGCAGTCAGGGCTTTCCTGTGATTTGCTCTCATACCTGGGAAGTCAGGATCTGGCTGGTCATGGAGGTGCGTTCTGCTAAGGAAGGAATCAGGTCTTGCTTAACTTTGATCACTGAAATCACTGTTCTCCTTGCCCTTCTTTCATAAACAAGGAAATTGGAACAGAGCTAAGAGAGGCTTTTTCATGCACTTTAGGAAAGAATGAGCAATGGAAAAAGGAAATTGAGAGCTTTGGGGGAGTTTATAGCAGAGGAGTCGTTGAGTTTGAAATCGGAGCTGGGAATCCATATGTTTGGGAGGAAAGAAAAGAAAAGACCAGCCACACGCACAGAGCTTCAAGGGTATGTGCGGAAACGGTTATGGCGGGGAACTCCACGTGGGCCTTATCAGACCCAGATGTTCAGGCAACAGTCCTCAGGATGCCCATGAAAGGGGCTGGAGCCAGAGCCTGCTGTGCCAGACCCAGTGTTTTCTTAACTACCAAGGAACACATGAAATTGGAACATGTGAAACTGGTGGCTAGGAGCTTTCCCCCCTGGCACTCTTAACCCTGAGGCCCTGCCACTGTCTGTGCCACACGAGTTACACACAGGCTGGGCCGCCTCCAGGCAAGACAGATGTGGACGGGAGTGGCTTATCTTGTCCCCATCCTTGCCTGTCAGTCCCTGTCAAGCAGGGGCTGCCAACCTGCCTCTGCTGCCCTCCACCCCAGACTAACCTTGAAATACAAGCGTTGGAAAGCCTGAGTTCGATTCTACCTTGTGTAAGTGACTTAACCTCTCTGAGTCTCAGTTTTACTATCTTTAAAAATGAGGAAAAATCATTTGTGAGGGGCACACAAGATATGCGTCCAGGGCTCTGCAAAGAATAAAGCATAAAACATATATTTTTTTAAATTATTCATTATACTTTAAAATATCACTATGGAAAATTTCAAGTGTATGCTCATGTAGACAGAATAAACCCTCACACACCAGTAACCTCGCTTCCACAGTGACCAACTAATGCTCAATCTTATTTCATCTATAGTTCCACCTCCTTTCCCCATCCCCCTGTTATTTTGTAGCATATCTCAGATAGCTTGTTATTTGATCCCATTATCAAAATTACATGGCTGACTTGCTCCCTCAACCAACTGAAATGTACCCAATCCTCAGATGTCCCTTGTTGCACCCTTTTCCTCTTTCAGCCCCACAATGTACCTAGTACCCTAAACCCCTCTCCAAGCCATTATTCCTATGAAACTGTCAGCTCAGGTTGTAAGCCCTGGATTTTACTAGACTTGAGGATCTGCAGAGAAAGGAGTAGAACTCTAGGGGATTCCCTGGCGGTCCAGTGTTTAGGACTCCATGCTTCCACAGTTGGAGGTAGGGAAGAGGGCTAGAGGAAGAGTTTAATCCACTATGGGCAGTGACTTAAACCATCATGTCTATGTTGTGAGGTCTCCATAAAACCCCAAAAGGACTCTCTTCGGAGAGCGTCCCGTTTGAACATGTGAACTGGGGAGAGTGGTGAGCTGGAGAGGGCATGGAAACTCTCCACCCTTTCCCCTCCATCACTGGTTGGGGATCTGAGATCCCACATGTCGTGTAGTGTGGCCAAAAAAAAAAAAAAAGAGAGAGAGAGAATAGATGTCTAAAACATAGACACCGAAGCATCAGTCCTTGGAAGAGGATATTGGGCCATTTCAAGCCCTCCAGGCCTTTGACATCCAAGCTTAAACCCTGCAGAAGTTGACTAAGCTCCTCCTCTATTGGTGCTTTTCTTCCAGGAAGAGGGCACATGCAGGGTAGAGATCACCAAGTGAGTTAGGTCTTCCCTCAGCCACCGGCTACAGGAGAATCAGGGCTCTCCTCTGCCAGCAGATACTCTGGAAGGGACAGGGTTAGTTGCACAGCCCTGGAGAGTGGATAGAATGCAGGCTCCGGAGACCAGGAGACCTAGTTCAAATCTGCCTCCACCACTAACATCATTTCTCTGTGACCGTTTCTCTTTCTCATCTGAGACGTTCCAGTACTTAGCTCTTGGTGAATAGATTAAATGAGATAATGTCGTAGCCATTATGATTCTCTTTGTAACTAGGGACAGAAAATCCAACCCAAGACACTTTTGGGTAAAAAAGGAACTCGGGGGCTTATCTGAAGCTGAGAAATCTAGGGGCGGTTAAAAAGGTTTCGTACCCAATTTCCATTGTGTGATTTTGGGGTCAGTCCCCACAACACCAAGGAATTCTTTGAGATGCCAACTGGGTATCCCACAGTTCAACTCAGTTCTGACGCCATCTACTTGGAGATAGTACCAGATCCCACAGGTACTGCCCTTCACTCTGTTAGGTAGTTAGAATAGGAAACAGGAGTCCAAAATGACGGGTGGCTAAAAGACAAGGAAGGGAAAAGCCCGTGAAAATAGAACAAAGGAAGGTCCAAGGACCTGAATGAGGACTTCAGGTAAAACAAACAGCACTCCTGACTAGCCCAGTTTGCATACAGCAGGCCCAGGGGGAGGAAAGAAACATAAAAAGAGGAGCCAAAGGGCTCTCTCTCGCTCTGCCTCCCCTGCGCGCTGGGGCGTTCTTTGGGTCTGCATGCCCTCACCCTTCGAGGATGGATTCTCCTGCTATTATCTAAATAAAATAGAGCTATAACACTGAGCTATAACACCGATTTGACTAAGAGCTATAACACGGTCTGTTCGAGACCTCCGCCATTTTGGACTCCTGTTTCCTATTCTATCTACCTAACAACTCCAAGCCCACCCCATGTCAGACACCAGTGATAAGTCCAGGTGATCGCCTCTGCTTCTGACCGATCAGCTATACATGAGAGGTTCTCTAGACCTTTTCCTCCAGTGTTTTTAGTTTGATAGAGCAGGTCACAGAACTCAGAGAAACTTAGTAGAGAACCAGTTTATTATAAAAGGATGCAACTCAGGAAGAGCTAAATGCGAAGAGATGCGTGAGGAAGGTGAGGGGAAAGGGTGGAGAGCTTCCATTCCCTCTCCAGCTTACCACTCTCCCAGTTCACGTGCTCAACCAGAAAGCTCTCTGAATGGACTGCTTTTGGGGTTTCATGAAGGCCTCACAACATAGGCCTGATGGATTAATTCATTGCACATAGGGAAATGAATTCTGTCCCCAACCCTCTCCCCTCCTTGGAAGTCAGCAAGGGTGAGACTCAAAGTTCCAATCTTCTAATCACTTGTTTGGTTCTCTTGGTAACCAGCCCCCATCCTTAGGCACATTCCTAAAGCCACATTATTAACATAACAAAGCACACCTTTATAGCTCTGTTCACTTAGGAATTTCCAAGAGTTTTAGGACCTCCGTGCCAGCAACTATGGAAAAAGACCAAACATTTCTTTTTACAAATCACATTATCACCGGTGACCTTGGCTGGGTTTGGGGTTCTAATGTCAAAATCAGGACTTGATTTCTCTCTGCTTCTTGGCGCCATCTTTTATGTTTCAACTTGAATTTTGGGTTAAGGTCATAAAGAAGATGAAAACATCTGTTTTAGCCCCTGTATCCTTTCCAGACCTCCAGAGAATCTCTTTCCCAAAAGTCCTAGGGAAAGTCTCACTGATCCTGATTGGGTCACATGACTATCTGTGACATGGTCACGTGATCCAGGGAAAGGCGATGCACTTATTTGTGTAGGCAGAGTCCTTGGATCTGTATGACTGGGGGTCGGGGAAGAGGGGTGTGTGTGTTGGTGATTATTAGAAGGAAATTGCAGAGGGAGTTGGACAAGGTTACCAGAACAAATGTGGCTAAGCACTAGTGACAGTATTGAAGATATTCACTTTAGATGCTTTGTAAATCTTTGGGCACATTATCAAAGCTCATGAAAATGATTTTTTAAAAATTCCCTTCTATCTCATGGGTTATTTTTATTCTTTTTCAAATTTCTGAGCCACCAGGGAAGTGGGGGTTTTTCAAATATGTGCTACATCTTTGATCTTTGCAGCCCTAGGAGACAGACAGGAGGACTGGTACTACCCACTTTTACAGATGAGGATATCAGAACGCAGAGCAGGTAAAGACTTTGGCCATAGTCACACAGCAAGATCATATGGGTGTGATGGCCGACAGTCCCACTTAACGTGATAGTGTGTGCTCAGTCCTGTCTGATTCTCTGTGACCGCATAGATTCATGGTAGCCTGCTGGGCTCCTCTACCCCTGGAATTTTCCGAGCCAGAATACTGGAGTGGGTTGCCATGCCCTCCTCTAGGGGATCTTCCCAACCCAGGGATCGAACCCCAGTCTCCTGCATTGCAGGCAGATTTTTTTTACCACTTTGCCACCATAACTGGCTCTGAATTCCCCGGCAGGCCCGCTGGAACTGAAAACTGGGAGGTACTGTGTATGGGTTAATCAGGACCTGACAGGGAGTTTGGATCAGCTGCCCAGGTTCCTTCCAAAGTAAGCAGTGTAGACTGGCAGCAGTCTGGGTGGGTCAAGTACCCATCACTGATGCCTGGCAGATGGCAGCGGAGAAAGCTGGTGCATGGGCCAAGCGTCTGCCACCCCAGGGACACCCTCTCATGACCCACTCCCTTTACCACAAGAAACTGAGTATAGGACTTAGTTTTCCTCATCCCAGGGAAAAAAAAAATATCCCAGTGGGAAAAAAATGAGGGGTAGGGGAAGGCTAAGGCTGTGTTTGTTGCCGGGCTGACTTCTCCCAAGGGAAATTGGTCCCAGAGCCAAGAGTGTCCTTTGCCAAGAAGTGGAGAGAGAAGAATCCCCAGTCAAATGGGGGTGGTTTGGCCAGAAGTTCTCGGGATCCTCGTAAGTGTTGCTGGGCTCTCCAAGTGTTAGTCATTCAGTCTTGTCTGACTCTTTGTGACCCCATGGAGTGTAGCCCGCCAGCCTCCTCTGTCCATGGAATTCTTCAGGCGAGAATACTGGAGCTAGTTGCCATTCCCTTCTCCAGGGGATCTTCCCAACCCAGGGACTGAACTTGGGTCTCCTGCACTGCAGGCAGGTTCTTTACCATCAGAGCTATGAGGGAAGTCCTGGGCTCTCCAAAGAGCCTCCCAAAACACAGCACCCTCTTCCACACCCAAGTTCTTAATACACTGAATAAAAAGACAAAGGAATGGCAGAGAGCCAAGGTACCACCTTAATCATCACGAAAGCTAGCATGGGGGGTGTCACTTAGTGGAAGGACACAAACTGGCTTCCTAACAACCTGGAAGGCAGAGGGAACAGTGGAACGTGGCGGACTGGCCTCCCTGAGCTTTCCAGTCAGATGTCATTCCGTGGGCCAGGGCAGTGAGAGTCAAGAGCCAACGTGTATTTAGGGAAAATCCCTCCTCATGGAAACCAGAAGTGGGGAAAACATGTGACCGTGGCAAGTTATTCATCTCTCTGGGTATCCGTCTCTTCTGGGCACAATGGGTGATGACAGTACCTCCCTCTCGGAGGAGGCGGTGAGGCCTGGTGGTGGGGGCGGGGGGGGGATGCTGTATGTGACAGCCCCGGCATGTAGGAATCACTCAGTAAAAGCTGCCTGTCTCTGTGCAGAGTCCAAGTTCATGGCAGGTGGCCTTGCTTTTCTCTCCAGCACTGAAGCCCAGGGCCCCCTGAGTCCCGCTGTGTTTGTGTATGGGCTCTTTCTCTCCAGCTGTAAAAATTCATGAGACTGTGGGTGTGCAGCGGCTTCTCAGTTCCTGGCTTCTTCCCAGGCTGTGTTCTCCCACTTGGGGGGCAGGAGGGTGGGGTGGGGTGGCAGACATCCTCTCCACAGTGGTGGGAGCCCTCCTCCTCCCCGACACCACCCCCAGGCCCTGTTCCAGCAGAGCCTGGCTCAAAGTTCAAAGCCGAGGTGGCTTTGTTGAGTAATTTGGTGACACTGCCTGCCCGCCCGCCATCTGAGGGGATGGCTCCCTCCCACACACCCATTTGCTGAGCATCTGCTGCCCTGTGTTTTGTGGTGTGGAGGCTGGGAACGGGCACGCCGCCCCAACTGACCGCCGCGAGGCTGCGCTTCCTTCCTCTCCCCGCTGCCCTTGGGCTCCAGGTCTCACAGCCTCACACGGGGAGGTTTCAGATCCGCTCCCAGGCTGCCTGGCGCAGACTGCATCTGGACTCACCCCAACCTCTTCCTCCTGGGGGTTCAGAGTGTTCTTGGAAGGAAGCCTGGGAAGGGAAAGGCCTTCCCCAGCCTTCCCCATGCAGCGGTTGGCCGACAGCAGAGACCCGAGCTGCCAAGAGCTCCGGAGTCAGACGGACCCGAGTTCAAATCCCTGGGTGCCCTTGGGCAGGCTGCTCTCTCTGCACTTTGGTTTCCTGTTCATGAAAAAATGTGACAGTAACAGGATCTGCCTTGTGGGTTCATTCCAGGAAGGGAGGGAACATCACCTATTTGGCCCATCCCACCTCCCAAATGAGACCCCTGGGTAGTTGCTCTGACTTGACCAAACTGGGTTTGTTTATGTTTTGTTTTTTTTCGGAGGTCTTTTGGGCGAGGACTCTATCTCATTTATCTTGTAACTCCCCCACCTATGTGGTAGCTGGCACTTTAAAAGCACACTAAGTGTTTTGAGTAAATAAATGGAGGGTAAAGGAGCTAGGGAGTGTCTGGTGGCTGCATCTGCTCCTGGGCTGTTTTCTGAACTCTGGACCCTTCCGGTCTTTCTGCTTTTTTCTCTTCTCCCTTGCTTCCTCCTCTCCTTCCTTGCTCCCTTCTCTCTTCCCTTCCTTCCTTCCTCTCTCCTTCCCACCCTCCCTCCTTCCTTCTTTCCTTCCTTCTGACCTTCCTTTTGCTAAACGAAAATAGCTTCCATCTTTCCTTTTCTTGTCCTCCAAGCTGTGAGAGCACCCCTTGAGAGCCCTTCACCCAGCCTAGAGAGCTGTGATTCCTCTTTCAAATTGAGTCTGTCCCCTGACTCATTCATTAAAATGCATAGGGCATGTGACCAAACTGCATAATGAGTCTCTCCATGAGGGAGGCTCAGAGGCACGGAGATGCTCCCCACTGCAAAGGCAAACACGCCCCCCCCCCCCCCCCCCCCGCCCCAGCTGTGGATCAGGCTCATTGGCCGCTGTGCCCTGAGAAGGCCAGGGGCTGCCGTTCATCTCCAGTAAATCAGCCAAGCCCTGGAGAACTGCAGCCTGGCTCAGGCTGTGCAGGCTTGGAAGCTGCGTTCCTTTGGAGAATCCAACCCACGACCTTTTCTCAACCTTCCCCCACCCCTGCTTCACTTCGTTTCTCATTTCTCTCAATAGATTTTTAACCACACAAGTAGTACGTGAATATATTCTCCTGATAAAAATATAAGCAGAACAGCAAGTCTCCTATGACCATTGCCCAACAGTGCTACTTCTCTCTCAGACAACCTTCTTCCAGTGTCTTCCAGCTGCTCTGTAAAGGTGCCCCATAAAAGCGATTTAGGGACCCAAATCCCCTTTGCCCTCCTGAAGTCCTAGGCCAGTTCTCAACAGAACAGTCAGCGTTCCTCTTGGACCCTTTCTCAGCCCCCTTCCTAGCAGCCCTCCAGTCTACCACGTGTAATCCCCACTCACTGAGGCACCTCCCTTGAATCTCATCCCTACAAGAGAACTCTGCCATCCTCACTTAGGAAGCAAACAGATAAACCAGATTACTCCCTGATTAGATATTATGTTGAACTGTTTTCCAGAGGCATCTGCAGTTTTATTTGGAATCTTGAGGCATGAAAAAGGTGTCAAAATCCAGTGATCATCACTGTGACCTCTCAGATACCAAGGCCATCTGTGTTCCACTTTCAGGGCTTGAGCCTCTCCGAACCCCCTAAATTATATTTCTTGGATAACAACCTATTCCACCAGGGTGTGGCCTTGGAAAAATCACTAACTTCCCTGTATCATATTAACTCACCTGCAAGATGAGAATAATACTAGCACCTCCTTTAATGGGTTGTTGTGAAGCTTAAATGGAAATGCTTTTGGCATTTTGCCTGGCAGGTAGTCAAGACACGATTAATTATCATGTCATAGTGAAGAATTATCCTCATCATCATTAGTTTTACTCTAATCCATAATAGTCCAGTTCATTCATTCCAGAAGTATTTTTGCACTGTCCTTGATTTTAAGAATCCAGCAAAGAAAGGGTCAGACATGGCTCCTACCCTCAACAGACATGTGTTCTGACACAAATGTATCAGGTCTTTCTGTTTGACAAATATTTGGTTCTCAGTTATGCCATGTCCTCTCTGATGCCTTTTGGTCAAGCAGAGGCCGTATGATAGTCTCTGTTGTTTGGGTTTAGAGAATTAAGCTCATGTGACAATTAGAAACTGCCCACCTACAACCTGATCTGGAGTCTTTCTGATTTCAGTCTCTTGAGGTATCAGTGATTGTTTCCAGGCATGGGGATGGGTGAGCTGCTTTTAAGCAGCTCCGGGAGCCAAGCTGTGGTTTTTCCAGTAGTCATGTACAGATGTGAGAGTTGGACCATAAAGAAGGCTGAGTGCCTAAAAATTGATGCTTTTGAACTATAGTGCTGGAGAAGACTTTTGAGTGTCCCTTGGACAGCAAGGAGATCAAACCAGTCAATCCTAAAGGAAATCAACCTTGAATAGTCATTGGAATGATGGATGCTGAAGCTGAAGCTCCAGTACTTCAGCCACCTGATGTGAAGAGCCAACTCAGGGAAATGACGCTGATGTTGGAAAAGGTTGAGGACACGAGGAGAAGGGGGCAACAGAGGATGAGATGTTGGATGGTATCATCAACTTAATGGACATGAGTTTGAGCAAACTCTGAGAGATAGTGAAGGACAGGGAAGCCTGGTGTGCTGCAGTCCAGCAGTTCCAAAGAGTCAGACACGACTTAGCAACTGAACAGCAAGAGCCTGAAAGCCCTGACCCCTCCAACAGTAGAACAAAAGAGAGAGAGAGGACAGCCTTCCATGTGCCTCTCATAGCTCCAGTTAGTGCTGTCCGTGAAGTCAGTCAACTGTGCCTAACCTGCAAACGTATTCTCTGTCTAGGTGCCAGCTTCCAGGGCTTTGAGAAGATTTCATTAATGAAAAAGCACTTGCTCCAGCCTGTGGCCCGTGGGCCTGGCTATGACAACAGGCAGCTCAGCTGTCTAAGAGCATCTTCCCCTGGACTCCCCCCAGCGCAGGAGAGAGAAGGGCTGGGACTGTGGGCTCAGTGACCAAACTACATCTCCTTGGGGAGGTGTTGGAACCCCCAGCTAGAACGGGGTTCTCTGCACACAGCCAGGATCATCCCCCGAGTCAAGGCCAGGCCAGGCAGGACTGGTCCTATCTGAGAACACACACAGAAACTGGAAGTCTGTACAGGGCAGGCCTGGCAAAAACCCCATGGAAAGGGCACTGCAGGCCAACCACCTCTTGAAGATGCCCAGGACCTGAACAGGGCTCTGCCCGGGGCATTTGCCTGACCCCACACAGTGACCACTCACCCTGTCCCTCTGACCACGGGTGAAAAAAATCTGAATCTACACAGCAGCATGACTGGTGAAGGGTTCCCCATTCTCAAGGTCAGCACTGCCTAATCCTCGTGGAAATTCACACAGCCCTGTCCTTCTTTAGGGTCCTTTATTCACTCTGTCTTGACAAGCCCTTATCTTTCCAAGGTGTGCTTCATACCTATCCGAAGAGTAGAGTTGCGTTTTCTTTTTTATTGACTCCAGGTATACAGGATCATTCATAATCAAAGCATAATGATATGCTTTCATCTTCATTTGATCTTTGCACAGCATGCATCTAATTATTTATTATTTATCTATGATCACTTATTTATTTATAATATGGTAAACATCTATGAGGGGGCTCACCTGCCAATGCAGGAGACATGAGAGTCTCAAGTTCAATCCCTGGGTTGGGAAGATCCCCTGGAGGAGGGCATGGCAACTCACTCCAGTATTCTTAGCCTGGAGAATCCCACGGACAGAAGAGCCTGGCAGGCTACAGTCCATGGGGTCGCAAAGAGTCAGGCAGAACTGAAGCGACACAGCTCACATGCATGCAGACATCTGTGATCCCCACCACCTACTTCTTCCTATGGATGCGGAAAGCTCAGCCTCTCTCTGCACTGGTGCCAAATCAAATCTCGGCGACAGGGTTTGGGGTGAAGTAGGAAAGGGTAGCTTTTCTGGTTTGCCAGGCAAAGGGGGACACAGCGGGCGAATGTCCTCCAAACCATATATCCTCACTTGGGGAAGATAGTGAGAAGTTTTATATTAATTGTTCTAAGTGGCTGTGGTCGGCTTGTGGGCATTCTTCTGATGGGTTGGTGTTGAGGTAAGTAGGAGTCAGCATATCCGCCTTCAGGTCCAACTGGTCTGGGGTCTGCATGCTTGTAGGCAGCATATCATCATTAATCGTTAACTTCTCCCACTGTGAAGGGGTTTCAGTACCTATTAATTAGCTCAGAGATATTGTTTTGGGTATGGCTTGGTGGGGAAACAGGACCTTGCCCCAAGGCTTCTCTTGGTTTCTCTCTGGTCTCCCATCTCCTCTCTTCTCTAATTAACAACTGCCTGCCCACTGAAACTCAGGGAATGTCATGGAGGCTGAGTGAAGGCTGTTTCCTATAATCAAAGAAAAGGGGCACACAGAAAGGCCTTATGCCCAGGAATCCCACAGGGCTCCGCAGGGTATCACTATTTGTTTCTGCCCTTCCCATCACTTGACCTCCCTCATCCATCCTGAATCTTTTTTTTTTTTGGCTTTAACTGGGTCTTTGTTGTGGTATACAGGCTTTCTGTAGTTGTGACACTTGGGCTTCACATGTTGTGGAGCACAGGCTCTGGAGTGCATGGGCTCAGTAATTGCAGCATGTAGGTTTAGTTGCCCCGAGGTTATGGAATCCTAGTTCCCCAACCAGGGACTGAACCCAAGTCCTCTGCATTACAAAACAGATTCTTAACCCCTGGACCACCAGGGAAGTCCCCCATCCTGAATCTTGACTTTCCAATTCCTTTGTATTTCTAAAAATTAATTTTAGTATATTTTTCTGAAAATTGCACCCTTTAGATCTTGCTTTCATATTGCTTAAGAGAATATTCTGCTGTGTGTAGCCTTCTGAAATATACTTTTTTCTCAAAATATTGTATTGCTAAAATTTATACTACATTGTAGTATAGAGCTATGGTTTCTTTGTTTTCACTATTATAGTCCTTTTGCTGTTATGTCCCACAAGTATTTATTTATCCTCCTGTCAACCAACATTTGCGTTGTTATCAGCTTTCCACTGTGAATGGCTGAGTTAAACATTCTTGTTGTGGCTCAGCTGGTAAAGAATCCGCCTGCAATGTGGGAGACCCAGGTTCGATCCCTGGGTTGGGAAGATTCCCTGAAGAAGGGAAAGGCTACCCACTTCAATATTCTTGCCTGGAGAATTCCATGGACTATATAGTCCATGAGGTCTCAAAGAGTCTGACACGACTTTCACTTCACTTCTTTGCATCTGTCTTATGGAAAACATTGTGAATGTACCCATTTACTGTTTCAACAACACCAAATGTATAAAATCCTGTTGATCCACATTCTGTCCAATACTTGGCATTATCAAGCTTCTTAATTGTTTTCAATTGAAAGATTATCAAATAGTGTCTCACTGTGGTCTGCTCATTTTTATTCATCCAAGTATGGTTAACAATGGTCAGTGGTACAATGGGGATCACCCTGCGAGGAGACCTTGGGATTTAATGAAGTACAGAATGCTTGCAAAAGCCTCTCCCAGTTGGGACGATATCACTGTCTTGTTCACCTCTGGGTTCCTGATACCCAACATAGTGCCACAGAGTTACCATCATACCAACAATAGTGATAATAGATTAAGGGGGACTTCCTTGGTGGCTTAGATGGTAAAGAATCTGCCTGCAATGCAGGAGACCTGAGTTTGATCTATGGATCAGGAAGATCCCCTGGAGAAGGGAATTGCAACCACTCCAGTATTCTTGCCTGGAGAATCCCATGGACAGAGGAGTCTGGTGGGCTAGAGTCCAGGGGGTCCCAAAAGTTGAACACGACTGAGCAACTAAGGATGCACATCCCTGGTGGTCCAGTAGCAAAGACTGTGCTCTCAATGCAGGTGATCTGGGTTTGATTCCTGGTCAGGGAACTAGATCCCACATGGCATAGCTAAAAGATCCCACATGCAGCAACTAAGACCCAACACAATTTAAAAAAAAATAATAATAGATTAAGCACCAAGTGCCAAGTGCTATGATAACTAACACCTTTACTTTTATTATCTTGTTGCATCATTTCAGAAACTCTGTAAGATAGGTTCTATGTTACCCCTTTATAAAAGAGGGGGAACTGAAGTCAAATGTCTTTCCCAGAACTCACACAAGCAGTAAATGATGGAGGCATTTATTGTACCTGAACCCTGGCATCTGACATCCAAGCCCTTAACCACGATATTATAGGTGTCCAATAATACTTGAATGAAGTGTCTTTACTTACAGGTAACCAGGGGCAGGGTCAGATGCCTTGTCACTTTTATTTTTTATCTCCTATCAGATTATTTAAAATGCACCAATATTTTGGTTAAAACAAAGCTTAGAGGGTTTTTATAATTTTACTCCAGTCAAATGCAACTCACAATCTATGATTGGTTATAATTTCTCAGCAATCATTATGCAGACTGGAGAAGTCCCACTGTGAGAGAGCTCTAACCTACAAATTGTTCTTAAATGTCATGAGATGTTTATGAATTTCTCCTTTACCAATAATTCCCCAACCCTGCTCTATTTTTTTCTCTTATCAATCACACTTATTATCTCTAACCTACCATATAATTTACTTATTGTTATATCTGCTGTTCTCCCACAAAGACAGGAATATCTGTCTGCTTAGTTTTGTCTACTTCTTTAATTGGTTTAGTGCTGATGTGGCCCTAGTGCTCGTTATTGTACATGGCCAAAGAAACAGCTCAACAGATATTTGGTGAATGAATGACGGAAACATAGGCTTCCAGGAATGAATGAATGGGTGAATGGGTGAATAAGCCAATGAAGACTAAATTGAACAGCTAATGCAGAACGGCTCTGTTATTTTGATTTGCTGGTTTCATTTTTTCCTTTGAAGCCAAGTCTTTTTTTAAGGGTTCAGATTTCAAGCATTTCTATAGGTCTGGGAGGCCAGAGATGTTGTGTTTCTGTGCCTAATGGCTAAAACAGTCCTGAGGATCCAAAACCATGTTCCGTTGCCTTTTCCTTTATCTCTTAAAAACCAAAAACATCAACAGTGAGCAGCCTGCCTCAAATGAGACTAGCAATGAGGCAGGAGGCATTAAAAAAAAAAAAAACCCAAAACAAAAATCTCCTGGCAACTTCGATACAGGAATTTTTCTAGCAGTCTCTGTCAGTGTCCAGGTCCATTGCATCCTGTTATATGTGCAAAATGTTACATGTGTGTAACAGTCCTATTCCAGACTAAGGTGCACTGGATAAAGGCAGGAATCAGGAACCACCCCTCCCAGTTAAGCCTCTATAGCTCAGTTCTCAGAGCCGGGCCAAACGGGTAATTATAGCTTCCCTCTGTGGGGTACAGGGCAGGAGGCTGATTTAATAAAGGAAGCCTGCTGTCTGTCTCCAGCCTGGCTCTGACTCATGGAACCAGGGAGTCCCAAACTCGCTACCCTCGGAGGGCGGCGAGCCACCAGGGGCGGGTGGGAGGTGAGGGTGGCCGCCTTCTCAGAGCTGAAAGCCCCGAGAACGAGGAAACTCCCCGCTTGGCCGGGAGGAACCTGCAGCTGGAGCCAGAGGAAGTGAGGCTCAGACAGAGCAGCTGCTGCTCTAGCGACTGCAGCCCCTGCCGAGTACCCTTGAGGGAGGCCCCCGCCCTCCCCCGCCCCCACCCCTCCCCCACCCCACCCCCACCCCCACCCCCGCTGGGTGGAGATGTAAAATAAAAGGCGTTAGTTATTTTCATATTCAGGATTAACTGGGGAGAAAAAACCAGATCGCCGCTAGAGAGATGGCCGCCTTTGCCTGCCAGGCCTGGAGGAGGGGGGCGGGAGGTGGGGGGCTTGGGTTCCTTTTGGGAGCCCAGGTGGACGGAGGGTGGAGTCCTGAGCGACCTGTTCTCCTGAGGATTTCTCACTTGGGGAAGGGGAGGCAGCTAATTGGTTCTTTGCAACCACAGTGGCAGTTTGACTTGGGAGCGGCTTCAGCTCAGGGAGAGGGTGACTGTCGGCTCCGGGGTGGATGTGAATTCCGCCCTCCTCGGGCCACCGGAGGTCATTTTATCCTTCCATCTGCCTTCAGCAGCTTCTTTCCCCTCCCCCTGACCGGCAGCCTGACCGAGACAACTTGACCTCTTCCACCAGCCCCCACCCCGTCGTCCCTTCCCGCTGAGTCACCCCGGCCCCGGTCAGGTGATCTAGCTCTGAGCCCTTCCGAGAGCACCTTGACCTATATTCTGAACTCTCCAGGACAGCGGATCTGAACGGTCCCCAGAGAGGGCCCTCCGGGGCCAGCGGGCAGGATGCCCGGGTGCCCGCTGCTGGCAGCCCCAGGCTGCTGAGCAGGCGCCCCGGGGCAGCGGGAGGGGATGGTTCTCCCCCACCCTCCCCCAACCCCGAGAAGGAGAACCACCAGACGGGCTGGAAAAATGGAAAGTTAGGAGGCTGTGTGCCTGGCGGGGGAGGGAGGTGTCGAGTTGAGTCAGCTGGGAAAGCTGACAGCTACTGGGAGACGGGCTTCCTCCCCTCTGCTCGGAGCCCAAGTGGCTCCGTGCCAAGCCCTGACTGCAGCAAGCTGCCGGGGACAAGCGGGGCAGGGAAGGACACATGCCATCCCGGCTCCAGGGTCGGGCGACAGGGTCCCCAAGGGGAGGGGAAAGGTGAGGAACTATGCAAACCCTGGGATCAACTTCGTCCCAGATGACTCATCTGGTTAATCCTAGCCCGAACACAATCCCCACCCACCTCAGCCACCAGGAACAAGTTCCCGTCCCCAAATTCCCCACAAAATGAGCCCGACTTATTTTGTCTATTGGCTCTTTGTTCAGGCTTTGTGTCCCCGGGATATGAGGATAAGTGTGGGGGCAGGGGCAGGGGGAGCAGTGCTGTGGAAAAAGATTAACAGGGAAGAGTTCAGAATCAAACTTCAGTCACTGTGGGCCTCACTCTCTGGTCTGTCATTGGGGGTTCGGGTTTAATAAAGCCTCACCACATACATCAGATGGCGTGAGCCATTAGATCAGATGATATGTATGAAAATGTTCTGTCAATCGTGTATCATTATGTATAACTGTATACTTTGGCCATCTGATGTAAAGAGCCAACTCACTGGAAGAGACCCTGATGCTCAGAAAGGTTGAGGGCAAGAGGAAAAGAGAGAGTGAGATGGTTGGATAGTATCACCAAATCAATGGATATGAGTTTGAGCAAACTCCAGGAGATAGTGAAGGACAGGGAAGCCTGGCATGCTGCAGTTCGTGGGGTCGCAAAGTCAGACCCGACTTGGTGACTGAACAGCAACAATATGATCTCCTCTCTAGCTTGTTATATCACTCCCCCCTCCCTTCTGAGAGGATCATTTTATTTATTGAACATCCCAGACATAGAAGAGCCTGCCTCTGGGTGTGTTCACAAATGTAAACAGAAAACCGTAGCTTCTAGCTCCATTGTGGTCTATCAAGTCTAACATACACCCCACATAGCTTGAATACACAGTACCCACAGGTTAACTGTACAGCCTTTTATTCTTTCATACCAAGAAAAGCCATGTCTGTATCGTAATTTGGACAATAATCTGTAGACGGAGCAAAGTCCATTTTTTTCATCAGAATGTAAACTTAGGAAGCTACCTACTGCCTGGTGCACACAGGGTTGCTTGATGGAAGAGCAGGTGTAGATGACTCTGATGGAAACAAAGACGAAGGGAAGAGAGAAGGAAGGAAGGGAATTAGTAACTTTAAGAGCAGAGCTGATTTCCCAGGAAGCTAATTATGCTTAAACTTCAGGGCCTTTCATTTGCTTGCATTCCAAGACCTGGTACCTAGTTTTTAATTCGTAATTATGTATTCTTTCCTTAAAGAGAGCCCACAGTATTTACACTTTGAATCCCACCAAACCTGGATCTGCCCCTTTGCAGGAGGTCTCTGAGAGACCCAACCATTATTCTGCTAAAGACTGACAAACACAAAAGAAAGCCACATGGTGTGGGAGGTGTGGCGTTTCCATGTAGGAAGGTCCACATGTAGGCCAGACAAGGACAACACCCCACAGAATGGGAGGTAGAAAGAGGGTGGAGGTCGAGAATGTGCAGAATTATTGGGCCAGTTCCAACTGACTTCCTGAATCCACTCTGGTACTTCCAGGACTCGGTAGCATCCGGGTTCAAATCTGGTTGCACAGCCCAGAGCAGTGCAGAGACGGTGGCTTGCAGGCTAGAATTCTCTCACTAGCCCTGGCTGGTCTTCTTTGTGTGTGTGTGTTCAGTCGTGTCCAACTCTTTGTGACCCATGGACTGTAGCCCACCAGGCTCCTCTGTCCATGGAATTCTCCAGGTAAGAATACTGGAATGGGTTGCCATGCCCTCCTCCAGGGAATCTTCCCAACTCAGGGACTGAACTTGCATCTCTCATGTCTCCTGTACTGGCAGGCGGGTTCTTTACCACTAGCGTCACCTGGAAGCCCATAAGCCCTGTCTTAATAACTAGCTACATGGCCTTGGTGGAGTAACTTAACTTCTTTGGGCCTGCATTTAAGATAACAGTGGGTGATTTCAAAGTGCTTTGCTTAAATTGACTTGTCCACCACTGTATTCCCATTGTTGAGTACAACGTAATAATATTAAAAGTAATCGTTAGTATTGTTTTATATTAATAGCAAAAACTTATGTAGTGCTTATAGATGAGCCGACTGAAGTACAAAGCTGTTACTAAATTTCCCCAGGTCATCCATCGAGTAAATGGTGAGGCTGTGATTCAAATCCATGCAGTCTGGCTCCAGAGTCCCCCTTTTCAATACGCTACATTTTCAATAAATATCTTTTTTTAACTAGTAGAGTTTATTTTTTAGAACACTTGTAGATTTACATAAAAATTGAGCGGACAGTACAGAGAGTCTGAGGAATGTAGCAAATCAGCAAATGAAATATCCTTTGAGACCATGATTCATTACCGAAGGTACATGGAAAAGGAATTAGTGAGCTCTCTACTTGGGTGGGTTCCTCCGCTTAATCCTCACAGCTAGCTGCTTTGTTAAATAAGTAGCATTAACAGCATTTTGCATTGAGGAAACTAAGGCTTAGAGAAGGTAGGGGGCTTGTCCTAGGTCACACAGCAGATGAAGGTTGAGGACTAGAAGGTTACGATATGTCTGATTCTAAAGGTAATGTTTGCCTCTCTGTAAACTTCACAGTTACCACCAAAAGGCATTTCGTGTTTTATTTAGTAACCTATCGTTTGCCTCTAGTGCCTTAGAGATTTCTAAATATGCTTTGTAGGGATCTCCCTGCTGGTCCAGTGATTGAATCTCCAGGCTTCTAGTGCAGGGGGTGTGGGTTCAATCCGTAGTCAGGGAACTAAGATCCCACATGCCTCAGGGTGCACCCCAAAACAAGCAAACAAAAACTTTGTATTCTTTTTTATCTTTTGGTCCAGGAAGGTGGATGAGGCAATGACTGATTCCATTTGACAGAGGAGGCTGTGTGTGTGCGTTTGTTAGTCACTCTGTCGTGTCTGATTCTTTGTGACCCCATGGACTGTAGCTCTCCAGGCTCCTCTGTCCCTGGAATTCTCCAGGGAAGAATACTGGAGTGGGTTGCCATTTCCTTCTCCAGGGATCTTCCCGACCCAGGGATCAAACCCAGGTCTCCCACATTGCAGGTGGATTCTTTACCATCTGAACTACCAGGGAAGTGCTCGGACTTTAAAAATTAAGATCCTGTGGTAAATGTTGAGGTAGATTCAGGACTGAAACATGAGTCTGTTGTCTCTCCTCCCTTTTTCATCCAAGCATCCCTCCATCAAAACTACCTCACTGCACGTTGACTCTTGCTGAGCCCATACAGAGGAAATCCCTTGTTTGCTATGAGTCCCCAAGGGGCTGCCCCTCTTACCAGGGATTTGCCAAGAAAAACTTTTCCAAAGCTGAAGCTTTGACTCCATTTAGGTCCTTTACTACATGTTTAGCATTTTATCTTCTGAGTGGCCAAAGCATGGAGAGAAAAGGTTAACTGTGACATTTTGTTTTTTCACCTGTGTGTAACCAGCCCAAGGTGGGGGTGGTTGGCCATTTTCAGTTAAAGAAGGTTGTGTCTGATTCAGGTGGCAAGGTCAGAAACCGCGTCGCCAGTGTTGGAAACCCGTTTTCTGATGGCAGCAAAGAAAAGATTTCCACTCTGCCCTCAGCTTGCAGGCCAACATAAGTATATGTCTGAAGCAAGCAAATTATCTTTGGCACTTCCCCTTCCTTGACAGCCTTGAGCTGGAGGCACCCAACTTATTGCCCTAGAGCAGAGCATATTCTTGTTTGTTTGCTTTTGCTAGATGATCTCATCTTGAAAAAATTTCAAACCTACAGAAATGGTACCTCCTAGATTAAGAAGGGCTTAATTAATTTTTAAAATATTTAATTTTTTATACAATTTTTAAAGATTACAGTTCATTTGCAGTTCTTACAAATGCAGTTGGCTATAATCCCCATGTTGTATAATACATGCTATCTTATACCCAGTAGTTTGTACCTCCTACCCCCTTCCCTCCCCACTCAAGAAGGGCTTACTTAACATGAAAAATTTTATTTAATGTAATTTTATTTCACTTTAAAATATTAATTTTGTTTATTTTGAGTAGAAATTACATTTGTCTGATCCAAAATTCAATATCCAATTAGAAGTTTCTCCCAAACCTTGTCCCCCGTTATCCAGAATTTTTCATACAATTTTTAAAGAGTACACTTCATTTGCAGTTGTTACAAAATGTTAGCTATATTTCCTATGTTGTACAATACATCCTATCTTACACCCAATAGTTTGTACTTTTTCTAGAAGAAGCCAGTGATTTGGTTTATGTACCCTTCCAGAGATATTTCATATGCATATAAGAAAATATGTGTGTGTTTTTGGGTTTTTTTTATTTTTTTTAAATGTTCCTAGATCAGTCTTTTTTTTTTTTTAAATATTTATTTATTTGGCTCTGCAGGGTCATTTTGCAGCATGTAAACTCTTAGTTGAGGCATGTGGGATCTAGTTCCCTGCTCAGGGCTCAAACCCAGGCCCCCTGCATTATGAACATGGGGTCTTAACCACTGGACCACCAGGGAAGTCCCTGTATGTATGCATTCTTGTTTTACCTTTTGTTCCCATGATAGCATACTCTATTATTCCACATCTTGGTTCTGTCATTGGAAATCATTCTAATTCCTTTCATAAAGAATATTCCCATTTAAAAAATTATTTAATTGTATTCCATGGTATGGATATTCTATAATTCGGTTAACCAGGCCCCCAAGATGATCACTTGTTTCCAAACTTTTGCCATTACTGATGTACTGTAATGAATAACCTTGTACATGTATTATTCCTTAGAATGGATTGTAATGGAGACTAGAAATGAGGTTCTATTGTAAGATTATGTCTGGGAGGTTTCATAAGTTCAGGTACTTACAAAGCAGGTCTTTTCTTGTCTCCTACACTCCTTTGATCTGGGGTTGGTAACCTAATCTTATATGCTCTAGGTCTTAAAAGTTTCACTGGTGATGTCTCTGGTGACAATGATGATGTAACTTTTCTGAAGAGGTTACTTTCTTGTGCTGAAGCTGTCTGTTTCTCACTGATACCCTGTGCTCACCCCTGCTCAAGACATTAGCCAGTTAGTTCTACGCAAATAATGCATATATTACTTTAGCACCATGAATCTAATCTAGTCTGGGGTCCATCAGTGAATTTGTGTTCTCACTTTGGTACCAGGTTAGAACACTTGAACCAGAAGTTCAGGCTTCATGTTGTTTGTATTTGGGGAATTAATCCAAGTTTCCCATGCATGCTGTTCGAAGATTTCAAAGAAGCATAGTAAAAACATATAAATACCAACAACAACGAAAAATGATAAATAGTTATTTCCCAAAGGACAGCTGGAAGGCAGTGCTGCAAAGTTAAATAGCCAGAAACATCCTCTGCTGCTTTTTCAAATTAGGTCTTATTACATGTATTTACTAGGACACATTTCAGATAAAGAACTAAACTCCATCTTTGTTAGCTCAGAGGAAATGAAGAAAGGTTCATAATCTAGTTAAAGATGCAACTGCCATACTAAACACACACACACACACACACACACACACACGCACACACGCACACACTAACACCTTACCACTGCTACCACATCATGTCCCACATCCCACATCTTATATACATTTGGTTACACTGTAGCATTTTAAAAAAAGTCATCTTATTCAGCTTCCTGCTTCCCAGATGGGCTACCCGATGTCAATTCTAGATTTAAAACAAACAATAAGACTGTATCTCATCCTTAAAAATATTTAGGAAAGGAAATGTGTATATTTGTTTGATATATTTATACATATATATATATATATGTATGTATGTATGAAAGTGAAAGTGTTAATTGCACAGTTGTGTCCAACTCTTTGCAACCCCACGGACAGTAGCCCAACAGGCTCCTCTGTCCATGGAATTCTCCAGGCAAGAATATTGGAGTGGGTTGTCATTCCTTCTCCAGGGGATCTTCCCAACCCAGCATTGAATCTGGGTCTTCTGCATTGCAGGCAGATTCTTTACTGTCTGAGCACCAGGTAAGCCCAATATATATGTGTGTGTGTGTGTGTATATATATATATATATATATATATATATGTAAAGGAAAGACCCTGGAGAAGGAAATGGCAACCCACTTCCGTACTCTTGCCTGGAGAATTCCATGGACAGAGGAACAGGACCAGGCTGCAGTCCATGGAATCGCAAAGAGCCGGACACGACTGTGCAGCTAACTTCAACTTTTCAAAGGAAAGACATTACAGCTTCTGAGCACCCTTCCAGCTTTAAAATATGTAGCCACTCTCATCATCAACTTCTCCCATGTATCTAACTGTTAACTATGGAAATAATTATCACCCTGAGGCCTGGGCATGATACGTGACAAGTTCATTTGTTTAATAAACCTTTGTTTAATAAACCTTTGTTGAGCATCTTCTGTGGACCAGGCACTGCCCCAGCATGGAGGATGTGGTGGACAGACAGAGATCCTGGTCCCATGAGGCTTTTTGTTCTTTTGGAGGCAGGGAGACAGTAAAGAACAATAACAGCAAGATACAGTGTATCTTATGGTGCTAAGTGATATGGAGATACAAGGGATACAATAGGGTGTGTGTGTTGGGGGGGTTGTCATAATTTTAGTTTATGTGTTTAGGGAAGGCCTCACTGAGAGAGTAGCATTTGAACAACATCCTTGAGGAGGGGAGGTGGTATAATTGGTAACCCTTCAGGCACAAAGTAAATAAACCTCCTCCTTTGTGGTGTAATTTGAAGGTAAGCCTTTTTTGTTTCCAGATGCTCTTTTCATCAACTAATCATGATCCCTAAAATTCTGTTATTAGTGATACACACTTAGGTTAAAAAGCTAAAATAAAAAATATCCAGGATATTTTTTATAAAATATATTTTTAAATATTTTATAAAATATTTTATAAAATAAAAAATATTATGTTAACAGTATATGTTGTTAACATTGTAAAGCAACTATACTCCAATAAAAAATAACTTAAAAAAATACACAGTTCTGAACTACCAAAACCTTAGGGTGAATTTGTTTATCCGATACTTTGGTAAATTTTAGCGAGGGCATAGAGTAAGGTGATTGAACTAGTAGAGGTGTGTGTGGTGATCACAGATTTGGGGACGTGCAGGGAGCAAGAGTGTGACATGAGGCCCTGGGTTGCCTCAGCTGGGAGCCGAGGACTGAATACTCCTTAAGAATTGTCTCCTTTTTGCCTGCTGTCATCCCGCCCATGTTGCCCAGTCCTGGGCATGATTCCTCCTAACTGTAGCGCTGAGGGAGGCGCCCTGGGATGCAGGAAACAGGCTGATGGGTGGTTTAATAATGCATCTCCCGAGGGGCTCGGAGGGTTTGGAGTCATGCTACAGTCATATAAAAGGGGACACACAGGGAAGCAATTCTGAGCCTTGGAACTCTGTTCGTCTGTGAGTATTTCAACAGCCTTCAGAAAAATAAACAAGTCAGGAAACTCTAAAGTTTAGTCCTTAATCAATGAAAGAGAGCAGCATTATATATGGTAACATTCACCTCATTTGTTTTCTTTAACTGTAAGGCTGCGCTGGGTCTTCCTTGCCATACCTGGGTTCTTCTCTAGTTGTGGGGAGCGGGGCCTACTCTCTTGTTGTGGTATGGGGGTTTCGCATTCCAGTGACTTCTTTTCTCACAGAGCGTGGGCTCTAGAGTGCTCGGGCTTCAGTAGTTGCAGCATCCAAGGTCAGTCACCTTGGTGCTGGGACTTAATTGGCCCAAGGCATGTGGGATCTTCCCGGATCAGGGATCAAACCTGTGTCCCCTCCATTGACAGGTGGATTTTTATCCCCTGGACCACCAGGGAGGCCTCACCTCATCTTTTGAAATGAGGTTATCCCGTGTCTGATTCTTAGGTTTACCTTTGTTTCTCTAAGTTCCATTCTCAAAAAATGAAAAAAGCTTCTATAGAGAAAAGCTTTAGACCATGAGTCACAAACTCAAGTGCCTACAGGGGACAGACGGTAATGGACACAAGCAGGTAGGGATGGGTGGGGACCGAGACACACCAAAAGAGAGCCTGCCTCTTCTCAGTTCCTGGGAGTGTTAACTAGGAATGAGAATTCAGTATTGCTAGGATTTCTCCATTTTCAGCAGAAGTTGGAAATCCACATTTCTAGGCCAAAATCTTCTAATTTTTAAATGAGGGCAATCAACCCAAGAGAATTGGATACACTGTGCAAGCCATTTATGATGTCTGGTATAAAACAGAATTTTGGTAATGGACATGATAGCAGAGGTAGACAGAGGAGGGACATCTTGATCAACTTTCTATTAAGAAGATAAATTTTTTAGAGTTGACTGGCTTTGCCAGGGTTCTGCCTCACCTATTTAACCAGTTATCTTGGGAAAGAAATCAAAGTTTCCCAGCTCTGCTGTTTGAAAAATTTAAAACTAGTAACCTCTGAGTCAAGAAAATGCTCAACAGAGAAGTCAGAGGCCTGGATCCCAGGGTTGGTTCTTTCATAGACTCACGGGGCCACCTTGGGTGGATTTCTTAGTGCCTTGGGGTTTAATCTCCTTATCTGCAGAATGAAGGGCTGGACTGAAGGGATTTTTCAAAATGTATCTCTCCAAGCCCAGGAGGTCTTCAGAGATGCCTTTCTAAGGGTGGGGAAGGGCAGGGGGTGCCTAAGCTCACAGAAAGGCTCCCTGGTCTTGGTTTTGGTTTTTCATTCGGGACTTCTGCTTTTCTGTGTTTTAGATCTTGAGCTTCTGGAAAAAAAAAATAATAATAATAATCTTTTTAAAGAAAGAAGTTCCTGGTCTTCAGAAATATTTTGAAATCATTGAATTAGTTTATCAATATCAGTAAGATGTTATTAGGTAAGGTTTGCCAACTCTATGAGGCCTACAGCTAATTGGAATGATAGGATTTTGTCTACCACAGCTTGTCTGTTTTATCTGCTATTACACCTATAAAGCAAATCAACATGCAGCCAACAAATAGTTTGGGCAGAGTAGGCATGTGACCCAGTTCAATAGATTGTTTTGAGGGAATTTGAGAAAATCTTTGCTTTGATGAACAGAGGTGGGTTTTATTCTTGTTTTTGTTTTTTGTTAATTAATTAATTTATTTGACTGCATCGAGTCTTAAGTTGTGACATGCTGATTCTTTACTTGCATCACACAGACTCTCTGGTTGTGGTGTGTGGGCCTAGTTGCCCCATGACATGTAGGATCTTAGTTCCCTGACCAGGGATGGAACCCCTGTCTCCTGCATTGGAAGGTGGATTCTTAGCCACTAGACCACCAGGGAAATCCCCAGATGTGTTCTTTGGTGATACTATGTATACATATATAGTAGAGTCATATGTGCTACTAAATAAGCTTTTCTTACAGTGGAGGTGGGGGTTTCCCTTGTGGCTCAGATGGTAACGAATCTGCCTGCAATGTGGGAGACCTGGGTTTGATCTGTGGGTCAGGAAGATCCCCTGGAGAAGGGAATGGCTACCCAATCCAGTATTCTTGCCTGGAGAATCCTATGGACAGAGGAGCCTGGTGGCTGCAGTCCACTGGGTTGCAGAAGCATCGAACATGACTTAGTGACTAAACACAACAACAGCAAAGATTTTCTTGGTTCATATGACTTGGTAAATTGTATCAGCATTTTACAGTGATCTGTTAGTGGGAGAAATCTGAAAATCACTCAACCGGCTTTTAAAAATTAGCTATGATTATCTGATAACCTAATTTGTGCCGGTTTTATTGTATATCATTTCTAAGCTTCAGATTATTTACACTGTAAAAGAGATGTTTTTAATCTCTATTTTACAAATAAATAAACAAAGTCTAGGTGAGGTTAAAGACTTACCAGGACCACATAGGATTCTAATCCATACCTGTCCCAGCATATTCTCAGCTAAACAACCTCTAAGGTTGCTTGTAACCTTGAGAAGTTAGGAGGCAGGAGTTCTGTTTTAAGCTGTCCTGGGATCAACTGCAAAACTGCCATCAACTTGCAACTTTCTATATCCTCTTACCTACTGAAACCCTGGAATAGAATTTTAAACTCAAGATTTAAGTTTAAAGTTAAAGATCAGTGCCCTGATCTTGACTAAATTAGAGGCTTTCTGAATTTATTGATTTTTAAATAATGTTATTTATTTATTTTTAGCTGTGCTGGGTCTTTGTTGCTGCTTGGGCTTTTCTCTAGTTGTGGCAAGAGGGGGCTACTCTCTTGTGGCAGGAGGGCTTCTCATTATAGTGGCTTCTCATTGGGGAACATGGGCCCTAGGGCTCTTGGTCTTCAGTAGTTGCAATTCCTGGGCTCTAGAGCACAGGCTCAGTAGCTGTGGTGTAACAGGTTTAGCTGCCCTGCAGCATGTGGGATCTTCCTGGATCAGGGATTGAACCCCTGTCTCCTGCATTGGCAGGTGAGTTCTGTACTCCTGAGCCACCAGGGGAGCCCCACGATGCTCTAAATTTAAATAGTCCTGTCCATAGCCTGGACATCTTTTGCGGGAGATGAAAGAACTTTAAAGGGTGGAATTAGACTTTTGGGGATGAATAAGTGGATTTATTGTGTTATTTCTGGATTTGGCCAAGCTGAGTTTCTCCTGTTGCAGAGGAAATGGCTTTCCCTGTTGGCTGATCTACCTACTGTTCTGATTTAATGGATTCAGGAACAACTTCTTCAGCACTTTGCTGGACACGTAGTACATTTCTAATTACTGTAGCCACTGATTTTTTCTGTAATTGCTTTTTGCTTAAAAGTTCACTGTAAGATGGAAGACCAGTAATTTTTATTCTTGAAAATTAGTGAATTTTTTAATCGGAGGATAATTGCTTTTCAATGCTGTACTGGTTTCGACCATGCAACAACTTGAATCCCCTGTCTCTTGAGCCTTCCTCCCACCCAGTAATTTTCATTTGCGCACTGCAACATTTTCAGAGAATGTTTGTGAATGTTGCTAGCAAGAAACAATGACGTGGGGCAGGGAACATAGGTGTTCTGATTCTCATTTAACAGGCAAGAAAAATTGGTGATCATTCATTCAGTTGGCAAGTGATAGGGTCTGGATGGTATCTCAAATATTTCTACTTCTAATCTTGTGTGCACTCTCATTTTACTGTAGTTATTTAGATTGTCTATCTGGAGGGGAAACAACATTGACTTTTAGCCTGAGTCTCACTTTTGTGAACAGTTCTGATGGTGGTTTTGAAAAATAAAGAAGAAAACAGTTTATTAAGTTGCACAGCTTGAGGAAAATAACAATAACCATGGCTTTTCCTTAAAAAAAAAAGTGGAGGTCCAAATTTTATGTAAGGTCTAAAAGTTTAGAGTTTGCCATAACAAAAAGTATGGATAAGTGTTTCTTTTCCATTTTTTTTTTTTTTTTTTTAGTATTTATGTATCTATTTGGCTGTTCTGGGTCTTAGTTGCAGTCCATGGGATCTTTGGTCTTCACTGAACCATGCGAGATCTTTAGTGGCAGCATATGGGATCTAGTTCCCTGACCCAGGATGGAACCCAGGCCCCCTGCATTGGGAGCTCAGAGTCTTAGCCACTGGACCACCAGGGAAGTCCCTGGGTAAGTGTTTCTGAGCCAACCACTACTTGGTCTCTGTTTCTTACAAAGAAGAGGGTGGAATTTGGATACATCCCTTTTCTGGGAGCATTGTTTTTTTTGCTTGCTCTGCGCTTGAGTGATTGCCTGATTTCTACAGCTAAATGAAGAAGTTTGTTGATGACTTTCTTTTATGAAGGAAGAAAAGTGCTGGAACTTTCCCATTTGCGTTTGAGGTTTTCAGAGGAGTTATTAACAGTTGAGGCCTTCCCAGGTGGCTCAGTGGTAAAGAATCTTCCTGTCCCAATGCAGGAGATGCAGGTTCAATTCCTGGTCAGGAAGAATCCCCTGGGGTAGGAAATGACAACCCACTACCACCTGAGAAATCCCATGGACAGATGAGCCTAGCTGGGTTGTAAAGAGTTGGACGTGATTTAGAGACTAAATAACCAACAGATGAACCTAGGTTACTTGGACACCTTGTCTTTTTCCTGAGAGGTTAATTTTTCATCTGGTTTATGCCTAATTCTGCCCCTTTGTGATAGCAAGGCAGGTATTCAGAAGCCACAAAGGTAGTCTAAAGAATACTTTGAGTGTCCCTAAACAGAGGTGACACAAGAATGACTCACCTAGAGGACAAGAACATGGTAGCTGGGTAGTTATTCAGTTCCATGTCACTTACACCAGTACTTTCTACCTTGGTTACACAAGCAAAGACACAAAGAGCTTTTAAAACATATTGGTGCCTGAGACCCATCACCTGTAGGTTGGGGGCGGGTTCTAAGCAAAGGTAGTTTTTAAGTTTCCCCAGTGATGCTAGTATGCAGTAAGGTTTGAGATTCTCCAGTTGAGGCCTCCAGTATCTTGTTCAAAACCAGGTGGGATAACCCCAAATGACAGCAGTTCTTCCTGCCAGGACATTACAGATATGTTGGGTAAGCAGTTCATCAGTACAACACAGACATTTTTCTTTTTTTAGTGAGAGTTTTTTCATGTTGGAGCATAGTTAATGACATGTTATGTTAGTTTCAAGTGTATAGGAAAGTCATTCGGTTATATACATATAGGTGCACCTATTCTTTTTCAAATTCTTTTCTCATTCAGGTTATCACAGAATATTGAGGAGAGTTCCCAGTGCTATACAGTAGGTCCTTGTTGGTTACAGTATTATACTATGACTATATAGTACACCACTGTAAATACACATTTACAGTGAAAATACACATTTCTTGAGCACCAGTGTTCTAGGTGCTGGAAATACTTCCAGGAGCAAGACTGACCCTGCCTCAACCTCCAGAATCTTGCTTTCTAGTGGGTAGAGACAAACACAGAAACACAACTGTGGTATTAAGAAGGAGACACACTGAGTAATTAGGTGTCAAGGAAGGCCTCTAAGAGGAACCATTTTCGCAAAACCTGAAGGAGCAGCTGAACCCAGAGCCTATGGTAAGGCAGAAGGAATAGAGGGTGAAAAAATCCCAAGACAAGGAGAGGGGTGTGTTTGAGGAACAGAAAAGCCTGCAGTCCCTTTCCTTTATCTAGAAAGGGGAGTGGCAGAGAGTGAGCAAGCTCTAGCCTGACAGTACTTAGAGTTTGCACACATCGCTCAGCGTGTCCCTGCCAAACAGCACACACTCTGCAAAGGGAACCCAAAGAGAAGTGTCCCCCAGGAGTCAGGGTACTGTGTGCTGGACACAGGGTTCCACAGGATTAGCCAAAAATTGCTAACTATGAGAAAAAGCTAGGCAGACCTCTGTGACACTGAGATAAATTGTGAAAAGGGGTAAATTCAATTATATACTTGCTATCCACAGGATTTGGCCTCACATTTTAATCTTTTATCTTGTTGCTAGCCATCACGCAAATACAGTCTATCAGTGTGGCAGAACTGGCCTCGTTTTCTGAAAACTGAATTTTCAGAAATTCAGTTTTCTGATATATGGTTTTTGAAGTTTCTACCCAACCAAATATTTTGGAAGGTGGGATGTTTGTCAAATATCTGTAATGTCGGAGAAATCAAATTTATGCCTGTGGTGGTTTAGTCGCTAAGTTGTGTCTGACTCTTGCGACCCCATGGATTGTAGCCCACCAGGCTCCTCTGTCCATGAGATTTCCCAGGCAAGAATACTGGAGTGGGTTGTCATTTCCTTCTCCAGGGGATTTTCTCGACCTAAGACCCGGTCTCCTGCGTCGCAGGCAGATTCTTTACCAACTGAGAGGCTTAATTTCTATGAATATCTTGTTTTAAGAAACATCGACTCAGTTCCTTTCCTTGTTTTCATAAAGATTTCTACTTCAGTTGTGCAAGATCTGGGAATTCCCTGGTGGTCCAGTGGTTAGTACTTGTGATTTCACTGCTGAGGGCCCAAGTTCAGTCCCTGGTCAGAGAACCAAGATGAGATTTCCCAAGCCATGAAGTGCAGCCAAAAAAAAAAAAAAAAAAAAAAGTGCAGGGTTACTAACTGCTTACTGTGTAATGGTAACCAGAGGGAAAAAAAGCTACACTGATTTATTTTCAGCAAAGCTTTCTAAGGCCTCTCTGCTCTTGAATTTAAAACAATTTTTTTTTCAATCATATAACCTGGAATTAATTTTCCTGGTTGGCATGTTGTTACTCATTCTCTATAAAACAAACCATGGGGTTCAGTGCAGAGAAAACAACTATAATTAATATGTATCTTCAACCAGAATGTCCAAGAATTCCAATAATCCCCTCATGCTTTTACATAAGAGATGGTATGTTGCCCTGATAAAATAAAAGTGCTTTAAAAGATGATCTTAATAAGAAAGATAACCCTTCTGAAGAAATCCATATGAGGCAAGAAAAAAAACATTCAACTATCTTTTAAAAAAAAAATACAAGACTAAAGTAATTGTTAAAGATTTTATTCCTAACAATAATACATGAGTTCTGTAAGCTCTTTCCAAGACACAACAAGAAGTGTGAAACCTGGCCGATCGGATTATGGAAAGATGGTGACCAAATTATAGCCATGGCTATAAGGAATGAGGAAAAACAAGTCAAGAAATATTCACAGGAAACCTGGTGCAATTTTCTCTTTTTTGAAGCTGAAACAGACAAGATGGATTTCAATTGCACCAGGATGGATTTCTCCTTGAAATAAGATGCCCATATACCTCTAAAACAAACTAGTTGATTAGAAAAGTACAAGTCTACAGTTTGCATCAGTCCTTAGGCTCAGTGATGTAGAGCATACTTTTTTTTTTAAGTACACCAATCACAGTACCTGTAAGTTAAGTACTAGGAAATTAGTAAAAATAACTCATTAGTGGGTGTTTATTTACGTTACAAAATTTGTCACAAGGCACAGGACCATGCCCATTTTTTCATTGTTCTTTTCTTTTCTTTTTTGGCCGCACTATGAGGCTTTCAGGATCTTCGTTCTCTCACTAAGTAAGGATTGAACCCACATACTCTCTGACATACTGTTTTTGAGATCTCTACCTCACCAGACTTTCTGGAAGGTGGGATGTTTTTCAGATATCTTCGTGTGTGTGTGTGTGCGCTCAGTTGTGTCCGACTCTTTGTGACCCTGTGGACTGTAACCCTCCAGGCTCCTCTGTCCGTGGGATTTCCCAGGGAAGAATACGGGAGTGGGTCGCCATTTCCTACCCCAAGGGATCTTCCCAACCCAGGGATCAAACCCGTGTCTCTTGCATCTCCTGCATTGGCAGGTTGTTTCTTTACCGCTGCGCCACCTGGGAAGCCCAAATATCTGGAATGGAGAAATCAAATATAAGCCTGGAGAAGGCTTAATCTCTATGACTTTCCTGTTTTCACTGCCCTCGGCTGTGAAAGCACCGAGGCCTAACCACAGGACCACCAGGGAATTCCCATCCACAGATATTCTTTAAAATATTTGTTGAATGAATCAATTTCTTAAATAGCAGCTGCACGTCATACATTTCATCCCCTCAAACTTGATTTAGAAACTTCTCCAGGAGTGCTTATGTTACCCAAAGAAAAGCCGATGGACAGAGAGAGGGAATAAGATGCTCAGGATGTCTTATCAAGGAAAACAGCAAAACCTCTTTTAAGAACAGGACAAGCAATTGTGGTTTGTTTGTTTGTTTGTTTGTTTTACTATGCCATGAAGCATGTGGGATCTTAGTTCCCTGACCAGGGATCAAACCCAGACCCTTGGCAGTGACAGCGTGCAGTCCTAGCCCTGAACCGCCAGGAAATTCCCAAGACAAGCAACTGTAGAAAATCAAAACAGTGGAGAGATTTGAACTGTCAAGTAGGATCATGCTTTGAGGTATATGCCTAACTAAAAGCAGGGGATAAAATAGATACAATTTAGACTCTAAAATCTTTCCCTGATTAAGTAGGCCTAAGATAAGAGTCTGAAGATCGGCTGCCTGGCTGAATACATCCTTTGGATGTTTTTATCTGCAGCCTCTAGATTTGAAAACAGTGCTGAACATGCTTTTAATTGATCTTTGAGGTGCTCTAAGCTGCAACTGAAAGCCGACCCTCTTTTCTATTTGCTTGAACAAGAGCCTGAGAAGGAAAGCTAAAGAGCTTTTTCTAGTGATGTCCTTTATCCCTGTTCTAAAAAGAACCTGTATTCTCCATGGAATTCAGGAAATTTCACAACACCCAAGGGCTAATGTGAAGTTAGTTTTTACTCACTACTGAAGGAAATGGGAGTGCACTCTGGGATTCTTGCTTGAAAAATCCTCTGGACAGAGGAGCCTGGCAAGTTATAGTCCATGGGGTCGCAGAATCAGACAGAACTGAGTGCATGCACTCACACATACATGAACCAACTAAAGTTCCTTTCAGATTCTTTTCCTAAAGTGGAAAAGTATCTAAGCTCCTCAAGCTGCTACTCATAATTGCAGAAGGATGGAAATCATGTTAGATTCCGTAATATAATGGAGCATAAAATATTTTAAGTTACGAATCTACATAAAATGTGTAAAAGATTACAAACGTATACTCTGTGCAAGAACATTTGCTCTAGTGCCTCAACCTGTGAATGAATATCAAAGACGATGAATGAAAAAAGATTTTATCTACACACATTTTTTTCAGTATTTATTACCAATAATTCATGATTATTTATATGGGAATAACAATCCCATCTTCTGTAGCCAGCACAGTTCCTGGCCTGGTAGACATACATGGTAAGGATATTTAAATGCATATAAATTACCCCAAAGTCACCAAACTGGTGAGCCCAGTGTGAGAAATAACAGTGCTGCTCCAGTAATCTTCAGATTAAAAGATTATTTTTTTTTAATTTTATTATTTTTTTTAATTATTGTTTTAGCCATACATTGTTATGATATCACCATGGGTTTACATATGCTTCCCCTCCGGGTCCCCCCTCCCTCCTCCCTCCCCCCCGGGAAATCTCGCTGCACCAGTCCCGAGCATCAATCCTGGGCTGGCGATTGATTAGACACATGACAATTAACATGCTTCAATGCCCTTCTCCCATCTCATCCCACCCTTACCCTCATCCACAAAGTCCACAAGTCTATTCTATACATCTGCGTTCCTTTTGTTGTCTCCCATGTTGGGTTCTCATTACTGTCTTTCTAAATTCCATATATATGTGTTAATATACTGTATTGTTGTTTTTGCTTCTGGCTTACTTCACTCTGGATAATGGGCTCCAGTTTCGTCCATCTGAGTAGAATTGCTTCAAATGAATTTTTTTTTAATGCTGAGTAATATTCCATTGTGTATATATACCACAGCTTTCTTATCCATTCGTCAGTTGATGGGCATCTAGGTTGCTTCCATGTCCTGGCTATTGTAAACAATGCAGCGATGAACATTGGGGTGCACGTGGCTCTTTCAATTCTGGTTTCCTCGGTGTATATGCCCAGCAGTGGGATTGCCGGGTCATATGGCAGGTCTATTTGCAGCTTTTTAAGGAACCTCCACACTGTTTTCCATAGTGGCTGTACTAGTTTGCATTCCCACCAACAGTGTAAGAGGGTTCCCTTTTCTCCACATCCTCTCCAGCATTTATTGCTTGTAGACTTTTGGATGGCAGCCATTCTGACTGGTGTAAAGTGGTACCTCATTGTGGTTTTGATTTGCATTTCTCTGATAATGAGTGATGTTGAGCATCTTTTCATGTGTTTGTTAGCCATTTTTATATCTTCCTTGGAGAAATGTCTGTTAAGTTCTTTGGCCCACTTTTTAATTGGGTTGTTTATTTTTCTAGAATGGAGCTGCAGGAGTTGTTTGTAAATTTTTGAGATTAATTGTTTGTCTGTTGCTTCATTGGCTATTATTTTCTCCCATTCTGAAGGCTGTCTTTTCACCTTGCTTATAGTTTCCTTTGTTGTGCAAAAGCTTTTAATTTTAATTAGGTCCCATTTGTTTATTCGTGTTTTTATTTCCAATATTCTGGGAGGTGGGTCATGGAGTATCCCGCTTTGGATTATAGCAGAGAGTGTTTTGCCTATGTTATCCTCTAGGAGTTTTATAGTTTCTGGTCTTATGCTTAGATCTTTGATCCATTTTGAGTTTATCTTTGTGTATGGTGTTAGAAAGTGATCTAGTTTCATTCTTTTACAAGTGGCTGTCCAGTTTTCCCAGCACCACTTGTTAAAGAGGTTGTCTTTTCTCCATTGTATATTCTTGCCTCCTTTGTCAAAGATAAGGTGTCCATAGATGCGTGGATTTATCTCTGGGCTTTCTATTCTGTTCCATTGATCTATGTTTCTGTCTTTGTGCCAGTACCATACTGTCTTAATGACTGTGGATTTGTAGTATAGCCTAAAGTCAGGTAGGTTGATTCCGCCAGTTCCATTCTTCTTTCTCAAGATTGCTTTGGCTATACGAGGTTTTTTGTATTTCCATACAAATTGAGAAATTATTTGTTCTAATTCTTTGAAGAAGACCTCTGGTAGCTTGATAGGAATTGCATTGAATCTATAGATTGCTTTAGGTAGTATACTCATTTTCACTATATTGATTCTTCCAATCCATGAGCACGGTACATTTCTCCATCTGTTTGTGTCCTCCTTGATTTCTTTCATCAGTGTTCTATAGTTTTCTATATACAAGTCTTTTGATTCTTTAGGTAGAAATACTCCTAAGTATTTTATTCTTTTTGTTTCGATGGTGAATGGAATTGTTTCCTTAATTTCTCTTTCTGATTTCTCACTGTTAGTGTATAGGAATGCCAGGGATTTCTGTGTGTTGATTTTGTATCCTGAAACTTTGCTATATTCACTGATTAGCTCTAGTAATTTTCTCGTAGAGTCTTTAGGGTTTTCAATATAGAGGATCATGTCATCAGCAAACAGAGAGAGTTTTACTTCTTCTTTTCCAATCTGTATTCCTTTGATTTCTTTATCTGCTCTGATTGCTGTGGCCAAAACTTCCAAAACTATGTTGAATAGTAGTGGTGAGAGTGGGCACCCTTGTCTTGTCCCTGATTTCAGGGGGAATGCTTCCAGTTTTTCACCATTGAGGATAATGTTTGCTGTGGGTTTGTCATATATAGCTTTTATTATGTTGAGGTATGTTCCTTCTATTCCTACTTTTTGGAGGGTTTTTATCATAAATGGATGTTGAATTTTGTCAAAGGCTTTCTCTGCATCTATTGAGATAATCATGTGATTTTTATTTTTTAATTTGTTAATGTGGTGTATTACATTGATCGATTTACGAATATTGAAGAATCCTTGCATCCCTGGGATAAAGCCTACTTGATCATGATGTATGATCTTTTTGATGTGTTGTTGGATTCTATTTGCTAGAATTTTGTTGAGGATTTTTGCGTCTAAGTTCATCAGTGATATTGGCCTGTAGTTTTCTTTTTTTGTGGCATCTTTGCCAGGTTTTGGAATTAGGGTGATGGAGGCCTCATAGAATGAGTTTGGAAGTTTACCTTCGTCTGCAATTTTCTGGAAGAGTTTGAGTAGAATAGGTGTTAGCTCTTCTCTAAATTTTTGGTAGAATTCAGCTGTGAAGCCATCTGGTCCTGGGCTTTTGTTTTTTGGAAGATTTCTGATTACGGTTTCAATTTCCATGCTTGTGATGGGTCTATTAATATTATCTATCTCTTCCTGGTTTAGTCTTGGAAAGTTGTACTTTTCTAGGAATTTGTCCATTTCATCCAAATTGTCCAGTTTATTTGCATATAGTTGCTGATAATAGTCTCTTATGATCCTTTGTATTTCTGTGTTTTTAAAAGATTATTTGCTGCTTAATTGATAAATATAATTAAAATATATCTATTCCTTTTGCTCAACATGTGTGTGTGTATATATATACATGTATACATAAATATATGAATTTAATGAATGTAATACAGTAGCAAAGTTGGAAGTTGCTGGTAGGCATTACTTTTTAAAAAACAGCTTTATTGAAATAGTATTTACCTACCATAAAAATTCACACTAAAGTGGTATTTAGTTGTACAAACATCACCACAATCTAATTTTAGAACATTTTCATTACCCCCCCACCCCCCATAAGTATATTATCAGTCATTCTTCATTCTTCATCCCTTTCTCCCCTACCCAACCGTAGGCAACCACTAATCCACTTCATTTCTCCCTTGATTCCTTAATCTGAACATTTCATGTAGATGGAACCATATATGTGGTCTTTTGTATCTGGCTCTTATCATTCTGCGGAATGTTTTCAAGCTTCTTCTATGTTGTACCAGGTCGCAGTAGTCAATCAATTCGTTTTGCGGCTGAATAATTTTCCATTGGATGTAACACTTTGGTTCAGCTCGTCATTTGATGGCTATGTGGGTTGTTTCCACTTTGGGGCTATTATGAATAACGCTGCTATGAACATCTGTGTGTAACTTATACACGTGTGTTCATCTCACTGGGGCTTCTGGGTCGTATAATAACTCTTTTTAACCTTTGGAAGGACTGCTGATCGAAGCGACTGCACCGTTTTTGAATACTTTCCTACCAGCAGTGTACGAGGGCTCTCACTTCTCCACATCCTCATGGACACTTGTTATTGCTGCTCTTTTTTATGATAGCTATCCTAATGGATGGGAAGTAATATTTCACTGTGGTTTTGATGTGCATTTCATTAATAACTACCGATTATTAAAGTGCATTTTCACCTGCATATTGGCTGTGGTATATCTTCATCAGAGAAATGTCTATTCAAAAATACTTTGCCATTTTAAAATTGGATTTTTTTTTTTTTGAAGGGAGATTCTTTACCTGCTTAATACTGGGTTGATCAAAAATTTCTTTCAGGTTTCTCCATAAGATCCAATGGAAAAACCCAAATGAAACTTTAAAATTGGATTTTTAAAAATTTTTTTAAAAATGCTGAGTTGTAAGAGATCGTTTTATGTTCTGGATACTATACCCTTATCAGGTGTATGATTTGCATATATTTTCTGTCATTCTGTAGGTGTCTTTCTTTGCATTTTCTTAATAGTGTCCTTTGAGGCATGGAAGTTTTCTATTTTGACATTCAGTTTATCTATTTTTTTCTTTGGTTGCTTGTTCAAAAGTTTTTTTATTTTAATGAAATCCAATTTATATTTTCTTTTATTCTTTATGCTTTTGGTATCATATATAAGAAACTATTGCCTAACCCAAGTTCCTGAAGATTTACTCCTGTGTTTTCTTCTTCAAGTGCTATAGTTTTACCTCTTACATTTGGGTCTATGATCCCTTTTCATTTATTCTTTTTTGTATTTGGTGTGAGGTAGGGATCCAGCTTCATTCTCTAGCACGTATAGTTGCCATTCTCAATTTAAATGTCTTGGCAGTCCTGTTGATAATCAATTGATTATAAATGTAAAGGTTTTTTCTGGACTGTCAATTCTATTCCATTGATCTATATGTCTATCCTTATGCCAGTACCACACTGTCCAATTTCTGCAATGCTGTAGTAAGTTTTGAAGTCAGGAAGTGATCATCCTCCAGCTTTCTTCTTTCTTTAAGGTTGTTTTGACTGTTCTGTGGGCATCACTTCTGTAGGTCTCACTGAAGTGGGGTCTAATCCTTGGTTTTGTCATCTTAGAATCTTTATTTTACCAGTCATTCCCCAAAGTGCACAGTACCAGAGCATTGGTTCATACTCCTCAAACTCGCAAGAAAATGCCAAGTTTGATACACTATATACATGTTCAGATATTCCTTTCT
The DNA here is from genome assembly GCA_007570785.1 of Antilocapra americana. Taxonomy (NCBI): domain Eukaryota; kingdom Metazoa; phylum Chordata; class Mammalia; order Artiodactyla; family Antilocapridae; genus Antilocapra; species Antilocapra americana. The sequence goes on along the minus strand of ML663568.1, from coordinate 2,309,400 downwards.
TGGTAATCTCAACCAAAATGGCTATGCAGGGAATTTCTCCTTACAAGGTGCCAAATTAGTTAATATAAGTTTCCTTAGTAAACTTGGAATTGGAAACTAAAGCTTAGGGAGGGATATAGTAATGGATAATGGCTAAGAGTTACAGGCTTTTTTAAGTTTGAATCCTATCTCTGCCACTCAGTGATTGTGTAACCAGGGCAAGATTTTGAACCCTTTCCATCTATAAAACAGGGGAGAATAATCCCTTCCTCATAGAGTCACTGTGAATGTAAAATAAAATTACAAGTATGTAATGAATACTATAATAAAGCTGGAAGTTGCTAGCTTCCTTAGTTAAACCCTTACACAGTGCTTGGGACTAGTTAGATTTCAGTAAATGGTACAAACTGGATACACCTGTAGAATGCTTCATTCAGGGTGTGAAGAACAGCTGTCTGATAGCACAGCTTACTAGAGACCTGAAACACTGTGTCTGCAGATATGGGATCTTTTGGGTTTGAAAGACTTTGGGTAGGAATGGAGCCATTTTTAGAGTGGGATACAGGGACCTAGAGAGAGCATTGCTACTGCCTGGGTGTGGATATTCCATAGCCTGAGGAACTAGTAGGCCATTATTACTAGATTTAGATGTTGATGGTTATTGATTCTTATTCATTTAAATTACAAAACGTAGTATTTACCAATGTAACCTCTAAATCCTAAACTGTAGAGCCATCCTTTGCAATGATTTTTCTAGAGTGCACATATTCAGAAACTTCAGTTATCGAGAATACTACTAAGATTTAAGAAATAAGTGAAAACTAGTTATTGAGCAGTTAAAACAGATGTCACATAACCTCATGTGCTTAATCCACAGGACAGCCCCACAGAAAATCGTTACTCAAAACTTGAAAGTCTAAACTAATAATAGAAGTTTATCTGTGTCTAAGTTCATAGTACAATACAATCATTCAGTTCAGTCCAGTTCAGTCGCTCAGTCATGTCTGACTCTTTGCGACCCCATGAACTGCAGCACACCAAGCCTCCCTGTCCATCACCAACTCCCGGAGTCCACCCAAACCCATGGCCATCAAGTCAATGATGCCAGCCAGCCTTCTCATCCTCTGTCATCCCCTTCTCCTCCTGCCTTCCATCTTTCCCAGCATCAGGGTCTTTTCCAATGAGTCAGTGCTTCGCATCGGGTGGTCAAAGTATTGGATCAGTCCTTCCAATGAACACCCAGGACTGATCTCCTTTAGGATGGACTGGTTGGATCTCCTTGCAGTCCAAGGGATTCTCAAGAGTCTTCTCCAACACCACAGTTCAAAAGCATCAATTCTTTTGTGCTCAGCTTTCTTTATCGTCCAACTCTCACATCCATACATGACCACTGGAAAAACCATAGCCTTGACTAGACGGACCTTTGTTGGCAGAGTATGTCTCTGCTTTTTAATATGCTGTCTAGGTTGGCCATAACTTTCCTTCCAAGGAGTGTCTTTTAATTTCATGGCAGCAGTCACCATCTGCAGTGATTTTGGAGCCCAGAAAAATAGTCAGCCACTGTTTCCCCATCTATCTGCCATGAAGTGATGGGACCGGATGCCATGATCTTACTTTTCTGAATGTTGAGCTTTAAGCCAGCTTTTTCACTCTCCTCTTTCACTTGCATCAAGAGGCTCTTTAGTTCTTCTTCCCTTTCTGCCATAAGCGTGGTGTCATCTGCATATCTGAGGTTATTGATATTTGTCCCTGCAATCTTGATTCCAGTTTGTGCTTCCTCCAGCCCAGCGTTTCTCATGATGTACTCTGTTATAAGTTAAATAAGCAGGGTGACAATATACAGCCTTGATGTACTCCTTTTTCTTATTTGGAACCAGTCTGTTCCGTGTCTAGTTCTAACTGTTGCTTCCTGACCTGCATACAGGTTTCTCAGAAGGCAGGTCAGGTGGTCTGGTATTCCCATCTCTTTCAGAATTTCCCAGTTTATTGTGATCTACACAGTCAAAGGCTTTGGCATAGTCAATAAAGCAGAAATAGATGTTTTTCTGGAACTCTCTTGCTTTTTCAATGATCCATTGGATGTTGACAATTTGACCTCTGGTTTCTCTGCCTTTTCTAAAATCAGCTTGAACATCTGGAAGTTCATGGTTCATGTATTGCTGATGTCTGGCTTGGAGAATTTTAAGCATTACTTTACTAGCGTGTGAGATGAGTGGAATTGTGCAGTAGTTTGAGCATTTTTTGGCACTGCCTTTCTTTGGGATAGGAATGAAAACTGACCTTTTCCAGTCCTGTGGCCACTGCTGAGTTTTCCACATTTGCTGGCATATTGAGTGCAGCACTTTCACAGTGTCATCTTTCAGGATTTGAAATAGGTCAACTGGAATTCCATCACCTCCACTAGCTTTGTTCCTAGTGGTGCTTCCTAAGGCCCACTTGACTTCACATTCCAGGATGTCTGGCTCTAGGTGAGTGATTTCACCATCGTGATTAGCTGGGTCGTGAAGATCTTTTTTGTCTAATTCTTCTGTGTATTCTTGCCACCTCTTCTTAATATATTCTGCTTCTGTTAGGTCCCTACCATTTCTGTCCTTTATTGTGCCCATCTTTGCATGAAATATTCCCTTGGTATCTCTAATTTTCTTGAGGAGATCTCTAGTCTTTCCCATTCTATTGTTTTCCTCTATTTCTTTGCATTGATCTGTTGAGGAAAGCTTTCTTATCTGTCCTTGCTATTCTCTGGAACTCTGCATTCAAATGGGTATATCTTTCCTTTTCTCCTTTGCTTTTCGCTTCCTGTCTTTTCACAGCTATTTGTAAGGCTTCCTCAGTCAGCCATTTTGCTTTTTTGCATTTCTTTTCCTTTTTCAGTCACGGACAACTAGCCAATCTGAGCACATAGAATCATTAAAAAAAAACAAACAAACAAATGAAAACAGGAAACAAGGTTGTTAGGTAGAAGAATGGAGAAGTGTCAGCTCAGTAGTGACAAAGGGGACATAAAACAAACAGATGTAAATCTAAAGTAATCATAAAACAGCATTCTAGAGGTAATTTTTTTATAGAGACATAGATCTACATAATTTTAAGGGCATTCATTGGTCATGATAGAATGCAATAATGGTAATAATGATAATGATGCTCCTTAATCACCAAGCATGTATTTTTCAAAGGCCTGTATTCAAGAAAACGTGGATTTTCTTGGGGAGAGGAGTTCTGTAAAGTAGGTAAAGGTTTCATTTAAATGGAGTATCTTGCCGGATAAATGAGATGTTACCGGCCTTAGATTTGACTCAGCAGGTAGAATTTGCAAGCTAAAGTGGCATTCAAATAAGTAGTGTAGAGAGCTCAAAAGTGAACTTTTTTTGTGTGTATTCTTATCCTAGCGTGTAGTTGTCATTAAGTATCAAGGGGAATCGAAACTATAATTGTACCTTCTCCCTCAGCAGGGTTTTCTCCCAGCCCTTTCAGTATCTCAGCTAAACAATGTTGTGTTGATCTACTCGGGACAGCCTTCATAAAAAGTGAAATTCCTTGGCAACTAGCTGTCTGTATACTGCAGCCATTCCATTCTGCTAGTCAGACATAAACAAGCACAGTGACACTGCTCTGTCTTTCTTTGTGAAGACAGAAAGTCAAGAGATTTCTGTCAACTGCAAGTGCAGTGCAAGTCGTTCAGTCGTGTCTAACTCTGCGACCCCACTGACTATACAGTCCATGGAATTCTCCAGGCCAGAATACTGGAGTGGGTAGCCTTTCCCTTCGCCAGGGGATCTTCCCAACCCAGGGATCGAACCCAGATCTCCAACACTGCAGGCGGATTCTTTACTAGCCGAGCCACAAGGGAAGCCCAAGAATACTGGAGTGGGTAGTCTATCCCTTCTCAAAGTGAATGTTAAATATCACCCTCCTTGGATTGGAAAGGGAACAAACAAGGTGGTATGCATATTGCAGGCAGATGATTTACCGGCTGGGCTGTGAGGTAAGCCCGACTGAACTTGTAACCTTCCATTATTTTGTCTTCTCTCGTTCTAATATGGATGTTAAAGTCGGTCCGGTATTAAAGCCAACTCAGGACCTGCGAGACCGATAGAATTTTTAGAATCGGAAGGCTTTTAGAAAATGTGTCCAGCCTCTCCACTTCACAGAAGGGAAAACCGAGGCCTTGGGACACATTATGATTTAATGTAGGTCACCCAGTTAATTAGTGACAGGGTAGGAACCCAGGTGTCCTCAGGCCTTTGTAAGCCAGTGGTTTTCTAGTATGCTCCCTAGTCTTGAACCAGTTCCTCCCCTCCTTTTTTTCTGGGGTGGGGGGTGGCGGTGAGAGTGGGAGGAGGTTGTTTTTTCTTTTCCTTCCTAGCAGTGCAATTTAGAACACGGGCCTGATCATGGGGATGACGAGGTGTCAGCCCGGCTCTCCACCACTTGAGGTGCGCGCGCTCTCTCTAGATGGGAACATGGGGCTGGGTCTCTCCTTCGCCTGGCGCCCCTTTCGTGGTTGGCGCTTAGCACCTGGACTGCATCGCTGTATCATCGCGGCGAAACTCTCCTGGCTCCCGATCTTACGGCACAGGCGTGTGCCACCGCCGTCTCGGAGCGAAGGGAGAACCTGGGGTCCGAAATCACGACAGTGCCAAGAGGGAGGCTCCGGAACCCCTCCCGGTTCCTCGGCGGACCCCAGCCCGGAGGGGAAATGCCCAGCGAGTGAGTGACCTCGGCGCCGACCCCGCCGCCGGTCAGCTCGCGGCCGGGGTGTGTCCGCCGGGCCTGACGTGGCGGCGGGGCCGCGGGGAGGGGAGAGGCCGCCGCGAGGGCGCGGCCTGACGTGGCGGCCGCGGCGGGGCGGCGAGGGGAGCCCGGGCCACTGCACTGCCCCGCGCTCCGGCCAGAGGGCGCCCGGCCCCAACGCTTCCCCGCCCCGAGGCCGCCCAGGGCTCCCGGAGTAACCGCACCGGCGATTGGGTCGGCGGCGCGGCGGGGCCATGTTGGAGCCGGGCAGCGACCCCGCCTCCCGCCGCCCTCCGCCCCAGGTCAGACCGGGTCGTGTGGGAAGGGGAGCGACCGAGAGGAATCCTCCCTCCCCGGCGGCCCGGCGCGGCGCGAGCGGCGGCGGGAGCTGCCGCGGCCTCGGCCGCCCCTCCGAGCCCGGGCCAATCAGCGGCGCGGGCACAAATATGCAAATGGCGCGCCGGTGCTGCCGGAGTGCCGCTCGCAGGGGCTGGTGGGGTCGCGCTGGGGGAGTGAACCGGGCCAATCAGGCGGGTGCGTGGCGGCGCGGGGGAGGCGGTGCCCCTTCACTCCTCCCTCCGCTCCCTCCCGGCCCCGCGCTGACAGGGGGGCCTGGCCGCGCCGCCGGTAAGTGCCGCCGCCACCCGTCGCAGCCACCCGCCGCCCCCGGCGCGGGGAGGAAGCCCCGGGGGCGCCCCGGGGCCGCGGCCGCGGCTCAACTGGTGGGGGGAGGCGCGGGCGGGTTCTGTCATCCGGGTGGTCGCCGGAGGCCGCCCCCGCCCGGCCAGCCGCGCGTGTCAGTCTCGGTCGAAGCGCGGGGCGGCGGGGGCGCCTCCGTCATGGCGAAGCCCGAGAGCCCGCGAGCGGCGGTGAGTACGTGCCGCCGCCGCTCGGCCGCGGTGGGGGCGGGGGGTCGGGGCAGGCCCGGCCGCCTCGGGGCCGCCGAGGTCGGGGGCCGGCGCTCGGGGGCGGGCGGGCGCCGGGGGAGGCCTGGGAGGGGGCGCTGCCCGCACGTGCGGCCCAGCCCGCCCGCGGCCCGCCCCGCGCCTGTCATGGCTGCGGGCAGCTGCCCCCGCCTCCCGGCCCGCAGACCCCGGGGTCGGGACCGGGTCGCGGAGCCTGTTGCGTCGGACGGACGTGAGGGCAGGGCGGGCAGGGCGTGGGTGGGCAGGAGCCCCCTCCTCCCTCCGCGTTCGAGGTCGGGGCCTCCCCGTCCGCTCGCTTCCCTCCCGAGGGTCGGGCTTCCCTCCATCCTGCAGCTTCGTCCCCCGCCCGCCTGCTTTCTCGCCTCCGTGACTCATGACAAGGCGTCCCGCGCGAGTGCTGGGTGCCCTCGAGCCCGGGACGCCCCCGGCGCTTTCCCAGGCCTGGGCGTCCGGGTTACGACCGCAGTGCCGCTCTGAGATACCCCGCCCCGAGGGCCTCTCCACGTCTGCAGCGGGGCCCCGACCCCACCAGCCCCTGTGTGTGTCGGGCCTCCAACGTGACTGCTGCTTTCTTGGCATCTGGGTGTGGGACGTGATGGGTGGTTCCAGGGCTCTCTTCGCGACATCCATCCCAAAGCCACGCACGACCCGGAAAGCCTGGGTGTCTGGCCTGTCGCAGTCGCCAGCTCAAAGTGGTTTCTGTTTGTTCCTTTTTTGGTTTTGTTTTTCCCTCTCCCCCGCCCCTTTTCTTAAGGAAAATCAAACTTTTCAGAACAAAGTAGACGAGGGGCTTTTTTGTTTTTAAATTGTGATTATTTACCAGTGTTACACAGTTACTTTCTTGGAAGACTAAGATTTGACTCTATAGTGACTTTTAATCAATTTCTGTGAAATACTTGTAAGTACTTAAGAGCCACTCCCCATTAAATAAAGTTTATCTTCATGAATGCAATTATTATTATCACAGTTTAATTTCTCAGTTTTGCGTTCTACTTCTCAGCTTTTCCTTTTCTCTGATTTCAGTCTCTAGTTTTACTTAAGCATCTATGATCTTGAACAGAATTTTTGTTAATATTACTTAGCCTAAACTCTGCATAAGTGTACAGGTACTTAGAACCATTAGGTTTACAAATACTTGAATGTATAGAAAGGGAACTTAATGGGGGATTCCTCTTTGCAGGGGGGATGGTTGCTGTGTTTGGTTTTTGGTTTTTGCAATGCACAAGGATGAACTTAGTCTTTCTTTTATGTTAAATATACAGAACTTGAGTTTAAATGTGACTTTTTGCTAATAGGTAGCACAGAGCCTTACATATGACCAAAATTTGATAAATACTATTTTTGGGTTTCCTGGGTGGTCAGTTGTAAAGAATCCTTCACCGCAGGAGACTTGCAGGAAACTCAGATTCCATCTCTGGGTCAGGAAGATCCCTGGAGGAGGAAATGGCAACTCACTTCTTTATTCTTGCCTGGGAAATCCCATGGGAAGAGCCTGGCGGGCTACAGTCCATGGGGTCCCAAAAGAGTTGGACGTGACTGAGCAACAAAATATTTTTTGTAAAATAATAAAATGTTTTTTATTAAACAACAAAAGATTTACTAAATGAAAAATATCTATCGCTACTATGTAGCTTTTAGGACTTTTCTATTTATATTGCCTTGTTATTGTTTAGTCACTAAGTCGTGTCCGACTTAATTGTGACCCCCATGGACTGTAGATCAATCACCAGGTCCCTCTATCGATGGGATTTCCCAGGCAAGAATACTGGAGTGGGTTGCCATTTTCTTCTACAGGGGAGGTATTCCTGACCCAAGGCTAAAACGTGCATCTCCTACATTAGCAGTCAGATTCTTCGCTGTTGTTGTTCCGTTGCTTAATTGTGTCTTATTCTTTGTGACCCCATGGACTGCAGCACACCAAGCTTGCTTGTCATTCACTGTCTCCTGGAGTTTGCTTAAACTCATGTCCATTGAGTCGGTGATGCCATCCAACCATCTCATCCTCTGTTGCCCTCTTCTCCTCCTGCCCTCAATCTTTGCCAGTATTGGGGTGTTTTCCAGTGAGTTGGCTCTTCACATCAGGTGACCAGAGTATTGGACTTCAGCTTCAGCATCAGTCCTTCCAGTGAATATTCAGGGTTGATTACCTTCAACCTGGTTTGATCTTGCTGTCTAAGGTGGATTCTTTACCATTGCCCTTCTGTTGCCTTCACATTAAATAGTTATGGTATACTCCAAAGTCTTGGCAGGTCTCAGTCCTTGGGGCGTTTCCTATGAAATCCACCTCATGTAATATAGACATAAAATGATCTGAGCAAAAAACAAAGTAGTTGCCTCCCAGGTTTGCCTCTGGTATCTCTGTCATCCTTGAACAGTTTTAGGATAGTGGGTATTGTAGTTTAAAAACAAAAACTGTAGTGATTGGTTAACTAGGAGAAAATGGTGTCCTAAGGATATTGGAAATAATATTAGGAAAAAAATATTGTGCTGGTGTAACCAGTAAAGCCTTCTTGTCTTGGACGGAGTGCTGATTGGAGAGAATCAGGACTTTGTCAGTTTACTAGCTGTATAGTTGTCAAGTTAATTAAATGCTGTGAACCTTCATTTTTCTCCCATTTAACAAGTCTGTGTTTCTAAATATCCCTAGGTTTTTCTCTGAAATGCAAATTACTCTTGGACTTAAGTTTTCAAAAAGGTAGAGATTTTGAAAGAAATAGTGGTATTTCGGGTCAATTGGCCCTTCTGGGAAACATTTTAGAATAGCCTCAAGTGAGTAAGTATGAATAAAGGTTGGAGAGCACTGTTGTCAGTGGAAAAAGCCCATGACAAGAAAAGATGAATGAAATCAAAGCCTTTTCAACTTGGAAGTATCTTTAGATACTTCTAACTCGAAACCCTGTATCTAATATGACTGCATGCCTTCCATAAGACACTGAACTAACTACAGGTTGGTAGTTTACCTATGGAAATAAGATAGAATTGAAGCAGAGGCTTGTGTAAATTTAGGACAGGGAACTGAATGAAGTAGTATTACAGATTTAGAAGTAAAACCTATTGAAGCTTCTACCAATAGTAGAATGAAAATGTCGGTACATATGAATATTTTAGATTTTCTGAAGAGTTGGATCATTGATAGAAATGTAACACAAGAAAAAGTCAACTATTATACTTTGACAGCAAAGGGGAAAAAAAAGTCTCAGATCAAAGTCTGAAAAGGAAAATTGAATGTGATTGAAATAATCTATTGGGGAAATTTCATCAGGTGTTAGTATAATGAATAAAGAAGATAGCAATGAGAACATGGAAACTTGAGGTAGTTGGTCAGAGTGAAAATGAATTATGAAAACTAATTATGAGAGTGTGTTGTCATAAATGTTTGAAAAACTCTAAAAGCCAAAGACTGGAATTAGAAGGGATTCATGGAGACTGAGATAGAATGATTTTATTGTAACCTTTCAAATGTTTTGTAGATGTTGTGGTCTTAACATGATTAACATGCTTTAGCAAAATACAGGTTTAGCTTTTTTACACTTATCTACCTTGCAGATATAAGTCACCACATTCCAGTTTTGTAACTGTCTTCTAACACTTTGTGTCTCTTTACTCCTGATTTGGGCTTGATTCCCATACATTCCACCTTTCTGAGTTTTACCAGTCTGTGAATTCTCAAGTCAAATTCTACCTTGTGAGTAAAATCATCTCGTAACCATTGTAGCCCTTAAGGTTTTCTCCTTCCCGTGAAATCATAGCATTATTATTTGTCTCACTTTTTGACATTGTGTAGTTTCCTGTCATTCCTTCTATTATATTGCCTTTGAGTTTGCTGGAATGTGTTTTGCTCTTTTCTTTTAGAAGCAGTTGGAAAGTTGAAAGAGTGATGGTGAGGAACCCAAAGGAGGGGAAGCCAGTTAGAGCTGTAATGTGTTTCCTGGACTCCAGGTCATACACATTCATCCATCCATTAAGCAGATTTATTAAGTAGTCCTTTAATTTAGGAATTTATTATATGTACTATAATGTGATCTCTGCCTTTCTAGAATATACAGTGTAATCGTGTAAACACATAATGAACAAGCAATAAACAAATGTCAGATTACAACTTGGGATGAATACGGTAAGGGAAGACAGAGTGCTATGAGAGGGAAAAATGGAGAAGGTTTTAGTTTGTATGGTCAGAGAAGGCCTATCAGGGGGTGCTGTTTAAGTCACAACGTAAAGGCTTAAGAAGCCAGGCAGGAAAAGAGATTCCTAGAATGGAGAAAAATACATATGAAGGCAAGAAAATGATTAATACATTGAAGAAATGAAATTCAGGATGGCAAGAGTATAATGGAGGGAGACCACACAGGATGAAATGAGAGAGGCAGAAAGCAGATCGTGTAGGGCCTTGCAGGGCACGCTAAAGACTTTTGGGTTTTACTAAGGACATTTCAGTCATTGAAGATTTTGAAGCAGAGGAGTAATATACTTTGATTTTTAAAATATCACTTTTGTTTAGATTGGAGCTAAAGGCAAGAGTGAAAGCAAAGACATGCTACTATTGTCATTGAGGTAAAACACAATGATAACTGAAACTAGGGTAGCAGCTATAGAGATTAGGGAATTAAAAAGGTGATATATGTGTATATGTATATATAAAATTTGGTTTGATAGAGACAAAGAGATGGGGATGATAGAGAAATTGACAACTTCTTGGTAAACTGAATGTAAATGAAAGGTGTCAAAAATGGCCTCCAGGTTCCTGGCTTGAGGAATTAGGTGGTGGTGAGATGTACTGAGAAGAAGACGAGGCAGAAAGAAGATTTGGTGAGAAAGTTTTGAATACTGTCCCTACACAGGTGTCTTCAGTAGGTGGGGATTGGTTTTACCTGAGTGGTAGCTGCCTTAGTCAGGATAGCTTTAGCTGTGTGTGTGACACCATACTGTGACATGTTCATAGCTTGTGTTTTGAAAGGAAGGAGTAGACTTCCTATTTATGTTAGAAAAATTGGTAACTGAAATTATCTTTTTAACAGTGTTCTTCAGTTTTTGAATGTTTCTGAATATCTCAATGTAGATTGGGCTTCCCTTGTGGCTCAGCAGATAAAAGAATCACCTGCAATGCAGAAGACCTGGGTTCGGTCCCTGGGTTGAGAAGATCCCCTGGAGACAAGAAAGGCTACTCATTCCAGTATTCTGGCCTGGAGAGTTCCACGGACTGTATAGTCCTTGGGGTCACAAAGAGTCAGACAAGGCTGAGCAGCTTTCACTTAATGTAGATTACATGGATGGGGAGGTTTAAGAAAAAAAAAAAAACTTGAATGTAGTATTAGATGGGTTTATGTGTATTACTTGGGTGATGGTGCAGAATACAAGTCTTGTAGTTTTGATATCCTCAGGAAATCAGCAGTCTTTAAAGTTATTAGCTTGTAAGTAGCCTGATAGTAAACGTATCATTTTTAATGTGGCTTCTGGTGCTTAAGAGTAAAAAGTATAGTTTAGGTTATTAGTAGCTATTGTTTATCAAGTAGCTACAGATGTTGATATTTTTGTTATAATTTGGCATAAGTAAGTGAAGTTAGCTAAATGAATTTAAGGGTTTTTTTTTTTATTTTTTTGAAGTGGGGGTGGTTTGTGTTTTAAAACTTTTTTTAACCACTAAGTTTGGATGTTATTGCTCCAAACAGGCATGGTTTGAAATTTGAGGAGGGGGATATTTATCTTTCTTGGCCATTGGTTATGTCAGGTTAAGTTCCTGACTAAGCAGCAGCCCTCTGTTGAAAATCAGGGGAATTTCCTGGTAGTCTAGTGGTTAGGATTTCTTACTTTCACTGCTGAAGGCCCTGGTTCATTCCCTGGTTGGGGGCCTAAGATCCTGTAAGTCATGTGGCACACCCCCCCCAAAAAAGGAATATTGGAAATCAGTGGTTATTCACCTGAAAGATAAGTGCTAATATATCTTACTAGGTTTTTTTTGTTTTTTGTTTTTATAAAAAGGAAAAGGTGGTGAGGATAATGTGTAAGTTTCATATATTTTGCGTAAAATGTTTTGCCTTAAAATTTTGTACCTTACAACAGTTTGAGTAAATTAAAAATTGTTTTCATCGAATTAGCTAACTTGAATTCAGTATGTTTCTGCATTTTCTTGGTTATTTTGAAAGAGTTGCAGTAATTTTATGGGGGCAGAAACTGAAGTACAAGAGGTTAACAAGCATATAGGTATTTGGAAAATGGAGTTAGTGTAGAATTTATTTTCAATATTTATTTTTGCATTGAAGGATAGAAAACAAAATGATTTTATTTGTACATTTATGTTTTTTGTTAAGGTAGGAGAGATTTGCTCTCACCTAAGGTTAGAAGGGACATAGGTAATTGTGGAGGGTGATTAAAGATCCCCCAGAGTTGAACACATAAGGCCTTTTGAAAGACTGGATGGAATCGTGACTATTAGGAGGTGAAAAATTAATCTTTGGGAAGGAGTCATACTTCCTCTTTTGAAAAGAGTGTAATAGACGAAAGAAGGAATAGATTCAAAGACATATACATGCTTTGATAAAGATGATTGGTGAATTTCAGCTGAAAAACCTCATAAAACTAAGGCAAAATTGTTTGGGGTGAAAATGGGGAAGTTAGAATTGCAGAATTGGGAGAAAAACATAAAAGAACTGCAAAGAGATATCCCTAAAGCCTGGGAAAGTGAGTTTAAACATTAAGCAAAAGCAGGGACCGCATTGAAGGCAAATGTTAGGTGCCAGGCATGTGATAAGTGTTAGAAATATTATAAATATTGAAATTGTTAGTAGAAATGGACTGAGGCAAGGAGGTAGAATTATAGTGGTGATGTTAATAAAGTAATGTGGGTTGATTAAGTGTAAAAGGACCCAGTGGTATTGAAAATGATGAGAGGGCAGCATTGGAGACAATTAGTGAAAGAGTTTGAGGAGGTCTAGAGAAGTCTAACAGCCTTTGGAAGGTTTGGATGACTAGGTTCTTGGGAAGTCAGAAAAGAGATAAGAGGTATGAGAGGGAAGTCAAAGTTACTCAGTCGTGTCCAACCCTTTGCTACCCCACGGACTGTAGCCCACTAGGCTCCTCTGTCCATGGAATTATCCAGGCCAGAATACTGGAGTGGGTAGCTGTTCCCTTCTCCAGGCGATCTTCCCAACCCAGGATCAAACCCAGGTCTTCCACATTGCAGGCCAATGCTTACAGTCAGAGCAAGCTACATTGAATGTGTTTCTAAACCATGCATCAACTTTGCAAGTTAAATGGTAGTGTATTTCAAATTTTGGAAAATTCTGCATTTAAATCAGTTTCCTGTTTTTAATGTTAATTGTATACACACACACATACACTTAATTTGGTTATGAGTAAGACTAATATTCAGGACCACTTAATTAAACAACTTAACCTGACTCAGTAGCAAATAGACTTTTAATCTTTCATCAATATCAGCCTCAAATTAATTTTCCCAGTTAGCTTTTACCAAGAATAGAGATGAGATTGTATTTTTAAAGATTTTCTTTGTGTGAGATGTAAACCAACACTAAATTAAGTATGAATGCCTACAGAGTAAGTAATTGAATTTAGTAAGTGGTGATCTACAGACCAGAGATGTTAATATAAGCATTACTTGAGTGCTGTTTAGATTAGTAGTTTGAGTTCTTTTAAGCCAAGGAATGCTTTGTTTTTAAAAGATCCTGCTTGAAAGCTTAATCTGTAAAATAAAAGAATATGCTGAGCGAACTCTTAGAGGGGAAGAAATGGGGGAAGGGGTAGTCTAAAGCCTTTCCTTCCTTTGGCTAAGTGTTACCCAGTAATCCAGAGAGCACAGTTTGAAAACAGCATTTACAGAATGCTTTTTGTGTGTTATTTATTTGGTTCTAGGAGATCGGTATAATTATATTACACTCCCCATTTGCAGATGAAGAAACTGAGCTTGAAAATGATTAAGTGACTTGCTTAAGATTACGTAGCCCTACTCCAATATTCTGCTCTGGGAAACCCCATGGACAGAGGAGCCTGGTGGGCAGCAGTCCACGTGGTCACAGAGTCTGACACGACTGAACAACTGAATACACACACACAACAGATGATAAAGCTGACCAGTCTCTTCAAAGCCCTTATGTTTACTTGCTGTGTTACAGGGTCCCTTGTAGAATAACTTATCAATGAAAGTGGAATCCTTTGTGGGATAACTGGGCATTAAGCTTCAGTTGGATCACTGGAGGCATTCTCATGTACGCAACTCTGTGTGTGTGTGTGTGTGTGTAGGGTAAATATATACAACCTAAAATTTACTATTTTAACCATTTTTAAGTGCAGTCCAGTGGAGGCATACTTCAGGTCATAAAAATGATATATTGTTGCTTAAAAGAATGCTTTTGAATCTCAATTTTTAGCACAGCTATTAAGGATTGAGAGGTTTTATTTTGTTCAACGTTATGACATTGAATTCTTGAAAACATTTGAGGATTTACTATGTGGCAGGAATTACACTAAATGTTCAGGATATAGATGAGTAAGAACCATTCTCTGCAATCCTCTCATTTAGTAGGGAAGACAGACAAGTAGACCGGGAATGATAATGCAATGTATAAAGTGTGGAATCCAAAAAAGGAATGCTTGGGACTTCCCTGGCAGTCCAGTGGTTAAGACTCTGGGGACATGGGTTTGATCCCTGGTTGGGGAGTTAAGATCCCACGTGCCACATGGTACGGCCCTCCAAACTCAAAACAAACAAACCAACTCTAAAATGAATGCTTAACCTTTCTAGAGGGCTCTGTGTGTGTGTATCGTGCACTAGCTTCCTAGAGATTGTAGAACTGTAGTTTGATATCAGAGCATTATCAGCTGAAGGAACAGGGGTGGTGGGAAGTGATATAGGTAAAGAGAACTTCCTGTGTGTATTAACGGAAATGTGAGAATATTTGATGAATTCAAGCAGCTCTTCAGTGTGGTTAAGTCATGGACTGTTGTTTAGTCGCTAAGTCAGGTGCGACTTTTTGCGATGCCATGGACTGTATAGCCTGCCAGGCTCCTCTGTCCATGGGATTTCCCAGGCAAGAACACTGAAGTGGGTTGCCATTTCCTTCTCCAGAGGATCTTCCCAACCCAGGGATTGAACCCACATCTCCTGTTGTTGCATGTAGATTCTTTACCACTGAGCCCGTGGGAAGACCCAGGCATGGATTACTTATGGGGAAATAGAAGCAAAAACGGGTGGAGAGGTAGTGATACCTTCAACAAAGGAATGTAAAGTGAAGTTGCTCAGTTGTGTCCAACTCTTTGCGACCCCATGGACTGTAAGGGGATCTACACGTCCCCCCACCACGCTCCTCAGTCCATGGGATTTTCCAGGCAAGAGCACTGGAGTGGGTTGCCATTTCCTTCTCCAGAGGATCTTCCCGACCCAGGGATCGAAGCCGGGTCTCCTGCATTGTAAGCAGATACTTCACCTTCTGAGCCACCAGGGAAGTCCAAAGGAATGTAATGAACAAGCAAATATATTGGGAGATGAGTTTAGGCATATAATGATACTATTTGTAGTATAAATACTTTTTTAAATGAGTTGGAAACTACGTACAATCAGATGTAACTGTCTCTTACTAATTTTTCCTCAAGGCAACATAGAATCTTGATATATGTTCCTAGTTCTACAGATCAGTAAGAAGAAAATACATATTTATTGAGCACTTACTATATTTTAGACTTCCTTCTGAACTCTGCAACAACCCTGCAGTGTGGAAGGTCAGGTGAGGAAAAAGAATTTCAAAGAACCACTGTTACAAAGCTTAGAAATGGCAGTTAGAATTTGAACGCACGACTGATTTTCTTCAACTGTGCTATGGCCGATCAGTATTTGCCAGAGATTTTTCTTATTGAGTAGTAATCTAATTTATTTTATAACTAGTTAGCTAGATGGATGCCTAATGCAGTTAATCTGAAACATACCAAGTATACAGAGAACAGAGGTAAGGATGGTCTTTTAATAGAGTTGTATAAACAAATGTAAGAGATTGGAATACATGACTTGTACAACTTCTTATGTGGGCTTCTGTGATTTAGTATGTTGTACATTAATAAAACAACCTGAATAATCTTGTCTACTGGGAAAATTTTTGAAGGATATCCTTCTGTATAACTATTAACAGGTTAGTTGATCTTTCTGTTCTAGTTTTTCCTAGTATTGATATTGTTATGTAATAGAGTCAAATTAGCCAGAGAATCTTTTTCAGTGAGGACAGTGATATTCCTGCAAGTAGTGGAAGGTTAGAACAATCTTCTGTAGCATAATTTCTATTTTAGAATTTAAGTATAGAACATTATGGGTGATGTCATCACAGGAAAAAAAATAAGTTTTTTAAAAGTTACTAGGTGTTTGGGGGGCTTCCCAATACTGGTGGCTCAGTAGTAAAGAATCCACCTGTGATGCGGGTTTGACCCCTAATCTGGGACGATCCCACGTGCCGTAGAGCAACCTAGCCCATGCACCACAACTACCGACCCTGTGCTCTTAAGCCTGGGAGCTGCAGCTGCTGAAGCCCCTGCGCGGGGTCTGCTGAAGCTCGTGCGCCCTGGAGCCTGTGCTCCTCAGCAAGAGAAGCCACC
The DNA here is from genome assembly GCA_007570785.1 of Antilocapra americana. Taxonomy (NCBI): domain Eukaryota; kingdom Metazoa; phylum Chordata; class Mammalia; order Artiodactyla; family Antilocapridae; genus Antilocapra; species Antilocapra americana. Next base: position 2,293,174 of record ML663568.1, on the reverse strand, counting down.
ACAATGAGAAGCTGCAACTGGAGAGTGGCCCTGCTTAACCGCAACTAGAGAAAAGCCCAAGCAGGAGCAAAGACCCAGCACAGCCAACAAATAAACAAATAAAATTATATTTTTAAAAAAATGTTTTTTAAGTAAGTTAAAACTTTCATAAATGTTTATTGGGTTGGCCTAAAAGTTTGTTGTTTCCACAGAGTAGTATGGAATAACCTGAGCGAACTTGGCCAACCTAAATATTTTAGAATATAGAGCCCATTACTTTTTATCCTCCTTGCATTTATTCTGTAAAGAAGATTTTAAGCTTTTTTCCCTGATATCTCTAGTTTGATTAGGGTAGGTGTTTTGTGAAAGTGTGAGTAAAAAATTAACCAAGTTAATTGATTAATAACACCTTCATAAGCATTCAATCCAAGCCTGTTATTGACAGGGAAATTGGTGGGGGGAGCAGATGGTTAAATATGCTGTCACACATTTAAGTAGTTCCAGGAATTAGAATTTTGGTCTCTACACTATATAGAAGAAAGTAAATAATGCTAATAGGTTTTAGTTTATAGTGTTGGGTAAGGAAATTTTTCTTTTGAATCCTTTTAGTTTACTTTGAAAATTTCTGTTTAGGCTTATAAGTCACTACCAGGTAAATTAAAGAGACAGTTGATGTTCATCAGTTTCACAGTATAATATTTTGGTTAGCCTTGAGCAGGTTAGGTCTGATAATTGGGTCACAGTTTGGGGTTTGGTATCCTGACATCTTTTACTTTACTTCCCATAAAATAGCTAAGTGTATTACACAGGGTCGATTCTGTAGGATATCATGCTTATTCACAAAGACTTTGAAAACCACTGGAAAAATTTTTAATGAACCATTAGTTCAGTTCAGTTGCTCCGTCATGTCCAACTCTTTGCTACCTCATGGACTGCAGCATGAACTGTAACATACATAAAATGGAATATTGTTCAGCCTTAAAAAGGAAAGACTTTCTGCCATGTGCTACAATATGGATGAACCTTGAATACATTATGCTAAGTGAAATAAGCCTCTTACACACATATACACAAATACTGTGTGATTCTACTTGTATGAGATATCTAATGTAGTCAAATTCATTAGAAACGGACAGTAAAATGATGTTGCCAGGAGACTAGGATTGGAGGAAGGGAAATAGTGAGTTGTTTAAACAGAAAAGATTTCGAATTTGCCAGGTGAAAAAATTCTGAAAATTGGTTGCACAAAAATCAATGTGTTTGAAACTACTGAACTGTACTTAACTGTGGTTAAGATAGTAAATTTTATGTGCATTTTACAACAATTAAAACTTTAAAATATTTTGTGTTTTGCAGATAAAAACAGTAACTTTTTGAAAAGATATGTGTACCCATGTGTAAATTGCAGCATTATTTATAATAGCCAAGATATGGAAACAACCCACATGCCCATCAAATAGAAGAATAGATTAAAAAGATATGGTATATATAGAAAAAAGAATGCAGTCTTGCCATTTGTAACAACATGTATAGGCCTGGATGATATTGTGCTAAGTGAAATAAGAGACAAATACTCTATGCTTTTACTTGCATGTGGAATCTAACAAAAGTCATAACAAAACAGAAACTGGAGTTATAGATACAGAGAACAAACGGTTACCAAAGGAAAGATGGGTGTTGGGGAGGAAAGAAAGAAGTGAGGGAGATCAGAAGGTACAAACTTCAGTTGCAAAATAAACGTCACTGGTATGAAGTGTACATATAGTTTGGGGAATATAGTTGACCAAGTAATCTCTGGTGACATCATAACTAGATTTAACATGGTGATCTTTTTGAGATACACAGAAAAAGACTATGTTGTGTAACAGGAACTTACACAGTGAAGGTGAATTATATTTAAAAACATGCAAACGAACTCAGAAGCAGAGATCAGATTTGTGGTTACCAGAGGCAAGAGTAGGGGCTGGAGGGAGGGGAATTGGATGAAGGCCATCAAAAGGTACATGATAAGGTAATTAACACTTCTGTTTGTTGTCATATATGAAAGTTGTTAAGAATGTAAATGCTAAGAGTTCTCATCACAAATTTTTTTGTTTCTTCAATTTTGTATCTGTGTGAGATGATGAGTGATCGCTAAACTTAATGTAATAACCATTCATGATGTATGTCAGAGCATTTTGCTGTACACCTTCAACTTACACAGTGCTGTATGTTAAGTACATCTCAATAAAACTGGAAGAAAAAAATTAAAAATAGTTTTAGATAGGCCATTAGCTCATTGTCCAGATAACCACTAATGCCATTATTTAGAAAGTTTCATGTAAGATTTTTAAAAAGGACAGAACAGTTTCTGCCTTATATTGCATTCCTTTTCCCCTCACCCTGGTAGAAAGTTTTATGTGCATATTCCATGGATAAGTATTTTTTGATTGCTTATTGTAAGATAAAGATAAATTTCTGACCTCTTAGTACGTGAATAAAGGAAGGGGCAGAGATATGAAGCGTTGGAGCAAAGTGACATTTTAGATAGATTGGTCAGGAATGACCTTACCAGGAAAGTTATTTTGAGAAAAGCGTTTACGTAAAATGAGGGGGAGAATGTACTCAGCAAGTGCAAAGGCCCTGAGGAAGGAGCATGCTTGGCTCTTTTGTGTCTGTGTGTGTGATGGGGGGTTTATATATATGTTCTATAAAAACATAGACCCTTTTAGACATTGTGTATACAATTCAGTAGCATTTCCATTCACAGTGTTGTGCAACCGTCCATACTATTTCCAGTTTTTCATTTTTCGTCACTGCAAAGAGAGACTCTCTACTCATTAAGAAATAGCTCCCTACTTTTCCCCTCTTACCAGCCCCTGGTAACCTCTGATAGTTCTGTTTCTTTGAATTTGCCTATTCTAGATAATTTCATATAAGGAATCATACTGCGTTTTTCCTTCTGTGTCTGCCTTTTATACTTCGCACAGTTTTTATAGGTTCACCCCTGTTGTAGCAGGTATCAGAATTTCATCCTGTTTTGTGGTTGAATAGTACTCCATTTTTACCAGATTTTGTTTACCAGTTGATGACATTTGGATTTCTTTCAACTTCTGGCTATTGTGAAGAATGCTGCTATCAACACTGCTGTATAAATATCTGTTTTGAGTCCCTGTTTTTAATTCTTTTGAATGTGTATTATTGTATACCTAGGCATAGAATTGCTGGGTTATATGGTAACTCCCTGTCTAACTGAGGACCCGCGTACCCTTTGCCCCCATGGCTGTACCATCTCACACTCCTGGGAGCAGTGTAGGAGGGCTTCAGCTTCTCCGTTCTCCTCAGCACTTGTTCTCTTCTTTTGTAGCATCTCGAGTAGGTATGAGATGATACCTCTTTGTGATCTTGATTTGCATTTCCTTAATGACTGATGTTTAGTATCTTTTCATGTATTTATTGGCCATTCGTTTAGGTTGGGTTGTCTTTATAGTATTGATATTTAGTTGTAGGAATTCTTTGTAGATTGTGAGTATTGAAACTTTATTAGATATGATTGCAAATATTTTCTCCCATTTTGTGGGTTGTCTTCACTCTCTTCATAGTGTCCTTTGATGCACACATTTTCAATTGTTATGAAGTTCAAATTTACCTGTTTGTTTTTTTTTATTGTCACGTATACTCTTAGTGTTATATTTAAGAAGTCACTGCCAAAACCAAAGTCATGATTTGCCTCCATATTTTCTTCTCCGAGCGTTGTAGTTTTAGCTTTTAAATTTACACCTTTGATCTATTTGAATGAATTTTTACATATACAGTATAAAGTAAGGGTTCAGCTTCATTGTTTTGAAGGTGGCTCTTCAGTTTGCGCAATATTAGTGTCAGAAGAGACTGTTTTTCCCCACTGAATGGTCTTGGTATCCTTGTCAAAAAATCAGTTGATCATAGATGTGAGGGTTTATTCCTGGGCTTTCTGGTCCATCCCATTGGTCTGTTTGTCTGGCCTTTTGTCAGTAACACACTGTTTTGATAGTTGTGACTTTGTAGTAAGTTTTGAAATTGAGAAGTGTGAGTCTTCCAGCTTTGTTCTTTTCCAAGGTTATTATGACTATTCTGGTTCCCTTGAAATTCAATATGAATTTGTGCAAAAAACGTCATTGGCATTTTCATAGGAGTTGCGTTGATTTGTAGGTCACTTTGAGTAGTATTGTCATCTTAACAACATTAGGTCTTCCATTCATGTCTTTGATTTATTTAGATTACATTATTCACAGGATATCTTTCCATTTATTTAGATATACTGTTGAGCCCAGATTATAGATCCCCCAAAGACCACCTCAGGAGCCGATTCCACTGTAAACACACGAGGGTTTTTTATTCAAGCTGGAGCAGGGGCTTCCACCCACACCGACGCAGCGGCTTAGGTAGGAGAGCCCCGAGTAACAGCAGATAGGCGTTTTTATAGTTTGGGGCGGGGTGAGCGAGTTTTCGAAATTTATAAAACAGCGATTGGCGGACGTCTCGCGCGGTAACTTCTGATAGGTATTTTTAATCAGAAACACCCTCCTAATTGGTGTAATTTTTGGCGCTCCCTGGTGTGCGGTGATTGGTCGTGTCTAGGGTAGTGACATGGGGTAAGGTGCTGGACTATTTTAGGGTTATTCTAGGAACTTGGGAATTGCCCTTGTCCACAAGATGGCGGCTCCTTTTTTTTTTTTTTTTTTAACGGAGTTACCTAGGCTCTGCAGTACTTTTAATTAGTTTCAGCAATGTTTTGTAGTCTTCAGAGTCCACATCTTTCACAATATTAAAAAGTATTTAAATAAGTATTTAAATGCTTCATCCCTAAGTATTTTTAAAAATGCTATTGTAAATGAAATTGTTTTCTTAATTTCTTTGTTGGAATGGTGATTGCTACTTTATGGAAATACAACTGATTTTTCTGCATAGATTTGTATCTTGAAATTTTATTAAATTCATTTATGAACTCTATATGTGTGTTATTTATACTTTACTATAAAATCACGCTATCTGTGAATAGATATAGTTGTATTTCTTTTTTTCCACTTTGGATGCCTTTAATTTTCCTTTCCTTTTTTTTTTCTATTTTGTCTGACTGAATTTTCCAGCCCTATGTTGAAAAGAAGTGGTAAAAGTGGGCATCCTAGTCTATTCTTGGTATTGGGGAAAATGCATTTCCTAACTTTTTCTGATTTCACGTCATCATAAGATTTGAGGTTACTTACTATGAAATTCTTAGAAGATAAATTAAAGATGTAGTATAGATTGGTCTATAGGCCTATAAACCTTGTTGAAACTCAGTAATAAGTAACTTTGAGGTATTATATTAAGACCAAGAGTTCTCAAATGCCAGGATTCTTAAAGTATCAGTGATCAGAAGGAACTTTAAGACTTGTCTACTCAGTTACAATCTGCTACTGGACTCTTTTTCAGTATCTCTATTGAGGTCTTGGTTAATCTGTTAGAAATTGGAATATGTAACTTTAGTAATAAGGAACTCATTATCTTTGCCTTTGGATAGCTCTATTTCAAATCCCTTTCTTACACTGAGCCAAAATACTTTCCCCTATAGTTTGCTGGTATCTTATCGTTCTAGATCTGCCATTTGGGGTCCTACAGATGGCATGAGTAATAGCATGTAAAATGAACGATGGGACATGTTAGATAACAAGTATGTTGGTATGATTAGATTGTGGAGGACGTGGAGAGAGGGTGGGGTGATAACTGAAGATGAGAAAAACTTTGAAGGGCATATACTTAGCATTAGGGAGCAATAAGTTTTAATTGGCAACTAACATAAAATCTCTGTTTTACAAAACTTACTCTGGTCACAATGTGCAGGAAAGATTTACAGTGGGGGAATACTTGGGACAGAGCTGTTGATTTTACTGTGCCATTAGCCAAATAAAGTATGTAGGAGAAAGATTTTATAAGAATGATTGGTTTAGGAACTATTTAGTTTATACTTGTGGGCAATTCCAGGAGGCAGCCAAAAAAGTGGTACTGGACATAAAAAGTTTGCAATTGTCAGCATATAGATAACAGAGAATGTGTTTACCTAGGGAGGATGTCTAGAATGAGTACTGAGAAGAGGAATTCTGAGAAGCATGGTTTCAAATAACTTCACCAGGCTCCTTGCTGTCCTCTGAGTGTATCCCATTTTGTCTGTGCTCTTCTTTCGTCAAGCTTGATTATACTCAGGTTTGGTGTTACTAGCATAAGTGAATACTACGTTTTGTTGAACCAGCATCCTGTTGTTGGACATCTAGGCTGTATTCAGTCCTTTGCTGGAGCAAAGGAAATACCTGCATCTGCCATTTCACTCATACACGAACATGTTTGTAGAATAAATTGTTAGAAGAGAATTTTTTCAGTCAAAGGGTATTTGCACTGAAATATTTTAATACTCTTTTTTTTTTTTAAATCTGTTTTGGCTGTGCTGTCTTTGTTGCTTTGTGTGGGTTTTCTCTAGTTGTGCGGGGTAGGGGGGTTATTCTTCATTGTGGTGCATGGGCTCCTCATTGTGGTGGTTTCTCTTGTTGCAGAGCACAGGCTGTAGGCACACTGGCTTCCTTTGTTGCAGCTCTTGGGCTCTAGAGTGCGAGCTCAGCAGTTTCGGCACGTGGGCTTAGTTGCCCCGCAGCATGTGGGATCTTCCGGGAACAGGGATTGAACCTGTGGCCTCAGCGTTGGCAGGCGGATTCGCATCCAAGGCGCCACGGAGGAACGGAAGTCCTGCACTAGAAATATTTATTGATATTAGCAAATTTCTCTCCTTAGAGGTTTTACCATTTTAGCTTTGAAAGCATCAGTATGAGCATTATTTTTTTTTAACAACTTCACTAATATGTTATTAGACTTCAGAATTGTTGTGAATCTGATAGGTGAAAGATGGTATAGTGTAGTTCTAACTGACATTTTCTTATTTCAAATAAGAATATGAATTGACTGTTGGTATCCTTTGTCCTTTTTTCTAATAAGCTATTAGTATTTTATTGGAAATCTTAATATATTTAAAAATAAGCACCTCAGGGAATTCCCTGGTGTTTCAGTGGTTAACACTCTGCTTTCACTGCAGTGGGCCCAAGTTCCATCCCTGGTCAGCTTGTGAGCCTCAGCTCAGCCTTAAAGAAAGATGAGCACTTCATCAGTAAATGAGTTGCAGATCAGTTTGCTAATTTTCTTTTATAATCTGATTTGTGATTTTTTTTTTTTTTTTTTTGCCACACATCTTGCAGGATGTCAGTTCCGCAAGCAGGGATTGAACCTACACCCTTGGCAATGAAAGCCACTGGACCACCAGGAAATTCCCTAATTTATGAGTCTTTTCATAAAACTTTATGAAAAGTTTATGTAATCTAATTAGTGATTCTTTAATGACATCTATATTTTGTTCCATAAGTAGAAAATAAGGTACCCTGTCCATGTTTTCTTCTAGTGTTTTCATGGCATTTCATTTCTGAAATTTTTCTTTGATCCATTTGTAATTTATCTTGGTTTGAGAACAAGCTATGGATCTAACTCTTTTACAGGTAGCCATCAATTGTCTTGTTTATTTTATAGTTCATTTCCCCTCAATTTATTTTCTATTGTATCTATATGGCTTCTCATGTGTTAATACCACAGTGTTTGAAAAATGAAATTTTATAATGCTTTACTATTTAGTAGGATTAGTTCTTCCTGGTTGTCCTTTTACAGATCTTTTCCTGGTTTTGGTTTTTGTCTATTTAGAAACACTTTGTCTGCCTCTTGAAAAAGCTATTGAAAGTTTTATTGAGATCACAGTAATATCAGACATTAGTATAAAGAGAGTTCATATATATATATATACACAAACACACATATATACATATAGTAGTATACAGAGAATTTATATATTTATAGTATTGAGTTTTCTAAGAGCATTTTATATATAGTGTGAATTAGTTATCAACATTTAAAAATCAGGGAATTTCCCAAAGAAGTCTGGATGAATTTCCAGCTCCTCTTTACAGCTTAGAAACAGCAATTAACTGAAACTGACTGGTGGCTTCCCCTCTGTTCTTTTTAGCTAGCCATAGTTCTTTCTGGCCAGTTTCTCTCATTATGTCAGCCGCCTGGCCACTGTAGAATTTGCAACCTGAATATTCTTGTAGAGTTGGTTATCTGCACTGAAAACAGAATTCCAGGATTAAAAATAGTTTGATCCATTGCTCCATTCTCTTGAGATTGTTTTGTATCCTGGTTCTGTTAACTATTGTAATTAAGGTGCCTTCCAATTTAGAATCACCTTGTTAAGCAAAGTTTCTATACCTTGGTTTAAGCTGACTTACTCAGACAGGCTGATGATAGGCCTTCTATGATACACTATTGGAAAATTAATTAGTACTACTTCAGTGTGGTTTCACCTAGTTACTAGTATATTATCACATAAATTTACTAGTATTAGGCTAGTAAACCTTGTCACATTCTGTACTGTCTGTCGTATCCTTAATAGCACTATAGAAACCCTAAGGAAATTAGTAATATGTGGCCAATAGTTGAAGATTTATCCCTTTAACACTAAATCTTTTATTTTAACCATTTGAGATAAAAATTTTCACATTTCAGTAAGCTGGAATATTTTGCAGATAGAAATATTTTGCAGATAGCTTTGAAAACAGAAGCTTTAAAGGGAGACATAAATCTTCAAGAATTTGAAGGTTTGTCACATTAGAATTATTTTATAACAATCTCAAAGTAAATGCCTAGGAAAGAAAGAAAGGAAGTGAAGTTGCTCAGTCGTGTCTGACTCTTTGTGACCCCATGGACTGTAGCCTACCAGGTCCCACCATCCATGGGATTTTCCAGGCAAGAATACTGGAGTGGGTTGCCGTTTCCTTCTCCAGGAGATCTTCCCGACTCAGGGATTGAACCCAGGTCTCAGGCATTGTAGGCAGATGCTTTACCATCTGAGCCGCCAGGGAAGTCATGCGTAGGAAGGCAGGAGGAAATTTGACTTGATGAAGTTCTGAATGCCTTAAAGAGAGTTTATTTCTAGACATGAACAGACCTTTTTCTCTTTTTTTTTTTTTTTTTAGCATAAATAAAGGTTTTATTGGTCAGTTTGGGTGACTGACACACTGACAGACCTTCAATCCACTGTTCCATGCACCCAAGGTCCTGAGGTGGCAGGAAGAGAACTAAGCCCATTAATACCAAGCAAACGGTGAGAGATGGAAAGAATCTAAAGGCCTCTGAGGTTAATTAACAAGGCTACTGGGACCAGAACCAACGTCCTAGAAACAAATCCATGATGGAAGAGGAATCATCCAGGGATAGAGGTGTTGGTGATTCTGGACCATCTCTAGGACCGCCGCCTGCCTCTTGATGGGTTACGATGGTCTCTTTCCGGCCCTCACTGTCCACCACAGTCCGGCGCTCCTCTATAGTCCCATCTGGCTTAGTGATCTTGGTCACAGAAACACTCTTGAAATAGGATTTGGGTTGGGGCTGCAGAACTGGGCCAAGACCCTCCTGAGAAACCTGGGAATCAAGATCATTGTCTTCTCTGGCTCTAGAGTCAGGGGTCACAGGCCATGTATCATCAAACCTATGAAAAGGTCTCTGGGGGCCCCGGTCTGGTGGTGGTTTGGGGGATTCAGATCTTGCATCACTCTCTAAGCCCCCACCAAAGATCTTGGGCTGGTGACTATCTGGATACTTAAGCATTGAGTCCCGAAGCGTCTGTCCTTCCTGCCGTCTCTCACCGGGTATCTCTGACTCAGGCCCTGGAAGTTCAGGAGGGCGGGAAGGCAAGGTCCAGGCCCCCATCTCGCTGAAGATGTTATTGAAATCCCGTACTAGGTCATCAATGCCGAAGTTATCGTGGAAACGCATTCCTCCTCCTGGGCTGAAGCTGTAGCCAAAGCTAAATTCCTCGGGGGACTGGGGACCCTCAAACCTCGAGTTCCCACCGCCCCACGTGGCTCCTTCTTCTTCCTCATCATCTTCGTCTTCATCGTGAGTCATTCCTCCAAAAAAGGGATCTCTGTGGCTAAGGGTGGAGGCAGATTAGCCACCAAAATTTCAGCACTGCTTAAACCATAACATTAGCTAATGCGCGACAAAGTGGGACAAGAGTTGGGATCTGAGAACCTGAAGCGAGGGTAGAGGACCGGCCATCGGGTTTGCTTTTCCTTTTTCTCTTTTGACAAAAAAAATGGCAAACTCTAGTTTGCCAGCTTTTTATTTTGCCAAATAAGAATATTCTCTATTTTTTAATTTTAAAAAGTCTAATTGGCTTTATTAAATGATTCATGAATTGGGCAGCATCCCATCTAGCAAATAGAGAGGCATTCCCAGGAAAAATCTTTCAAGTGACTAATATAATTATCATCTTATTCTTTGAAATATTGGTCACTATCATTAGTAGAGGTGCTATTTGCTATCTGACAATAACTTCAAATAGTAGTAGCTACTGTAAAAATGTTCGGCAAGTGTTAAGCCAGAGAAGAAATTTTAATCAGTGAAATAGTTCCCTATTGCCTCCAGGATAAAGTCCAGATTTCTTAACAGGGCTAATAAAAGGCCTGGATATCTGACCTCTGCTTGCTTCTCACCATCCCTCTTTGGCTAGTAGCATGTTCTGGCCACATTATGCTATCAAGTAGTTCCCAAAATGTCCTGTCCTGCCTCACCTCTGGGCACTTCTTTAGTGTTTCCTCTGTGCTCTGGCCAATTTTAGGTACCATGCAAGAGAGTGAGGGAATTGTAAAAGACCTGTTCTCTGCATGAACAGGGATTACTGCTTGCTGGTAGAGACAGTATTTTATCTTAACACCTTTGAAGCAGATAGGGCTGTAGTTAATAGTTTATATAGTTATTTTTGTTCTTTGGTTTTTTACAGATGAAAGCAGAAAGTATGTGATCTTCTCAAGGTCATACAGCTAGATGGTGGTAGAGCCAGGACTCAGGTCTTGTGTTTGTTTGTTTGAAATATCATGTTCTTTCTAATTTCTTTGTAGTCATTCACTGATTTAGTTAAAATATATCACATGCCTACCATGCTAGGCAACATACTAATAATGATACAAAGATTATAAAGGTGTTCCTTTCTCCCAAGGGTTAAGAGTCTATTGGAGAGAAGAGGTAATATATAATTATAGTGAAAAATTATTTATTGTGTGCACAGGTTACTAAACCAGGGTTGAGTAGGCAGAGGCCTTCTATAGGAGGTGAATCCTAAACTGAATTTTCTGCAGGTACAAGTATGAAATATCTGTAAGTAGCTCATAAGCAAAGTAAAAATTGTGTTGTTTAGTCATTAAGTTGTGTTCGACTCTTTTACAACCCCATAGACAGAGCCCGCCAGGCTCCTCTGTGCATGGGATTTCCCAGCCAAGAATACTGGAATGGGTTGCCATTTCTTTCTCCAGGGGATTTTCTCAACCCAGAGATCTAACCCACATCTCCTGCACTGCAGGAGGGTTTTCCACTGCTGAGCCACCAGAGAAGCCCAAAGTAAAAATTAATGCAGCACAGATATAATACTGTATAAAAATGCTATGGACATAATTATAATAGAGGACTGAATAATTTCGTAGGGATCAGTGATTATAGTAAGTTGGAAAAACTATTAATATGTAGAACTTACTGGGAAGATATTCATTTAGTAGAAAAATATTGAGAGACTATTTAGAGAATATAGAAATGATTTAGAGAAAAAGCAACTATTAGACACTGAGGAAAGTAAACTTACCACTGAATTAAGTTTTTATATATATATGTATAAATTCTGTTACAGAACACATTTTTAGAGGCTTTATTTTTACTCTTATGGCCCAGCATAAAGAGCCTTTCCTAATCTTTTCTGGACATAATTACTGTCTAATACATGCTACTATAACACAGTGCTTTGTATAATATAGTGCTTTGTATCTCTGCTAAGATGTATATCATATTATTTGTTTATGTATTTTCTTCCCCTCTAGAATTTTTGAAGGCAGGGTTTCTGTCCTATTGATTTTTGAATCCATTTTTTATGATCATCATGTTTGGCATCAGATAATTGTAGAAACAAAGATAGATAAGTAATTTAATTTTGATTCTGAATATTTGTTTTAATGTTAGAAGAATTCTGTGCCCCAAATGTTTTAATGTATTTAATGATAAGGTCCCCTACAATGTCACTCCAACTTGTATTTCTACCTCTATTTTCCGGTTTTCTCCTTTTGTATACTCTAAAATGGTCATACTATTCCTAAATATATACTTCCTTCCTTCCTGCCATTTCTTTATTCCTGAATTCTTTGCCTGGCCTGTCCTTTCAGTCCCTTTTATAAGATCTCTTCAAATGCTAATTGTTCTAAGAAGCTTTTCCTAAGTAACTTGCCAAGTATGCTCTCTCTTCTCTTAATAAATCACCTTAAAGATAAACTTGTGCTTGCTTCTCTTAGGCCATGTGTACCATATTTTATTCAGTATATGATGTGCTCTTCTTGTGCCATTACTCCTTATCTCCCCCATTTAGATTCTGAACTTCCTGAGGGTAGTGACTTTTGTAGTTTCTACAGAGTTGCTTTGGATGTAATGAACAGTCCATAATATTTGCTTAATTAAATAGAAAGTTAAAATTGGGCTGATGTGATCTTTTTATGAATTTGTAAGATAGTACGTTTATTAGAATGAAATAAGTTGATAGATCTTAAAGAGGAACTTAATTGAGCATTGCGTCAGTTGTAGAATGAAGTGTTTAAATCAGAAAAGGTGACTTTTTTTAGATTTTATGGGCACTTTTTTATAGTTTATCTTTAGTTTCTATTTTTATAACTAACATTGACTACATGTCTTGTCGCATACGAAATGTGTATTTTCTTAGATATGTGTCCATTTTCCTCATTAGATGTTCCTTCTCTGAATGTAGTTTAATAAAAGCACAAATATTGTATTATATTGGTATTTACTTGTCTGTATCTCCTTTCAGAGGTCAGTTATTCATCATCCTAGTGCCTGGAAGGTGTTTTTCAATAAGTGTTTATTAGAAGAGTAAGCAGCAAAATTGGTTTCTTATTTAAAACTTTTACTTATCATATTTTTAATAAGCTTTGGGTTACATAAATGTAGAAAATACTATGCTATAGTATAATCTATCATAATGTACAAAATCCAAAGACTGTACCATTTCTTCCCTAATTGGAATATTACATCATAAGTGTTATTTCCAGAACAGTGTTCTAAAAAACCTTTAACTATTTCTTAAGAATAAAACAGATGTACAGGCTTATAATACATAGTATAAATTTGGTATACTGTTATCACAATAATTGGGAATATATGACCTAATGTCATATGCTTCAGGTAATTTACTTTCATCATTCAACTGGGCAGTAGTTTTTGTAGTTTTGAATTCTTGACGTAATGGAGTCTATGTATTCAATAAATTATTTTAATCAATTCTAAGATGCATATTTTTTCTCCTTTTAATATCTCTGAAATTAGGATGTGTCTCAGTCACTGTCTGCCTGTTGGCTGTCAGGGAGTAGTTGTCAGTTGCCTGTGTGTACAGAAACTTAGTCATAGCTATTTATATTGCCATCACTTCAGTTGGGCTGTGTAAATTGGTACTATACATGTTTAATTATTTTAAAGGTCTGAAAAGATACACAGTTATTCAGCTTTTAAACAAAAAGCTACTGATTATGCAGAGAGGCCCAGAGACAGAGCACAAATTTAATATTCAGTTCAGTTGCTTAGTTGTGTCTGACTCTTTGCGACCCTATGGACTGCAGTATGCCAGGCCTCCCTGTCCATCACCAACTCCTGGAGTTTACTCAAACTCATGTCCATTGAGTTGGAGATGCCATCCAACCATCGCATCCTCTGTCGTTCCCTTCTCCTCCTGCCTTCAGTCTTTCCCAGCATCAGAGTCTTTTCAAATGAGTCAGTTCTTCGCATCAGGTGGCCACAGTATTGGAGTTTCAGCTTCAGCATCAGTTCTTCCAATGAATATTCAGTATTGAAATTCATTATTCCTATATTCATTAGTGAAACAGATATTTGTTGTTGAAGAAATGACAGCAATTCTACATTTTTTTACAGAGCAACAGTCAGGTGTTTTATGGACCAAGAAGAGTACTTCTTGGAAGAAGAAATTGTCAAATCCTTCAGTATAAGTCTACTTCTAAAAATGTTTCTTAAAAGTTATAGATTATAAAATAAAGATTCAAAGTTTATTCAAAGTTTATTCATAGTTTATTTCTTCATATTATATCAACAACTAATGATGTACCTTATATTTGACAACATACTGGATTTCATAACTTCTGTTGTGTTTCTTCTTTTTCCCTCTTGGTAAATGATCATGCATCCATTAAAAAAATATAGGACATTGCTTTCTCTGATTAATGGGTTAGGTATACATAGATGTTCCCTTGTCTAGTGTCTATAGCGGAACATAAGATACGTTCCAGAGAATTGATTTAGCCTACTTTTTTTTTTCTTTTTCTTTTTTTTGGCTAATGCTATGTTCAGATTAGAGCACATAGCAGTCTGTCCATTTAGTCTCACAGTTACAAAGTCTGGAAAAATAATTTCTCTTTTTATGTATTTTACTTTTTCTAAAATTATGTATTTGTTAAAGTACTTGTATACCATTGTGATTGACAAGTCCATTTCCAGGTAAAATTAATGTAAATTTACATAGTTTTTCCTTCTCGAAAATTTTCAAAAGTATTTTTTGATTTAAATTGTGAGCAGACATTGTCTTTAGGAAATTTATATTTTCTAATATGGACCTCCAAAAATAGAAGCTCTGGAAAAATTTTTTAGACATTTGCTAGTTTTTCAGTAAACTAATATGTAGAGGAGCAAGAATCTTCATTTAGCTTCTGTATACAAGATAGTGAGGGCAGAACTCTAAACTACCTTTGTTGAAAAGGTTTGGAATAAATAATACAAGCCTGAAACAAAATTGGCAAGTAACCTATTAGATCCTTTCCACACATAAATTCTATGTATGTTTATGTGATGTGTCTGTGTGAATAAATGTTGCCATTTTTTTCTCTTGCAATTGTCATAAGACTAATTTATTGCTTAGCTTAAGCTACTGTTTGTTTTTGCCTCAGCTTGATTATCAGTACGTTTTATTTTGCACAGTTTGGTAAATATAATAGGCAATAGGTATATTCCTGATAATTTAATGGTGGGAGACTTAGGGGTAGAGTAATTAATATAGCTGTTAACAAAAAGGTGTTTGGTTTTGCTGCATGGATGTCTGTATCACTTGGCTCTCAGGAGGCTGATCTTCCATGGTAGCTGAACAAGAGAACCATGGTAGCAATACGATACAGTATCTCCAACATACCGCATGTCTGTGTTGTCTATCAGCTGACCAGATGGCTAACTTTTATCTTATTTAGGGCCAGCTTATCATGACTTCATACAATTGCTCTTCTTGCTGTAATTTCATGTGTACCCTATAAAATAGTAGCTTTATCTGCTCAAGATGTGTAGAGCAAAAGATCACAACATACTTGCTAATCTGAGAGGATCTGTTGTCAGTTACCTTAGCACAACATAACTTTCAAGTGTAATACATAAATATTTTGTACATGCTAGAGCTATTGGCTAGTGATGGCCATTTCATGGTATGGGAGAGTTTGACATTCCATTCTCAAGTTTACTTTACATTCTGTCATTATAATAAGTGAACTTCAAACTGAAGTAATATATGTTATTACTTTTAAATGCATATATATACATAGTCATGTCCCCTGTAGCAGCAGCTTTTTCCCTGTAGGGAATATCATTGAGCTATTTGCAATGAATTACTCTACCAAAACATACTATGCACTGAGATTGTTTGTTTTTTAAATCATATATAAACTTTGTTTGTAAAAGTTTAATGAATATTCATTATTAAACTTTGCTTTTGTTCTTATTTCCTAGGATTCTGACACTTCATGACATGTCATTATCCAGAGCAATAATGAACATCGACCTGTTACGGATTAGTTGATGACCTTTGGAAATGATCTAATAATATCTACTACAGAGAAACTGAATGTACTCCATTTGGAGTGAACAGCCCAGATTATTATTGAAGTTTTCAAGATGACAGATCCCATGATGGACTTTTTTGATGATGCCAATCTGTTTGGTGAGACCTTAGAAGGTTTGCCAGATGATGCATTTGTACAACCAGGACCTGTTTCCCTAGTTGATGAATTGAACTTGGGTGCAGAATTTGAACCTTTGCACATAGACTCACTGAATCATGTTCAGGGTACTCCAACACATCAGAAGATGACTGATTATGAACAGTTAAATCAATTTGATTCAATGAAATTTCACCAAGTTAATCAGTCTTTTGGTAGCCCAGCTGAACATGTGTTGTCACCACACTCTCAGTTTAATTGTTCTCCAATCCACCCCCAGAACCAACCCAATGGTTTGTTTCCAGATGTAGCAGATGGCAGTCCTATGTGGGGCCATCAGACAGCTACTAGCATTTCAAATCAAAATGGGTCTCCTTTTCACCAACCAGGACATTCTCACTCTATGCATCAAACTAAAAGCTTTGTGGCACACCATGACTTTGCCTTATTTCAGGCCAATGAACAACAAACACAGTGTACTTCGCTACACTCGCAACAAAACAGAAATAATCTTAACCCAGGGCAAAATTCTCTTAGTCAGTCTAAAACTTTTATGGATGTTAATGTTTCTGGTCCACACAGAGTCAGTGTTAACCATCCACCACAGATGAATAATGCATCTACTTCACAACAGTCCCTTTCGATGCAGCAATTTTCCCAAGCATCAACCCCTTCAGTACACTTCCTCAAGTGTAGCAGTCACCAAGAAGGTAATTTTAATGGACCTTCTCCAAATATGACTTCTTGTTCTGTCAGTAATTCACAGCAGTTTTCTTCACATTATTCCTTTTCCAGTAATCATGTGTCACCAAATAGTCTTCTTCAACCTTCTGCAGTTCTTGCACCTAATCATACAAATCAGACTTTATCTGACTTTACTGGGAGTAATTCCTTTTCACCTCATAGGGGAATCAAGCAAGAATCGACTCAGCATATGCTAAATCCTAATACATCGCTGAATTCAAATAACTTCCAAATGTTGCATTCATCACATCCTCAGGGTAATTACAATTCAAAGTTATCTCCTGTGCACATGAACTTCCCAGATCCTGTTGACTCAGGAACTCAAATGGGCCATTTCAGTGACCATGTAGAAACTAATGGCTTTTCATCTTTGGAAGAGAATTTACTTCATCAAGTGGAATCTCAAACTGAGCCATTCACAGGACTCGACCCAGAAGACCTCCTTCAGGAGGGTCTCCTTCCCCAGTTTGATGAGTCAGCATTTGGGCAAGATAATTCAAGTCATGTTTTAGATCATGACCTTGATCGGCAATTTACTTCACATCTTGTAACACGGCCTTCTGATATGGTTCAAACTCAGTTGCACAATCAGGCTCGGAGTTGGCATTCATCACTTTCTAATCATCAGCATTTACATGATAGAAATCGCCTGTGTTTACAGCGACAGGTATGTAATTCTTATTAGCGTGGGGGTTTTGCTCACTGAGTTTATTTCATATGAGACATACTCACGATTTCTCAAATTCAATAATTCTGTCAGGTGAATGTGCATGTTTTGATGTAGATTTATATTGTTTCAGTAGTCTTATATTTGAAAGTCCTTCACTGATTTGCTCAAAGCAATAAACTTCTATTATTTAGATTTTTCTTTAAATATATATCTTTTATAAGGTATTAAGACATCTTTTGTAACTTTCAGTTTTGATTGCCTTTAACAGATTTATTATCAAAAACAAAAAATAACTATAATTAAAAGGAAAACAATAGATTAGGAATGTTTTATTGCCAATATAATGGACATAGAGTGAATATTCCTATAAAAATAATTTGATAATTTGATGAGATCTCATTAGTTGATAAATAAAATGTAAAAGCTGAAATTCACAAAAGAAGTCAGTAAACATGACATTCAGAATGTTACGCAACTT
The DNA here is from genome assembly GCA_007570785.1 of Antilocapra americana. Lineage (NCBI taxonomy): Eukaryota > Metazoa > Chordata > Mammalia > Artiodactyla > Antilocapridae > Antilocapra > Antilocapra americana. The sequence goes on along the minus strand of ML663568.1, from coordinate 2,275,191 downwards.
TAGTAATAATTCAGTTGCAGTGTGGTTTCATTTTTACCTATTAGAAAAATTTTTTAAATTTGATGCTTAATATTAGCTAATTTATGGTGAAATTGGAATTCACATAGCTTTGTAATTGATACAGATTTTGGAAGGCAATTTGGTGGCATGTGGCATATTTGAGTATAAAAACTTTATTACAATAACCCAAATATGGCAAAGTAATATACCCAAAGATATTTCTCTTGCTGTATCTATAAGGGAAAATTGGAAGCAGCACAATTTATTATCATATCTATATTGGATGGACTATTATAGGCATTAAAAAGACTTTGAAGACTGATAATATGTTAATAATGGTGGAAAAGCATAATTCAAAATTAAGATCCCAGTAAAGTGGTTAAGAGTACAGACTCTGGTACCAGGTTACCTGGGTTAGAATCTTGGCTCATATTACTTATTAAGTGTTAATAATTTCGGTGTATCTCATTTGCTTCATCTTTAAATACGGATAATAATAGGGCTTTGATAAGAATGAAGTGAGTTACGCATGTAAAGTGCTTAAAACTGTGCCTGGCATATAATACATGCTTAGTATGTAATAAGCACTTAACAAATGTTTTTATAATTATACTTTTTTTTATAGCAGTTTGAAAATATACTTATGAAAAATACTGAAAGGAAATAGGTTGTTTTAGGGTAGCACAATTGCTTTTCTTGCCTTTGGTTTTTTATAGTTTTTGTCATATGAATGTGTTACTTTAAAATTCTTTTGGTGTATTTAATGTAGTATTTTCTCAATTTTCTGAAACTTTGTTGTTAAAGATTTATAAAATTGCTTTAAAACCTTGTTTACCTGTGAGATTTGGTAGACAATGAAATATAGCATGGTTCTTGAAATTAAGTATTTTTGGACCATTTTTTAATTTCAAAGCTTTGAAGCGTCTGAAAAGGATAAAATCTTTTATCTTTTGCTTTGTGGGTCATGATGTATTTAGTACAGCTTTTGACTTGTCAAGATAGATTTAGGATATTTAAAAGCAACTTGTAAATTCTCTTCCTCCCCTTCTTTTTGTGGCCTGAATATAATATTATGATTTTGCTCCCTCTACTGGAAGAGGGTCAAGCATCTTGGACCTTGGGGAAAAACTACTGATCAAACGCAGGATCATCTATCCACTTTTTATGGATATTTCTGACTAGTTTGACTAATTAATTTGTCCAGCATATAATTGAAATTATGAAATCTGAAATTTATTAACTTATTTCCTTAATTTTATTTTTCTAAGGATTTTTTTTTTTAATTCATGTTTTCCTAAACATGTTCTACTGACTTTAAAAAGAAGTTAAGATTCTCTTCTATAGATTTGGAATGAATAGAGGATAATTATAAATATCTAAATTAGTCTCCAATACTAATATTTAGATATTAGTACTAAATCTAATACTAATACTCAACCTTAATGCTGAGAGAAATTCTTTTCACACCAATCCATCAGGCTTTAATAAATCATCTTATTTGCACTGATACATTCATAAGGCTTTACTTAACTATACTCATCTTCTTGTTTCAGAGTTTGTTTCATTTTGCTAACTTCTTATTCTTTTTGTTGCATGTTTAAAAACTGATAAAGGGCAAATGTTTTTGAGTACTTATCTGACTTACGGAAAGTCTGTTCTGAAGTTTCCTATTATTTCTTTGTGTTAAGACTTAGAGTTGTGAGTTTCTGATTGTCGGGGTGGAGAGAAAAGATGGTCTGGTAGAGAAGGTAGGAGATTATAATACAGTTAATAGGGATTGGATATAGGTTTTATATGTATAAAGTTATGTCAGATATCCCAATATGAGAAATTAAACTATTCAGTATGTACAATTTATGATAAATTTTGACAGAGCATATGTAAGTCTTTTATCAGGATTTTTTGGCATTTTCTGAACGATAATGGTTACTACGTAGCCAAGATGTTGTATTATTACAGTTTTCTCCAAGTTCTACGAAAATAAATTTTTTCTTAGTTTTTTTTTTTAAATTTCTCCCTTAAATGCAGTGATTTCATTTCAGACTAAATTAGCATTGTTAAGTACGTGTATAGAAGTTAACAGATTAAAAACTAAGAAAGTGGCGTAATTTTTAGTTTATTAGAATTTTTATAAGGACGCATATTGTTATAGCCAAAACAAGATAACCATTAATCTATAGTTGGAAAACTCATGGATGGCACTCTATAATTTTAGAAAGCTTCACTGAGAGTATTAAGTATGTAAAGAATATCAGTAAGCCTTGCTTTTTCTTATTCCCCAATTAAGGTGGAATATTTGTGAATATAATTTCAAAATCTTAGAATCTGTGTCAGTCATTAAAAACAATGAATATTGTTGAGAAATTTTCTTATATAATTGACTCTAGAATGTTACCATTTAAAAAAGAGGGAAGAAAAAAAGTGAGGTGCTACAGGGAGCATTTCTAAATGTAAATACAAAGCATAATAGAGAAAATACTTATTTTCATCTCTAGTTGTTAGAGCAAAGGAATATTGAGAGAATACTATAAATTTTTCCTTGCTCTTTTATGGCAAACACTGCTCTTTAGTGACACAGAATCTTTCATTTTGTCTGATTATTTGTTAAATGGGAAAACTCTATGGAGTACTGTGTGACCTTTCAATGTTTGTAAATTAAATTTACTGTGAAAGTTCTATAGCAGTGAAAGATATGTGGGATAGCTAAAATGGCTATCAGCTTAGGAAATAGAATTTTAGGATGTATATAATTGTACATAATTCCTTGCTGGCTTTTATATTGTGATGAATTTATAACTTTATTTACTACCTTGAATTTTTTTTTTTTTTAATTTTCCCTGAAGGTAGGGAAACCTGCCTTTTTTATAAGCTTTAAAAAAACTTAGAGAAAGGTTTGAACAACCTGTGTAAGGCATATTTTAAAATACTCGATTTGGGGGAATTCCCCAGTGGTCCAGTGTTAAAACTCTGCACTTTTCACTGCCAAGGGCCTGGGTTCAATCTCTTGATTGAGGAACTAAAATCCCACAGGCCACACAGTGCGGCCAAATAAAAAAATATTGGGCTGCTTTTCTGACAAAAAAATTAATACATAATTATTATTTAAAAATTGAACCACATAGAAAATAGATGAAAAATAAGTTACTTGTAATATCACTACAAGAGATACCATTGTTGACATTCTGTAAGTTTCCAGTGAGACCTGCTGTCTATCTCGTCCCTATGTATTTTTGCATTTTTAAGAACAAAGTTGGGATCATATAGTTTGTGCTGTTTGGCAAATTGCTTTTTGGTAATTATTATTATTGCAACAAATTATTGTTATATTTTGCAGCAAATTATTGCAACAAATTAATATGTTGCAGGCATTTTTCATGTCGTAAAATATTTTTCTGAAAATGATTTTGAATGGCTTAAAGTTTGCCATCTTAAGTTTGCTAAGACTGCTGAGTGCGAAGTCGCTTCAGTTGTGTCCGACCCTTTGCGACCCCATGGGCTGTAGCCTGCCAGGCTCTCTTGTCCATGGGATTCTCCAGGCAAGAATACTGAAGTGAGTTGCTGTGCCCTTCTCCAGGGTGGTCTTCCCAACCCAGGGATCAAACCTGTGTCTCTTATGTCTCCTGCCTTCATTGGCCAGCGGGTTCTTTACCACTAGCACCTGGGAAGCCCAAGGTTGCTAAAATACGATATAAAAGTAAAGTTGTTATTGAGATCTGGAAAAAATCTGAGTCAAGGTAATTAAAATATTTTATATTTTTATAGTGTTTATTACTGTAATAGTTCAATTTGAAGTAGGTATGTGATAGTAAGCAGAAATTAGAATATGCTCTATGATAGAGCACTATGTTTGTGCCAGTGCTGTTCCAAATACTTAATGTATGTTATTAACACATTGATCCTTCACAGCAGTTCTTTTATTTGGAGTTCGTTAACTCCTTTGGTTTCCATTTGAGGAAACTGAGGTACAGAAAAGTTAAGTAGTATGCCCAAAGTCACACAGCCAGTGACCTGACTGGGTTCAAATCTGATTTAGCTCCATTATATATGGTCTTAGCTACTTTCACTTTACTTTGGAGTATATTAATGCAGTGTGATGTTTAACAATAATACACTAAGTGATTCTTCCCTTTTCACCCTGCCCCCTCCCCCAACCTCTTCAGAAATATACCTTACTGATGAGCTAAAAACTTGCTTTAGAGTCTTGAAGTGAATACGTTCACCTCATGTATTCTGGCTATATTGACAGATAGTTTATTCATTATCAGAGGGAAAGACAACCCCAAAACAAAGAACAAAAGTAAAGTGAAATAGCTATTGCTTCTAAAAGTGTTTTGACTTTAAAAAAAATTAGATTATGTTTAAGATGATAATAACAAATGCCCTAAAGGTAAACCTCATAATTACCTTCAAATGTTTGAAGGACTTTAGATGCCAGAATTGCATCTACTAAGTGGAAGTCACAGAAAAGTAGATGAGTATAAGGAAGTTTGAAGTAAAACACTTTCACTGAAAGCCAGGAGGTGGAAAATGGACTAAATTGGTAGGTTCTTTTCAACTATTCTGTGGTTGTAATTTTGAGTTTCTTTGTGAGATGTATTATATTGCCTGTTTAGCTCCTGAGTGGCAATTACAAATAATGAAGAAAGGTAAAGATACGTGACAAATTTTCTGCTATCCAGGAATACCTGGGAATTATTTATCACAGATGGATAAATTTTCCAGATAGTGGAAGTGTGTTCTATATTAAGTTTCAAAACCTTTAATTATATGGCTTTCTCCCAACCCCCACCCCAAGAGTGATGGTAATGGTGATAGAATGATCAGTTGGGAGAAAATGAAAAAACTCTTAAAGATTTATAGGGAGGTCCTGTATGTTCAAATTTGTAATGATTATTGTTACACCTCCAGGAATCACCCTCACTGAAGTAAGAATTTTAGATATTTGAAAGTTATCTTAGAAGCACATCTAATTTTTCCTGTAAATGAAATTATTATTAAAAAAACAAAGCAGAAAACCTCCTAAAACTGAATGTAAATCTAAAGTAAGGAATTTGCTATACTTTGCTCATACCCATTGAGTTCAGAGGATCCTGAGGTCTTTGCTAGTTATTTTTGGGTTTGGGTTTTTTAAATAGTGGTAACTTTTCCTACCTCAAAAAATCAACATGTAATGAATAATTTCAAAATTTGTCATTGCATTTATGTCCCAGACAAAAAGAAAAGAACGGCCTAAATAGTATTTAGATTGTTTCATTGAATAATTTAAATTCTTATAAAGTAACATCCCTCTATTTATCAAAATTTATTTGCATCTTTATGCATTTGGTATGCTATTGCTTATAAGAAGTTGCAGAATTCTTAGTTGTCTAAGCTAATACACAAAATAGAATTCTGTGAAGGAATTTCCTGTTCAGTTGGTTTTTGTTTTTTCAGATAGAGTGAACTAGTTTTTTTTGGTTTTGACATTTCTGTCAAGTCTTCTAGATTAAAATGTTCTGTTTGGACTGGAAATTTGTGTAATATTAGCTACTTCTGAAATATCTTAATTATTAAACTGTGTACTCTCTTGTATTAGGGGGATTGAGTTCTGCACTGAGTAATGACATGCTAGTTGTTAACAGTAGCTTTAAGGCTTTTGACTTCTGACATGCATACTTAAGGGTGAGAGGTGAACAGGAAGTGAATTCCAGGGGTGGGGAAGAGGCATCAGTTGGTGAGAAATTTGTGGATTTGTACAATGTGTGAAGAGCACGAGACTCACTCAAGCCAAACTTCAAAGTAGGTCTAACAGAGTTTTGTTGTATTCAGTTTTTTTGCTTTCGTGTTTTACTCTTTCTTGCTTTTTTTTTTTAAATGGAAGTGCAGTTGATCATATAAGTTACAGGTATGGCATTGTACTTAATTTTATTGAGGTGCACTCCCAAATACCTTAGAAATACTCAGTCATTTATCCTTATTAATGTCTGAAATTGAAAAAAATGTGTTAGGGGCTACTGAACCATCAAACTGTATTCCTATTATGATAATATGAATACTTTGGAATATTTAAACATGGGACATCAGGTTTCTTTATTTGGATAGTTGGACTGAAATGATTTTAAACTACAGAAGTACTTTAACGCAATATGCTATGAATAATACATGGAAGGAGATGGTAAGCACATAGGAAGCTTAGACTGCAGTTTTCAGTTAAATAAAATCTGGTAATTTACTGTAGTCAACTATGCAAATAATAACTTGCACATTTATTATGCAAGTAATACCTTACAAATTATGGAAGGAGGGAAGTCTTTTTTGTATTGAAGCTTTATATTTGCAATATTACATTCATTTCAGGTATATAACATAGTGATTCAATATTTTTATGGATTACATTGCATTTAAGGTTATTATGAGGTAATAAGGGCTAAGAACCAAACTTTAAGCAGAGATTTTTGCTAGGTTAATATACACTTGTGTACCTGAAGAGTTTATGTTGAACATTTCCTAGAATTATAGAATTTTAGAGCTGGATAATATTTTACCCTATACTAATACAAGAAGCAAAAACAGTGTTAGATCATTTTGCTTGCTGTCATACAACTGGTTAACATTCCTTCTTATATTTAAATGCTATAGTATTTAAGCATGATCAGAAATAAGAATGTCCAGGCACTTAAAATTAATGTGTTATAAATATTGATACATTTTGAGTTGTTCAGTTTCGTTTTTGTGTGGGATTTTTTTTTTGTATGAGTATCTTTCAATGTATTTTAAGTTTTTTAACTATACTTCTAGTGTTAAAAAATGCACACTTACTGTATCTGTCAAATGTAGATATAAACTGTCTATGTGTGAGTGACTGAATTTTGTGTAACATCTGTGCTTTGGAAATGTTGCATTTTTGCTGCTTCTCTTTGTTCAGTATTTATTAGATATCTACCAAGTGTAAGAGATTGTGCTGGGCACTGAGGTTGCAAAAATGAACCAGATATGGCCCTTTGCCTTTGAACAACTCAAACCGAAAATTAAGTCATACTTTCCCATTGATCTGTATTGTAATTTCAGAGGTGTTCTCTTTTCAGTTGTGATTCAGTTTCAGTTGAGAGGTTTCTAGCACTCCTCAGCTCTCCAACTAAGTGATTTTGAATGAGTGATAATTATAAACAATTCATTTCCTTGATCCATCTGATTTAAAGAAGGTATCCCTCTAAGTTTCTAAGATTATGTCATTCTGCACCTACTTGATCCTTTGTATGCACTTATGTCTGTATTATAATGTATGTACATTATAATATCCAACTGTTCTTGTAAATGGCAGAGTTAAGAAAGCAGCCCTTTTCTTTTGAGCTTCTAAATCTGTTTAATTTTATTACAAACTGTTATGTTACAAAACTGTTTTAAAAAAACACTGTGATTCAACTTTTAGCACTACTTTTTTGTCAAAAGAGAAATAACTAGTTAACTTAGAGATACATTATACTTAAAAAGATTACATTGCTAGATAAATTTCCTAGGATTTTTTTCCCTCTAAATACCTCAAATGAAAGTAAGACTTTCAGAAGTAATTTTTTTAATTAATGTGGTAAATAACCATTGAGTGTAATAAGAAACAGAAATAATAAAACATTTGCATATTTTAAGTGGTTTACTTACATTGTTTGAATTTTTTAGTAATAACCTGGGGTGTATATAAGCTGGTATTATTTCTCAGAGTTTATAGATTAAGTACTTGAGGTATCAAGAGGGAAAGTAACTTACCTAAAATCTTTAAATTCATTGTGTTTTCTACCATATCAACTCATAAGAGCATAAGCAACAAATGCATTCATTGAGCACCTGCTGTTGATGTATCAGGTACTGGGCTGGGTGCTGACATTACAAATACAAACCTCTAAGGCTACACCTGCAAATCTGTATTTTTGTTATATTACAAGAATAAAGATGACTTCCAGTCAACTTAAGCAGTATTAGAAATATGAATATTAGGACTTTCTTAAGCTGTTTATATTTATAGTAATATTTACTTTTCCTAACTTTTTATTTAGAAAAAACATAAACTTAAGGGTTGAAAGGACAATATAGTGGACATCCATGTACCATTCACATAGACTCACTAGTTTTTGCTTGCCTCATTTGTCTTCTCACTCTTTTCATTTTAAATAGAAGTTTCTTTTACTATGTGATAAAACGTATCATCAGTAACAGAATATCATATGACCAAAATTCAGATATCTTTTAATTTTCCTAGTAATTTTTATAGATGTTTATTTTATTTTATTTTTTTTTATTGTTTTTGCCATACAATGTCATAATATCACCATGGGTTTACATATGCTTCCCCTCCAGAACCGCCCCCACCCCGGGAACTCTCGCTGCACCAGCCCCGAGCATCAATCCTGGGATGGCGATTGATTAGACATATGACAATTAACTTGTTTCAATGCCCTTCTCCCATATCATCCCACCCTTACCCTCATCCACAAAGTCCACGAGTCTATTCTATACATCTGCGTTCCTTTTGCTGTCTCGCATGTTGGCTTCTCGTTACAGTCTTTCTAAATTCCATATATATGTGTTAATATACTGTATTGTTTTTGCTTCTGGCTTACTTCACTGTGGATAATGGGCTCCAGTTTTGTCCATCTGAGTAGAATTGCTTCAAATGAATTTTTTTTTAATGCTGAGTAATATTCCATTGTGTATATGTACCACAGCTTTCTTATCCATTCGTCAGTTGATGGGCATCTAGGTTGCTTCCATGTCCTGGCTATTGTAAACAAAGCAGCGATGAACATTGGGGTGCACGTGGCTCTTTCAATTCTGGTTTCCTCGGTGTATATGCCGAGCAGTGGGATTGCTGGGTCATATGGCAGGACTATTTGCAGCTTTTTAAGGAACCTCCACACTGTTTTCCATAGTGGCTGTACTAGTTTGCATTCCCACCAACAGTGTAAGAGGGTTCCCTTTTCTCCACATCCTCTCCAGCATTTATTGCTTGTAGACTTTTGGATGGCAGCCATTCTGACTGGTGTAAAGTGGTACCTCATTGTGGTTTTGATTTGCATTTCTCTGATAATGAGTGATGTTGAGCATCTTTTCATGTGTTTGTTAGCCATTTTTATGTCTTCTTTGGAGAAATGTCTGTTAAGTTCTTTGGCCCACTTTTTAATTGGGTTGTTTATTTTTCTAGAATGGAGCTGCAGGAGTTGCTTGTATATTTTTGAGATTAATTGTTTGTCCGTTGCTTCATTGGCTATTATTTTCTCCCATTCTGAAGGCTGTCTTTTCACCTTGCTTATAGTTTCCTTTGTTGTGCAAAAGCTTTTAATTTTAACTAGGTCCCATTTGTTTATTCGTGTTTTTATTTCCAATATTCTGGGAGGTGGGTCATGGAGTATCCCGCTTTGGGTTATGGCAGAGTGTTTTGCCTATGTTATCCTCTAGGAGTTTTATAGTTTCTGGTCTTATGCTTAGATCTTTGATCCATTTTGAGTTTATCTTTGTGTATGGTGTTAGAAAGTGATCTAGTTTCATTCTTTTACAAGTGGCTGTCCAGTTTTCCCAGCACCACTTGTTAAACAGGTTGTCTTTTCTCCATTGTATATTCTTGCCTCCTTTGTCAAAGATAAGGTGTCCATAGATGCGTGTATTTATCTCTGGGCTTTCTATTCTGTTCCATTGATCTATATTTTTGTCTTTGTGCCAGTACCATACTGTCTTAATGACTGTGGATTTGTAGTATAGCCTAAAGTCAGGTAGGTTGATTCCGCTAGTTCCATTCTTCTTTCTCAAGATTGCTTTGGCTATATGAGGTTTTTTGTATTTCCATACAAATTGAGAAATTATTTGTTCTAATTCTTTGAAAAAGACCTCTGGTAGCTTGATAGGAATTGCATTGAATCTATAGATTGCTTTGGGTAGTATACTCATTTTCACTATATTGATTCTTCCAATTTTATAGATGTTTATTTTAAAATACAAGATCCAGTCAAAGATCAGGCATTACATTTAGTTTTATCTCTTTCATATTCTTTATCCTAATTCGGGGGTTTTCATGCCTTTTTTATGTTCTTTTCCAATTTCACCATTTTTTTTAAAAAGTCTAAACCCTGTCTGTATTTATCTAATTATTTCTTCATACTTCAAATTAAACATTTATTGGTGAGGGTGCCACATAGATGTAGTTCTTTTGGGTCACGTTAGGTCCTATTAGGAGTTTGTCCCATTATTGGTGATGCTAGTTTTATCACTTAGTAAAATTACCTTCACTCCTTTGTAATTAGTAAGTGGGATTTGGCTATAAAGAGTTGGATCCATAGATTAACAAACACTGAATGTGTTACAGTCTATTGCCCTTATTATTGTTTTTGAATATTTTGCCAGTAGGAATCTTTGCAAGCCTACTCTGTGCCCTTCTAATGTGTCCTCTTTATTCTCTAAGTACTTCCACTTTCCGGTGTAAGAAGATAAATTTAATTGCTTTGCCTCAGACCTGGAATCAGCCATTTCTTTAAGGAGCTCATTTGCTTTGCTTATACTATGTAATGTGATGGATCTGAGTACTATTTGTAATTTCCTAGTTGGGTTTTTGTGTTAGAACCTTGTGATCCAGAAATTTTTGACTCACTTTCATAACCATCTGTTTTTTCATGTGGTGCTATATTATGTATGAAATAAGATGTGGTCCTTGTTTGGTATTTGATTTAGGTTAAACTCATGTTGAACAGAGGGGTTTGAGTTTTTTTCTTTTAAAGTTAGATACAAATTTTTGAGAGCATACTGTATGCTAAGCACTAATATAGTTGTAGTTCTAAGACAGCTTTGTTTATAAGACATTCATTTGTTTATGAATTCAGTAAATATATTTTGAACACCTGTCATATGAACAAAGTTAGTGGAGGTGATGAAATTCCAGCTGAGCTATTTAAAATCCTAAAAGATTATGCTGTTAAAGTGCAGCACTCAATATGCCAGCAAATTTGGAAAATTTAGAAGTGGCCACAGGACTGAAAAAGTTTTCATTCCAATCCCAAAGGAGGACAATGCCAAAGAATGTTCAAACTACTGCACAATTGACTCATTTCACATGCTAGCAAGAAAATGCTCAAAATCCTTCAAGCTAGGCTTCAACACTACTTGAATTGTGAACTTCCAGATGTGCCTGCTGGATTTAGAAAAGGCAGAGGAAACAGATCAAATTACCAATATCTGTTAGATCATACAGAAAGCAAAGGAATTCCAGAAAAACATCTGCTTCATTGACTATGCGAAAGCCTTTGACTGTGTGGATCAAAACAAACTGTGGAAAATTCTTAAAGAGATGGGAATACCGGACCACCTTACTTGCCTCGTGAGAAACCCATATGCAGGTCAAGAAGCAACATTTAGAATCAGATGTGGAACAATGAACTGGTTCCAAATTGGGAAAGAAGTACATTAAGGCTGTATACAGTCACCCTGCTTATTTAAATTCTATGCAGAGTACATCATGCGAAATCCCAGGCTGAATGAAGCTCAAGATTGCCAGGAGAAATATTAATAACCTCAGATATGCAAATGACACCACTCTAATGGCAGAAAATGACAAGAAACTAAAGAGCCTCTTGATAAAGGTGAAGGAGGAGAGTGAAAAATCTGGTTTAAAACTCAATATTCAAAAAAATGAAGATCATGGCATCTGGTTCTGTCACTTCATGACAAATAGTTGGAGAAGTGGAAACAGTGACAGACTTTATCTTCTTGGGCTCCAGAATCACTGCAGATGGTGACTGCAAGCATGAGATTAAAAGATGCTTTCTCCTTATGAGAAAAGCTATGACAAACCTAGATAGCATATTAAAAAGCAGAGACGTTACTTTGCCAGCAGAGGTCCTATGTATAGTCAAAGCTATGGTTTTTCCAGTAATCATGTACAGATGTGAGAGTTGGACCATAAAGAAGGCTGAGCGCTGAAGAATTGATGCTTTTGAATTGTGTTGAAGACTCTTGAGAGTCTCTTTTGGACTGCAAGAAAATCAAACCAGTCAATCCTAAAGGAAATCAGTCGTGAATATTCGTTGGAAGGACTGACGCTGAAGCTCCAATAATTTGGCCATCTGATGTTAAGAACTGATTCAGTGGAAAAGACCCTAATGGTGGGAAGTATTGAAGGCAGGAGGAGAAGGGATCAACAGAGGATGAGATGGTTGGATGGCATCACCGACTCGATGGACATGAGTTTGAGCAAGCTCCAGGACTTGGTGAAGGACAGGGAAGCCTGGTGTGCTGCAGTCCATGGGGCTGCAGAGAATCGGACATGACTGAGCAACTGAACAACAGCGATTGGGAGTCTACTGTTGTTGAGGTACTGAGGGAGGGGCAGAGACGATGCCCATATACCGTTGTTATGATTCAAAACTTCCTGTGAAACTGTCTTAAAAAGTGTCATAGGAAGTTAAACATGGGGTGATTTTGTGTCCAAATGGCTCCTGCATTCTTCTGTAGCCTGTTGAAGACAATACACTGGAAATAGGATTTGACACCCCATCATCTTCCAGTTACATTCCAATACCCCGTGCTAGCTTAACATTGTGCCACTGACAGAGAAAAATGTGTATAAGTTTCTACTCCTTTATTGTAGTGCAGACAATGAAATATAGATTTAGACCTGAGAGGTGATAAAGTGACATCTGGCATATAAAGTAAGCCTTTGGTGAGGTACTGTTTAGTACTTTGTGTTTTATTATTTTAGTGGTTGCTTTAAGGTTAATGGTATATATCTTTGACTTATCACAGTTTACCTTCAGTTATAATATACATCTTCAGTATGAATACACATGACTGGTATCACAGTGTACTTCCATTTCCCACCATCCTGGCCTTTGTACTTTTGTTGTTGTCCATATAAGTTATAAACTCCACACTAAATTTCTGCTAATGTTCGTTTAGGTGTCAGTTATCTTTGAATACAATTTTATGAATAAGAAAAAAAATATATTTTATATTTAACGAAATATATACCATTTCCAGTATTCATTTCTTCATGTAGATGCCAATTTTCCATCTGATACCATTTTTTCTGCTTGAAAGACTTCATTTAACATTTCTTGTAGTGCAGGTCTGATAGTCATGAATTCTTTTAATTTTTTGATGTCTAAATAAAAAGTTTTATTTTCTCTTTGTTTTTGAAAAGCATTTTTGCTGGATATAGACTTCTGGGTTGACAGTGGTTTTTCGTCTTATCCTTTAAATATGTTGCTCTGCTGTCTTCATTTTTGCATTGTTTCTGATGTGAAGACTTCTGTAATTCTTATCTTTGTTCCTCTGTGTGTAACATATATTTGTTCTCTGCGAACTTTTAGAAATCTTCTCTTTTATTATTTTTAAGCAGTTTGATTCGGATACTTGGTGTGATTTTCTTCATGTTTCTTGTGCATGAGTTTTGTTGAGCTTTTTAGATCTGTGCTTATAGTTTTTTGTCAAGCATGAACATTTTTGTTTGAAATTTTTTTTGTTTTTGTTCTCCAGTATGGGTCTTTTAGGCTGCTTGAAGTTGTACCACAGCTCACTCGTGTGTATATGTGTGTATGTATTTTCTTTAGCTTTTTCCTTTAGTTTTGAATTTTATTTTTGTTGTTTTGTGTTTGGGTAGTTTTTATTAATATGTATTCACTACTCTTTTCTTTCGTTGTGCAATCTGTTAATTCCAGCCAATGTATTTTTTAAATCTCATTTTCATTCATTTTATGTCTTCCATGTCTATACTTAGCAGGCTTAATCTTTCCTCTAATTTACTGAACATTTGAAATATAATTATACTAACTATGTTACTTTTCCTTGTCTATTATATCTATTATCTGTGCCATTTCTAAGCCTGCTTCTGTTGATTGATTTCTCTCCTTAATGTAGGTTGTTTTTTCCTGCCACTTTGCATGCCTGATAATTTTTGAATGGATGCCAGACATTGTGAATTTTACCCTGTAGAGTGCTAGGAAAGTTTTGCATTTCTATAAATATTCTTGAGTTTTGTTTTGGGATAGAGTTAAGCTACTTGAAAATTGGTTTATCTTTATAAGATCTGTTTTCAAGCTTTGTTTGGATGGACAGTTTTACGAGTAATTTTCCCCCACAACTGACGCAATAATAGTGTTGTGAATTCTCTTTTCAATGCCTGGTGAAATAGAAAATTTTCCACTCTGGGTAAGGAGAAGGTGGACTATCCCTGGCCTTAGTGTGAGATCTCAGTTCCTTTCAGGTGGTTTGTTTTGGGCCTTGGGGAACTTCACAGACTGGTAGTATTGATCAGTACTTATCTAAAGCCTTGAGAGGAGACCTGAAGATCTCCAGAGGTCTTTCCCTGTGAAGCTCTCTCTTCTGCATGATGTTCCCCTGCAAACTTGTCGCTTTGATTCCCCTTAACTTTCAGCTCTGTCTCCTCAACTCAGGCTGTGAGATTCCGCCTGACTTCCTGATCTCCCTGTTCTGTAGCTTAAAGTACGATAATAGTCAGCCTTGGCTTAATTGTTTCCCTTCTCTCAGGGGTTACTACCCGTGGGTTGCCTGATGTCCACCATCTAGAAACTATTGTTTTATATATTGTGTTTGGTTTTTTGGTTGTTTTAAGTGTGAGGATAAATCCAGTCGCTTTAATTGGAGGACTTAAAACATCATTTAATGACTGTATTATAATTTATAATACAGAAGTAGTATGATTTATGCAGCCAGTTTGCCTTGTATAGTGTAATGAGTATCTTTGTAGATAAATTATTTTGTGTGCCTATAATTAGATTCCTAGAATATCAAGGTAAATGTAGACTTTCCTTTGATGATTTATACAGTTATGAATAATAATAAGAATACAAGTACCCAATAAACATTGAGCAGTTATACTTAAAAGATCATGTCTTGTCATATTTTTTTCATTCAGTTGTCAGAACAACTCTGAGGTAGATCTTATCCTCTCTTTTGGCAGATACTGACTTGAAGTACAGAATAATTGTATAGCTTGGTCAGGGTCATATAGATAGTGTTGGATACGTTTTATATGTTTACATTTTATCCGACTCTTCATTATGGCACCTTAATTTGTAAATTAAAAAAGAAAACTCAAGGTATCACAGTTTATAAGTCACAGAGCAAAGACAAACACGGATTTGAGAAAACTAGATAGTGAGAAAAGATAAAGAGGGAATCCCCTGGAAGTCCGGTGGTTAGGGTTCTATGCTGTCCCTGGCAAGGGCCCGAGTTCCATCCCTGGTTGGGGAAGAAGCCTCATGTACCACCCCCCAGAAAAAAGAGAAAGAAAAGGTAAATAATTCATGATTTTGTAATACATAATTCAGTAGTTTGCTTAGTTGTTTTAAGAATTATTTACATAATATTTATTATAAAATAATTGTATATAATTCCAGGTTAAATTCATAAGCATCTCAGATATTGTAGTACTGCAGGGAATAGTACTTTTTTTTAATCAGATAATCTGAGTTCCAAAGTGTTGTACTTTATCTTGTAAAACTGCTGTTTTTGACTTTTTCTTTTTTTGGCTTGACTCTGTTTCTTTGTAACTTACTCTTTCAGCACTTTCTTAATATTACTCATGTGGTTGCATCTCTTACTGAATTGAGCCATAATTACTAGAAAGTTTAATTCATGAAATTTTGTCACCAGACAAATGAGCTATTTATAAAGAAGATAAATTAGTTTTTCTGTTCTTGGTATCTGTCATTCATTTCTCAGTTCTATTATTGGACAATAAATATTTTGCAGGTTGATTTTTGAATGTAAGTTTCTTTGGTAAAGTAGGAATAGCACTGAATTTGCAGTAAGGAGAACTAGGCTCGAGCCCTAGCCCTGTTTACTATCATAGTAGTTTTAGGCAAGTTTTTTCATCTGTAGTATATGGCTATATATTTTTTTAACATTTTTGATTAATAAATGTGACAGTAAATTTAAAAGTGCCCTGTAAATTGTAAAGTCAACTTATTATTTGATAATGATTCCTTGCTTCAAGGATTTTCAAAACAAAATTATAACTAGAAAGACCTTTAATTATTAGTCAACTTTAAAAAATTTTATAGTTATAGAAACTGAAGCCCAAATATATAAAGTCTGCATAACTTTTTAGTGGCATAATGTAAAATCTGATTCTGTTTCCTTTTATTGTTCTTTTTCTTACATTACTTTTTTTTTACACTTCCCTACTTTCTTATGTAACTGTTTCTGAACTCATTTTTATGCTGGCTTGCCCCTAAAATTTGTGAGTCCCAGGGAAAGAGCACAAATGTAAGCTCTTAAATTGTATGTCAAAATATTTAAAGTTGTGAAGTCAATAAATTTTAAGTATGTTTTGTTCTTCTTCAAGCAATAGAAGCATTTGTTTGAAAATAGAATTCCTGGGTCCTATGGAGTTCCACACCCAGAATATGGCAGAAATTGGTCATTCTACTTCTCTTTCCACTTCTGTCGCGATCTTGTATTTCAAGTGGCCTCAAGAACACAATGTGGACTTTTCAGCCTGCATATCCAGGCTCCTCTTTGCTCTTCCCATCTCTTTACCCTTGCCATACAAGGTTTTCTTTGCCGAACAAGGACTTCCTTGAGAGAATAAACCTAGGAAATAGACCCAGGTGGGCTCTGCAAGTGAGTGTGAAACTGTTTTAGGTAAGGAATTCCTACATGCCTGGAGCATGTTCTAAAAAAGGGAAGAGGTAGTACATTCTTTTGGCCTTGAGGAGGGGTGTGACACGGGAGTCAAACCCTCTAAACTGTGCAGCTCAAGAAAGAGGGACTCCTCTTGCCTGATGTAAAGAAAGATGTTTTCTTTACAAGCAATGACAGACTTGTGAAGTTTGTTGGTGAGAGCTGGTAAATTAGTGAGGGATGTAGGTAGCTAGCTTGTCTAAGACCAAGAGAAAGATTTTCTCTTTATGGAAATCTTTATCATTATCCATACCTTGGGCTTTATGGCTGTCAATTCAAGTATAGTCGATTTGTGAATTAAGAGTTTGTAGACTGTATAGTTTTAATATTTTCTAAAAAAACAAAGCTGTCAGTGTTCTTGGGATTAAAGTGAAATTTTCTTATTAATACATACGTGTGTTCCAGTTAATGAATTGTTAGTATGGTAGTGGATTAGGACAAGTTACTTTCTAATGAAAAATATTCAGTATCTAAAAAAAATAAAATGAAGTAAATAAATAAAAGTAGTAAATAAATTTTCTTTCATTTCAGTAGGTGTTAACATTTTGCCTTTTTTCCTCTGTTTGTAGGTAAGTACATAGATTTTATTGCTTTGGGTGGTATGATTTGAAAGTAAATTCCAGTCCTCACAAGACTTTACCTCTCAATACTTCATGTTAAAGTCTCCTAAAGAATGAGAGATAGGTTTTTAAATACAACCATTATCACACCTAAGATCAATTCAGTTCAGTCGCTCAGTTGTGTCCAACTCTTCGCAACCCCATGGACTGCAGCACTCCAGGCTTCCCTATATATCACAAACTCCTGGAGTTCACCCAGACTCATGTCCATTGAGTCGGTGATGCCATCCAACCATCTTATCCTCTGTCATCCCCTTCTCCTTCTGCCTTTAATCTTTCCCAGCATCAAGGTCTTTACCAGTGAGTTAGATCTTCACATCAGGTGGCCAAAGCATTTGAGTTTCAGCTTCAGCATCAGTCCTTCCAATGAATATTCACGACTGATTTCATTTAGGATAGACTGGTTAGATCTCCTTGGCAGTCCAAAGGACTCTCTCAAGAGTCTTCTCCAACACCGCAGTTCAAAAGCATCAATTCTTTAGTGCTCAATTTTCTTTACAGTCCAACTCTCACATCCATATTATAACTACTGGAAAAACCATAGCTTTGACTAGACAGACCTTTGTTAGCAAAGTAATGTCTCTACTTTTTAATATGCTGTCTAGGTTGGTCACCGAAGATAGTCAATAGTAATTTCACATTTCATTTAAAATCTTATTCAAGTTTCTCCAACTGTTAAGATAAACTGCTGAGTTTTTAAAATCATTTTTACTTAAAATATCCCACTGAAATGTTTGAACTCTTTAGTTTTGGTCATGACTTTAGAATTAAAAATGTATCAAAGTCTTCATTGCTTTGTCAGTAAAATTTTTTTTAAATAATCCTGGCATACCAATTTAAATTGTCCTGACATACAGAATTTTATATGGTTTGTAAGTAGCTATGAATTCTCTCTGACATTTTAAAAATTACTTTACCCCTTTGTTTTAATGTGCCTTCTAAATTTACTTTTTCCTTTAGAGAAAATGTTGGCTAAAATTGGGATAAATGAAAGGGATTTACATAATTGGAGGAAAACAAGTGAGTTACTGCAATCTCTTAGATTTCTTTTGAGGGAAGAGAAGAATGAGAGATTATAAATATTTGAAAACTGTTTTAGTGATATATTAAGGCAAAAATATAGATGACAGTACTTCTGGTGAGAATAAACCATCTAGACTTCTTGAAATGTAGAGTAAGGGTTTTACCAATTACTTCTCATAGCTACTCAGTTTTTGACACTTGCTCATCACTTTTTCTGAGATCTGTTTCTATGGATTCAGGGATCTGAATTCAGGAATCCATAAATAATCTGTTTCACTACAAAGTCTTAGGCTGATTATTCTTTCTCCAATTTTTTGGTTCTTTATTCTCCTGCACACTGAACCAGATTCTCCAAAATTCTGGCTAAAGCTCCCTTAGCTTCTCACTCTATATTTTCTACTTCTTTTATTTTATGGTATCCTAAGCCTTCTTTTATCACTTTGTACAAAATACTCCCCAAATACATTCCTTCTTATATCTAGTTTAACATTTTTCATTTGAATGTAGACGTCTTTACAGATGGGCAGTGAGAGCTGATAACTTAGATGTACCTCCTCTAAATTACTGCCTCGACTTTGTTCCACTTTAATTCCAGGTTAATCCGGTATAGCTTTTATCATACTTTTTCCTGCCCAAAGTCTTCACTTAGCCTGGCACTCAAAGCCTCGTACATGACACCATAACTTGCCAAATCTCTCACTACTGTAAGTATCACTCATTCATTAAAATAAAATGTTTCCTTTTCCTTAACAAAACAATCGAACCACAAATCACTATATACAAACACTTTTAGTTCTGTAGCTATCTGTTTTAGTGACTGATACATGCAAGATTAAATAGGATAATATTTGTAAAGAGCTTAAGAAATAGGCACTCAAAAAAAATATTATAGCCAATTATCACACTATGCACAGCATGAATTAGCTTGTTTTAATACTGAACACAATCCTTTATAGCTGGTACCAGTATTATACACATTTTATGGATGAGTGCACTAAAGTTTGAAAAGATTAACAAACTTGCCCAAAGTTACATGGCTGATATGTAACAGAAAGAAGTTTTAAACCCAAGATTGCCTAACTCCAGAGTCACTATTTTCTTTTATTGTTAATGGTTAATTTCACACTATTTTTAACAGAGAAAAGAAGCTAATCTTCATGAAATGAGATTAAATATATATTCATATTTGGCTTATTTATTTGAAATCTCTTTCTGAAGGTTGAAAAGATGAAAAAATAGAAATGAGTGTTTTTTCTTTTTTCAAAATTGTAGTATAATTGCTTTACTATCAGGTATCAGTTCAGTTCAGTTGCTCAGTTGTGTCCAACTCTTTGTGACTCCATGAACCGCAGCATCAGGGTCTTCTCAAATGATTCACCTCTTCATATCAGGTGGCCAAAATATTGGAGTTTCAGCTTCAACATCAGTCCTTCCAATGAACATCCAGGACTGATTTCTTTTAAGATGGACTGATGGGATCTCCTTGCAGTCCAAGGGACTTTCAAGAGTCTTCTCCAACATGAAAGTTCAAAAGCATCAATTCTTCAACGCTCAGCTTTCTTTATAGTCAAACTCTCACATCCATACATGACCACTGGAAAAACCATAGCCTTGACTAGAGACGGACCTTTGTTGGCAAAGTAATGTCTCTGCTTTTTAATATGCTGTCTAGGTTGGCCATAACTTTGCTTCCAAGAAGTAAGCATCTTTTAATTTCATGCTGCAATCACCATCTGTAGTGATTGTGGAGCCCAGAAAAATAAAGTCAGCCACTGTTTTCACTGTTTCCCCATCTGTTTGCCATGAAGTGATAGGTCCAGATGCCATGATCTTAGTTTTCTGAATGTTGAGCTTTAAGCCAACTTTTTCACTCTCCTCTTTCACTTGCATCAAGAGGCTCTTTAGTTCTTCTTCCCTTTCTGCCATAGGGTGGTGTTGTCTGCATATCTGAGGTTATTGATATTTCTCCCAATGATCTTGATTCCAGCTTGTGCTTCCTCCAGCCCAGTGTTTCTCATGATGTACTCTGCATAAGTTAAATAAGCAGGATGACAATATACAGCCTTGACGTACTCCTTTTCCTGTTTGGAAGCAGTCTGTTGTTGCATGCCCAGTTCTCACTGTTGCTTCCTGACCTGCATACAGGTTTCTCAAGAGGCAGGTCAGGTGGTCTGGTGTGCCCATCTCTTTTAGGATTTTTCACAGTTTATTGTGATTCACACAGTCAACGGCTTTGGCATAGTCAATAAAGCAGAAATAGATGTTTTCCCAGAACTCTCTTGCTTTTTCGATGATCCAGCAGATGTTGGCAATTTGATCTCTGGTTCCTCTGCCTTTTCTAAAACCAGCTTGACCATCTGGAAGTTCACAGGTCACGTATTGCTGAAGCCTGGCTTGGAGAATTTTAAGCATTACTTTATTAGCGTGTGAAATGAGTGCAATTGTACGGTAGTTTGAGCATTCTTTGGCATTGCCTTTCTTTGGGATAGGAATGAAAACTGACCTTTTCCAGTCCTGTGGCCACTACTGAGTTTTCCAAATTTGCTGGCATATTGAGGACAGCACTTTCACAGCATCATCTTTTAGGATTTGAAATAGGTCAACTGGAATTCCATCACCTCCACTAGCTTTGTTCATAGTGATGCTTCCTAAGGCCCACCTGACTTCATACTCCAGGATGTCTGGCTGTAGGTGAGTGATCACACCATTGTGATTATCTGGGTCATGAAGATCTTTTTGTATAGTTCTTCTGTGTATTCTTGCCATCTCTTCTTAATATCTTCTACTTCTGTTAGGTCCATACCATTTCTGTCCTTTATTGTAACCATCTTTCCATGAAATATTCCCTTGCTAGCTCTAATATGTATACATATATCCACTCTCTCTTGAACCAACTTCCCACTGCCCCATCCCATCCATCGAGGTCACCACCGAGCACCAAGCTGAGCTCCTTGTGCTAAACAGCAGGTTCTCACTAGTTATCTATTTTGCACACAGTAGTGTTTATATTTCAATCCTACTGTCCCAATATTTGTCTCACCCACCTTTTCCCCCATTCCCACATGTCTGTTCTCTATATCTGTGTGTCTATTCCTCCCCTGCAAACAGGCTCATCTGTAAAATCTTTCTGGATTCCGTACATGGGCATTGTTGTTGTTCAGTCACTAAGTTGTATCCGACTCTTGGTGACCTCATGGACTGCAGCATGCCAGGCTTACCTGTCCTTCACCATCTCCTGGAGTTTGCTCAAGCTCATGTCCACTGAATCGGTGATGCCATCCAGCCATCTCATTCTATGTCATCCCCTTCTCCTGCTGTCAGGCTTTTCCACCAACAGGGTCTTTTCCAATGAGTCGACTCTTTGCATCAGGTAGCCACAGTATTGGAGCTTCAGCTTTGGCATCAGTCCTCCCAATGAATATTTGGATTGATTTCCTTTAGGATTGACTGGTTGGATCTCCTTGCAGTTCACAGAACTCTCAAGAGTCTTCTTCAACACCACAGTTTGAAAGCATTGATTCTTTTGCTCTCAGCCTTCTTTTTTATGGTCCATGTCTCACATTGGCACATGACTCCTGGAAAAACCATAGCTTTGACTATATGGACCTTTGTCGACAAAGTGATGTTTCTGCTTTTTAATATGCTATATAGGTTTGTCATAACTATAGATACTGTGATTATCCTCATTGCGTAGATGATGCAACTGTACCAAACACTGGCTAGGTTTTGAGATACAAATCAAATATGACCTTGACTTCTAAATAACTACAACATGCTTTGGCAAATATAGCAGTAAAAGTATGTGTTATAAAAAGGAAGTAATGTATCTACACCAGATTTTGAATAAGATGTTCACTTGGCTACCTTTTAGAGAAAGGACAGTGCAAACAACTAAAACAGTAAGTTCAAAGTTATTGATAAAACTTAAAAAACAAGTAAGTAAATAGTTTGATAAATTTTCAGAGACTCAACAACATCTACTTCACCAATCCAGATCAATAAATTGAATATTATCACAATCCTAAAAATCTCCTCAGGCCTCCTACTAGTCTTGCTTGCTCTCATCCTAAAGGTAATCACTATTTTGACTTACACACTCATAGATTAATTTTGCCTGTTAATTGAACTTTCTATGCATTTATGTGGAGTGTGTACCCAGGAGTGAAATTGTTCACTTGTAGGGTATATGAATGTAGTGCCAAAACAACCACATATTTAGTAATTTAAAACAGCATTCATTTATTATCTCATAGTTTCCTTGGGACAGATGTCCAGGTACAGCTTAGCTGGTTTCTCTGCTTGGGGTCTCATAAGCCTGCATCCAGCAAGTCCACTGGGTCTGTAATCTCATCAAAGCCTCACACCCTCATCTAAGCTCACGGGATTTTTGGCAGAATTCATTTCCTTGCAGCTGTAGAACTCATGTTTCTTCAAGGCCAGGAGACTGTCTCTGAGCTCTTAGGAAAGGCTAAGCTCTCTTCTTTAATTTAAACATTTTTATCTTGAGATAATTGCAGATTTATATGTAATTGTAAAAACAGCTAGATCTACTGTTTCCTTAAATATTCCTATGCAAAATCTTAAAATAAAAAATTCTGTACATAGGAAAATATCAATATGCCAAGAAACTCAGTAAAGAATACAGTAGATTTAGCTCCTCTCTAGTTGTAGTGCATGGGCTTCCTCATTGTGGTGGGTTGATGAAGCACATGGGCTCTAGGATGCTCGAACTTTAGTCTTTGGGGCATGTGAGCTCAGTAGTTATGGCTCCTGGGCTCTAGAGCACAGACTCAATAGTTGCGGTGCATGGGGTTAGTTGCTCTGCAGCATGTGGGATATTCCCAGATCAGGGATCAAACCCATGTCTCCTGCATTAGCAGGCGGATTCTTTACCACTGAGCCACCAGGGAAGCCCCTGCCTTTACTTCTGACACCATCTACACATTCTGGAGGTTCCCAGAGCCACCCTTAGTTTAAATAATAGGCTAGCAGAACTCGCTGAAGAACTATTATACTTACGATTACAGTTTATTACAGGGGAGGTTATAGGTTGTGTGTGTGTATATGTGTGCTCAGTCGTGTCTGACTCTTTGTGACCACATGGATTGTGGTCACGGGTTAAAACTTGTCAAAAGAAGGGATCCATAGGCAGCTTCAGAGGGTTTCAAACACAAAGCACTCTCTTTGGAGCTAGGTCCCAACTTTCATGTGTAGCAGTACGCATGGGATATTGTTTATCAGGGATGTTCACCTGAGCTTCACTGTCAGAGTTTTTATTTTCATTATATCCATTAAATAGCTATAACTGTTTATCCCTTTGATTGATTAAATAATTGCCCAATAGGGTCTGTCCAATCCTCCAGGTTGACTAATACCTGGTGACTCAAAGCCCTCCAACCCTAACTGAAGAGTCTGCGTTGAACCCCTATGAAATAAAATTGAAGGTTCATTAACCGCTTAGAACTGTGTATTTCAAAATTTTTTTACTGGGACCCAACATAGGTGTGTTTTTTAATATTTCTGAATGTATATATGTAGGGGCGTGTTTGTATTAAGCTGTATCCAATGTTTCTGAAAACACGAGTCCACTACATTTATAAAGAATGTTAATGGCTATCCACTGAACGGATGGCTTGTAATGAGATTTTAGTTCGTAGTTAAAAAAACACTGACTCTGAAAATCAGACCATCGAGAATAGTGATGGCTAATTATTAGAAGGAACCAGGACCTGAACAGATAAGATCTGAAGAGGAATTGAGGTTCTCTTGCATGGAGCAGTCTCCAGAAGTACAGACTGGAAAGGATAGTATAGTTGGTGCAAATGTTATCCAGTATGGAAACTTGGATTTTTAAGATATAAAACTCAGAATGTTGGTTTTTGCACTTTATTGCTAATTTCTCAAAGCTGCGTAGAATAATTTGATTCATCTTTCCTCAGATCTTTGCATTGCTAGTTCTTTCTTTTCATTCCAATTTCAGGATAAGTGGTCTCCTCAGACTTTCCTTGAGTCCATTTTAAAATAGTCACCCCATCACTTTTAATCACATCATCCTGTTTTCATTCTTTGCATAGCCATTACCCTTACCTAATTTTTCCCCCTATCTCCTTCTCTAAAATGTTAGCTCCATTAGATCAGGGGCTTTACTTTGCTTACTGTTTTATTCCCAATATTTAAAACAGCATGTCTGGTAGGTAGTATGTACTCAAATAATATGTCTTGAATGAATGATCTAGTCTATGTTCCTCTTAAACCCCAAACAGAATACACTTCTTTTGGTGAGACTAGAGTATACTATAATTATCACCTCCCTTGTTCATTATACTTCTTTCCTGTTTGTGCAATCTAAGATTGCATTTACTTTTTTGGCAAGCTCATTATACTGTATATTCATTTAGTTTACAGTGAACTAAAATTTCCTGGTATTTTTCATATGAACTGTTGCACATACTTTTTCTCTCCCTGACTTTTTTTTTAAGTCAGTAGGAGTGTTTGTGCGTGTGTGCATGTACGCATGTGCTCACAAGAATACCCATTTATAGATTTGGCCTTTTAGGATTTTTTTTCATCACCATTTTTGAGTATGATCTAACAGGGAGGCTAATTAAGAACTAATGGTAGGTTTGCTGAAGAGATCTTAAGCTAAATTGAAAGGCTAGAGGAACCCAGAAGATTGACCTGGATCACAGATTTAAGCTGAAAATATTAATTCATTTGGAGGGGCTTTGTCCAAGCTGAGGAAGTAGATTCTGTCAGACAGATTTTGGGAGATATCAGTTGACATACATAGGTTTGCTTCTTCCTATTCTTAAAAGAAATGTAGTATGATTTCTGCCAGGTTCAGACCTCGCATTGGAGTTAAACCCTTCATGAATCTAAATATTACTTGCTTTGAAACTTAGTATGGACATGAGTGTGGTAATACTTGAAGAACTTTGTCCTGTGCATCTGTCCCCTCTTCCCTCCCTGATTTTCCTTTCCTAGCCATGCCACCCTCTCACACTGTGTCCTCAAGACCCTAACCCTCTTGTTTAAAGTAGTCGATGGAGCGTTTTTAATTGCCCTTTATCATTTATCAAATCTTAAGTCTTCTTGAACTTCCCAGCACTATTCCTACAGATCAGTGCCTCTCATACTCTTAATTCTGTCTTTTGTACTCTGCCTTTTGAAATCTGGTAAGTTTGCAACCAGTATTTTTAGATACACTACATCTGTCGTTGTTAAAATCATTTCTTATTGAATTGTTGGAATTTAATTTTTGAGTCCTGAACTATATTTCCTGACTTTATTGATCTGTCTTGTTCTTTTGTAAGTTTCAGTCCCTATGATGATACTTTTTTTTTCTTTGACATCAAAAGGCCTACATTTATGACACACAGCTAGTATGCCTAAGCGTGTCATGGATGCCAAAAGGTCATGTTTAATTTTTTCATATAATTCCCATCACTTCTACTTCCACAAATAACTTCTCCTGTGGATAGAGTTACATCAAGAGATGCAGTTTCTCTCATGACTTCCTTTGCATTTTGCAAGATGAAATTTTAATATGATGAAATTAAGTATATTTTGTGATTTCTCAAATGCTTTTGACTTTTTATATATAGCTACTCTTCAATATTTGATTTTCTCTTGCCTAAAGCTGTAAATCAAGGGCAAATACCTTATTTAAAAATTTTTCCTTATTGCAAATGTATTTAAATTAGCCTCCTCTTACCATCATTTTTATTTATATTAGTAATTACTTGAGTGTTCAAGCATTTTTTTAAATATCTCAAAATCCTGAAAGTAAAATTGATTTTTCATAATGCATTGTATACAAAAAAAACGGTTCTCAATCTCCTCTTTAAAGATTTGAAAGTTGTTTTTTTTTCTTTGTATTTATTTTATCAATACCTTTGAAAACATTGTCCAAAGAATTTAGAATATGATTAGTGTTGTCCACCAAATTATGTAACTGTGTGGTGGTTAATTTGCTTACACTATTGCCCTTCTACCGTAACAGGTTTTTGCAAGGCTGTAAGAGTGTATTTCACCCACGGGTTTTGTCAGACTGCCACTACCACACTTCAGTCTCTCTTTTTATCTAGAAGAAATAGAAAATAACAAATGGATTTACTGCTTTGGAAAGGCTATTGATTCCTCATTCATTGTCATAAATGTAATGCTTTATGGACTTTGGATCAGTAGTCGTCTATGACAATACTTAGTAGAAGAGTTGAACTTTGCTACTATTTCAATGTGATAGATATTTGTCCTGTCTGTGCCTGAACTCTTTCATCTGCAGTTAGGAATAATTAATATTTGATTGATTTTAATAATTTGATAGTAATATTGTGAAGTCAAATTAAGAAACAGTGAAAACTTTTGGGAAGGAAAATTATTTTTGAATTAACATATTCCAGAAATCTTATGGTAAATAGATGGGGAAACAGTGGAAACAGTGACAGACTTTATTTCCTTAGGCTCCAAAATCACTGCAGATGATGGCTGCAGCCGTGAAATTAAAAGACGCTTGTTCCTCAGAAGAAAAGCTATGACCACCTTAGACAGCATATTAAAAAGCAGAGACATTACTTTGCCAACAAAGGTCTGTCTAGTCAAAGCTATAGTTTTCCCACTAGTCATGTATGGATGTGAGAGCTGGCCCATAAAGAAAGCAGAGCACTGAAGAACTGATGTTTTTAAACTGTGGTGTTGGAGAAGACTCTTCAGAGTCCCTAGCACTGCAAGGAGATCAAACCAGTCAGTCCCAGAGGAAATCAGTCCTGAACATTAATTGAAAATGCTGAAGCTGAAGCTGCAATACTTTGGCCACCTGATGCGAAGACCTGACTCATTAGAAAGGACTCTGATGCTGGGGAGGATTGAAGGTAGGAGGAGAAGGGGACGACAGAGGACGAGATGGTTGAATGGCGTCTCAGACTCAATGGACGTGAGTTTGAACAAAGTCCAGGAGGCGGTGAAGGGCAGGGAAGCCTGGCGTACTGCAGTCCATGGGGTTGCAAAGAGTCAGACACGACTGTGCGACTGAATAAGAAGCATTTTAGAAATGATACTGTGGGAAGTTTGTATTATTTACCAAATTGATATTTATAAATAATATTTTAATTTTTTAAGAGTTTTTCTTTCATTTTCTTCTTTTTTATAATTTTCTTTATTTTTATTTTTGACAGTGCTGGGTCTTTGTTGCTGAATGGGCTTTCTTTAGTTGAGGCAAGCAGGGGTTTACTGGTTAGTTGCAGTGCATGGGCTTCTCATTGTGGTGCTTCTCTTGTTGCGGAGCACAGGATTCAGTAGTTGTGGCATATGGGCTCAGTAAGCTTAGTTCCTTCAAGGCATGTGGGATCTTCCGGGAACAAGGATCAAAACCATCAATCCTGCACTGGCAGGCAGATTCTTTACCACTGAGCCACCAGGAAAGCCCTAATATTTTAATTTTTTATTGGTGGTATGATAATTTTGAATTGTTTTATGGAAAGGACTTGAAATTTTGTACTTGTGATAAAACTCATTCTCTTAATTTCTTTTTCTCTCATACAGTAGACATCCCCAAGTTTGCAATTTCAGTGTAGCCTGCCATTTTCCCTTCATTTATTCAAGAAAAGTATTTAACACTGTCACTTTCTTCCTGCTTACTTCTTAATCTACTGTAATATGGCTTCCACCTCAACCACTCCATTAAACTATTCATACCAGGAATGTCTTACAGTGCCAGAAAGTAAAGAGGTGTTCAAAATATGGTGCTGGTAAACAGAACTTTAGGAACCAACTTGACGGAGCTCTATCTAAATGGTCAAAGCTGGAAAAATTTGAATGACAAATAATCATGTTATCAGATTATAACCCATAGAATAAAATAGGTCTATACCAGTCCATGAGTCTATACAAGTATAAATAATTGAGTTAGTGAATGACTGAATGCATAGATAAAGAGAAGAGGCAACTTTTGTTTGTAGTAGAATTCCAGTTGAAAATGTGGAAGGAATGATGAAAATAAATATTTTCCATTAGGCAAATAATCACAGTAATAATAATTGTTATAGGCAGAAGTCATCAGTGTAGGCTAAAATAACTAGGCAGATATTTATGAGAAGCAAGATATTTACATACTCTGATAAGATACTTAATAATTATAAAAGGAGAAATTTATGAGATTCATGGCAGACATTACTTTAATCAAGGGATCAAAATTAACAGTACCGGTTATAAGATGTACTGTCATCACAGTAAACCCTGATACGGTGATGCAGTGAGGTGGGCACAATATCACATTACAACAGTAACAATAGTATCTGACATTTCTGAGTATTTGTGTGCCAGACACCACACTAAGCACTTTACTAGCATTATCTGTTAGGCCTCACAATAGCCCTAGAAGATAGACACTATTATTATCTCCATTTTACAGATGATGAAACTGGAACCCTGGGCTGGTTGAGTCCAAAGCACTTTGCTTTAATCATAACATTATGCTGAGAACAGCTTTTAGTGTCATTAGTAATTTATGAACTGATGAATTCAGTATATTTAATGTTGTCAGTAAGGAACTTCATGAAATTTTGTGGTTTAATATGTTTAAGATATAGTTTTGTTTGGAAACAAAAGATGAAGTTTTGAACAATACAGCATTGAAAAAGCAACACAAACTTAATATAAAATAGGTAAAATATTATTTATTTTATATCATGTATAACCTTTGTAAACAAAAAGTTTTCATAAAATATTTGGTTATTTTTTTTTCTTTTCTTTTTTTTAATTGTTTTTGCCATACATTGTCATGATATCACCATGGGTTTACATATGCTTCCCCTCCGGAACCCCCCCCCCCCCCCCCCCCCCCCCCCCCCCCGGGAACATTGAAACCCCTTAGCAACCCTAAATGTAAAAATTTGGTCCTATTACTTCTCTGTATGTAATCAATTAATGATTCCCTATTTCAGCTTAGCATAAAGTTCACATATTTTAGCATAAGGTACAACACTTGATTATCTAACCCATTACCTTTCTGTCTTAATTGCTTATCATTCTTCCACATGCATCGTTTTCTTGTCATGCCAAACTGCTTGTTATTCCCAGAATATACCTGTTTAAACATTTCATGTGTACACAAAATCAGAGTATCTGTCGCTCAGCTAAAACAGCCATTAGTTTATAGGCAATTTTTCATCTAGATGACCCTGTGACTATCAGACCCACCCCCTCCAGCAACTATCTTGAAACACACCTCAATGATATCCCGTCATCTGTAAATATTTCAGTTTATATACCTAGAAGACAAAGATTTTTGCTTTAAAACACAACTTCAAAATTAGTTTCTCACTTAATAACTGTTATTCCTTCATAATCAAGTATCCAAAGTTAAAGTTCCCTAGTATTATCAAATATAGGCTTACATACTTTCTCAGGTCTGTGTCAAGACAAGGGCCACACATTGCATTCAGTTGATACGAATTTTGAGCGTCTCTTTTTTCTTTTTTTCTTTTGGCATTACATTTAGTCTTTAAGTCTCTTTTAATCCGTGGTTACACTTTGTTTCTTATAGATTCTTTTTGAAGAAACTGAGCCATCTGTCTTTAGAGTTTCTCACATTCTGGATTTCACTGAATACATTGCCATGGTATGCTCTAACATGTATTCTCTCTCTGCATTTCTTGTCACATAATAATAAATTTTTATTAAAAAAATAAGTTTCATGAATATCTACTATTTGAACTACTATGTGGACGATTAAAATGAATGAAATACAATAATATTATCTTATCAATGTAAAATTCAGGACTTGTGACAATAAAAAAAAGAATGTCATCATTAGCTAAAAGTGGAAACCTGGATACTAGCACAAGTCACAAGAATAAGCCTTTTAATTTGTAAACATAGGAGTTCACAGATGTGAAGAAAACGAAATAAAATAATTGCCTCACATCTATCAAAAACTCTGAAAACAAATCTATGAGTAAAACTCAGAAGCTTTGACATAATAATTTGGGTCTATTTTTCCTGATTTTTTTTTAATCTTTAAAAGCGAGTCCTTATTGGTGCCTTGTGGAAATAATGTTATGTAATGAATGCAGAAGAAGTTACCACAAATGTTTGGTACATATTATTAAAATTAACTATAAATTTATTGTTTTTAGAGCTTGGTTTAATATGGATACTTAAGGAAATAATTATATAATTCATCCTAAAATAAAAATATTACAAACTAGCACCCTGGCTTACTATAAACAGTTAAACAGAACTTAAATGCCTTCTAAGTTAGGTTTATAATATCAAATTGCTCTCAGATATTTACTTTACATTGATTTATTTAAAAAATTTTTTTACTTGACTGTGCTGAGACATAAAGGATCTTAATTCCCCAACCAGGGATCGAACCTACACCCCCTGCAGTAGAAGCTCAGAGTCTTAACCACTGGACCACCAGCTTTCCTTTTGATGGCAGAGCTTTTAACTCTTCCCTTTTGACTTCCATTTCAACACTCGTGATACCTTAACCATTTTTGTAGTTTTCTTTTTGTTTTTCTTCTTTTGACTCCTCTTCATCTCCAGCTATTCAAAACTTGATGTTTTGGGTTTCACTCCTAGTTCTCTTATCTTGTGTTGTCTCTCTTGGCAGTAAAACTCAGTCTTGCTCAAGTTTCACCATCTGTGTTCTGTTGTATATTCTCTTCCATTGGAAGCTCCATTCACCTCGTCCCCCAAGTCTTAAACCTGAGAGACTTCTCTCCTGAGAAAAGTTGGAAGATTTTTACCTGTAATACAGCTTGAAATATGTTGTTAAAAATTCCTTGTTTTGTGTTTTATTATTACCAAAGAATTATATCTGTTTTGTTATTTGAGATACTGTATTCCTTTGTATCGTTGTAAAAATGTGTGAAAAAGAACTTTTAATTTTTTTTTATTTTTTCCCTAAGAAAGGAACCTGTGCTCGATAGTAGATGTATGGTAGCCATGTGACCATCCTCTCCTTCTTTTTGAAGATTTTTGATTTCCATTCTTGTCTACTACACACTGGCAATTCAAGTTTTTTAATTGTTTGTATGCAACTAAAATATTTGAAATGGATGAATTGAGAATGGGTGGGTACGTGGAAAAAAAATTGAGTACCCACTCACATTTTAATGTCTCTAACTCCTTTCCCAAATCTCTCTGCTTCTTTCATGAAAGAAAAGAGGAGTAACTGTGGTATTAAAACTTTCTAATTTTTATGAGGTAGCATTCATAAAGGCTGGGTATCACTCTTTTTCATTCTATTCTACTTCATTTTTTTAGTACTAGTCTGGACCCACTAAATTTATATCATGACTTGTTATTAGGGCATGGCCTATGCACTTCTTCTGAGCGCAGAAGAATTGATCCTTTTGAACTGTAGTGTTGGAGAAGACGCTTGAGAGTCCCTTGGACTGCAAGAAGATCCAGTCAGTCCATCCTAAAGAAGATCAGTCCTGGAAGGAGTGATGTTGAAGCTGAAAACTCCAATATTTTGGCCACCTGATGTGAAGAGCTGACTCATTGGAAAAGACCCTGATATTGGGAAAGATTGAAGGCAGGAGAAGGGGACGGTAGAGGATGAGATGGTTAGATGGCATCACTGACTCAATGGACATGAGTTTGAATAAACTCCCAGAGTTGGTGATGGACAGGGAGGCCTGGTGTGCTGTGGTTCATGGCGTTACAAAGATCAGACACAACTGAGCAACTGAACAGTAGAAAAAATGTTTGGTTATAAATATTTGATTGTCTACTGTTAAGATTCATCATTAAATGGGATTATGAATCAAGTAATAGAATCTATTGAGAAGCTTTGTACGAGAAGTGAGATATTTTGGAAATCACCCTAGGTTTTGTGAATAGTGTCAGCAAGTTAAAATATTGAAAGAAAATGGCAAGAGGAATCTATATCTTATATTCCAACCCTTACTTCTTTTTGAGAATCCAGTCCCAAATTTCCAATTACTCAAACTTTCCATTTCAAGCTCAGTGTGAAAAGAATTAAATCATGCACACATACACACCCTTTCTCAACTAAATATCCTGTTTCTTTTAACTTCTCCTGCATCAGTACTTGGTCTAGACAACAAGTATTGACTCTTCTTGCTTGTGAGCCATATCCACCCATGTATAGTTGCTTTCTACAATCTTGGAAAGAGGACTGGAAAAAACTGAACTTGTTTCTTGCTTCATTACTAGTATTTCTACAATTTTGAGAAAGTAATTTACTTTCTTTTGTATTCAAATTAATCTCTATAACTTGGGTTATTTGAACCAATCTCTGTAATATATTGGTATTTGAACCAATCCTTGTAACTTACAATACAAATACAAAACTTGTATTATACAGTGGTTAAGAGCATGGTTTCCATTATAAGGCTTTCTGCCTCCTCATCCCTGCTCCATCTTTCAGTAGCCGTATGGTCTCAGGCAAATTATTTCTCTATGCCTTAGTGCATGCTTGCTTGATCACTTTAGTCGAGTCCGACTCTCTGCGACCCTATGGACAGTATCCCGCCAGGCTCCTCTGTCCATGAGATTCTCCAGGCAAGAATGCTGGAGTCAGTTGCCATGCCCTTCTCCAGGGGAATTTTCCCGACTCAGGGGTCCAACTTGTGTCTCTTATGTCTCCTGAATTGGCAGGCAAGTTCTTTACCACTAGCGCCACCTAGGAAGCCCCTATACCTTAGTATCCTTAGCTATAAAATGAGGATATAGTAGTACATATCTCACAGAGTTGTTTTTGTTTTTTAATTTTTATTGGAGTATAGTTGGTTTACAATGTTGCATTAGTTTCAGGGGTACAGCAAAGAAAATATATATATATATATATCCACTTTTTTTTTTAAAAGATTTCCCATATAAGCCATTACAGAGAATTAAGTCGACTTCCCTGTACTATACAGCAGGTTCTTACTAGTTTTCCTATTTCATATGTAGTAGTGTGTATATGAGGCTTCCCAGGTGGCTCAGTGGTAAAGAGCATCTCCGCCTACCAAGCAGGAGATGCAGGTTTGATCCCTGGGTCAGGAAGATCCCCTGGAAAAGAAAATGGCAACCCACTCCAGTATTCTTGCCGGGCCTGGTAGGCTACAGTCCATGGGGTTGCAAAAAGTCAGACATTTAAGCAGCCCCAGTGGTGGTGTGTATGTGTCAATTTCAGTCTCCCATTTATTCCCCCCTCCCATCCCCTGGTAACCATACATTTGTTTTCTACATGTACTCTACTTCTGTTTTGTGAATAAGTTCACTTGTACCCTTTTTTAAGATTCACATATAAGCAATATCATATGATGTTTATCCTTCTGTGTTCGAGTTTCTTAACTGAGTATCAGTCTCTTTTGGTGCATCCATGTTGCTGCAGATGGCATTATTTTGTTCTTTTTTATGGCTAATATTCCATTGTATATATGTGGCACATCTTTATCCATTTCTTTGTTGGTGTACATTTAGATTTCTTCTGTGTCCTGGCTATTGTACATAGTGTTGCAGTGAACAATGGGGTGCATGTATCTCTTTGAATTTTGGTTTTCTTCATAGGGTTGTTTTTAAAGATTAACTGAGTTACTGTTCTGTAGATCCTTGAACAATGTAGGGTTGGAGACTCACTGAAAGATCCAATTATAATTTATAGTCAGTTTTCCCTTTATATGATTTCTCCATATTTACAGTTCATGATTCCGCCATATCTGTGGTTCCATATCCTTGGATGAAACCAGTGGTGGATTATGTAGCACTGTAGTATTTATTGGAAAAAATCTGTATATAAATGGATCCAGGCAGTTTAAATCCACGTTATTCGTGTGTTATTTCATATTAGGCATAGTGCCTAGAACATAGTAAGGATGAAATGTGTTAGCTCTTATTATTATTTTTAAAAATTGTTTGTGCCCATAAGTCTAGTCTCTCATTTTGGAAAACCACTGTAAGAATCTCTCCCATTTGCTACTCCTCTCCATTATCACTGTGACCCTGTTATTCAGGATTGAATTAATTATTATGTGTAAAATGCTTAGAATAGTGCCTGTCACCTAATAAGCATTTGGTTTTAGCCGATATTATTGGTTATTCTGATTTTTACACAGATGACTTCTCAGGTTTCTAAGATCCTTTTCTTGCCATTAATGATCCTCTGCCTTTAATATCCTCTCCTGCTCTTTACTTCGGTCTTTCTAGGATACTGTTCATATAATGTAGCTCCATTTCGGGAGCTTTGCTGCCTAAAACGAAAAAAAAATCCTAAAAACAAGACCAGTTGAAAAAATGGCATTAATGAAAGAGGTAAATGTGAATTTTGAAGCAGTGAAAATTTTGTTTTAGGCTTTTCAGACTACTAAAATAGTCTCAATATTTTATAGGAGAAAAATGGTATTAATTGTCAGATTCAGGAGGACTTGCTACCTATTTATTTTTAGCAAGGGACTAAAACTCAAATTGTTATCTGAAAAACTCAACAGCTTAGTTGAAATAGAATGTGGAGAGTAAAGATTAGGAATGTTTTAGGAGTTTTTTGAGGTTAGGAAAATAAATTAATGTATGAATTCAGGTTTAAGTTAAAGAAAATTTTAAGTAGGATTACTTATTCTTTATAGACAGATCTTATGTGTTCATTTCAAAATCTTAAGCCTCTTTTTAGATTTTAAATGAAAATAGCTTCAGCTCTCAGTTTTAAAAATAACATTGTTAGCTTTTTGTTAGGAGAATAATGAGAGACCTTATCTAATTTCTTAAAGAGAAGTCACTTGTTATGTGTTCATTTGCATGACCTCCTCTTTAACCCTTCAGTCCTCTTCAGCTGTGTTTATACTTTAAATATTTTAGAGTATCACGGAAAAAAGTACTTTTCTCTGGTAAAAATTGCATTGGACTTTGTTTTTTTAATGATGATAGCTATGTAAAGCCACTTCACTACTGTTTTCATTTTCAGATAATTTTTTGAAATCAAGTTTTTAACGTATATTTTTTTTAAAACTTTACTACAGGAAATGGTAGAGTGAGAGTTAAATATGTTACATGGAGGAAAGAACAGTCCATTGGGGGTTAAATTGCAGAGTCTAATGGAATAATAACTGGTAGCACCATCTGCTGGCCTACTTCCGCAGAAGGAGTCAGTATTTTTAACGACATCTCTAATATTCATGCTGATGCATTTTGATGCTTTGTGCATTCATTTCTTTCTGTGCTTTGTTGGAATCTGGCTATCTGCTTACAGCTATTGAGGAAACTCAGCTTTTTAGGAGGGGTTTACGCTTTTTTCATATCTAATTAGGATGAACAGTGGATATAAACTTGCCAAGGCAGAAATGTGTTGATAAATCACAATGTGTATTTGTGGAGGGTTGTGCATCTCTTGGTTGCAGCTTGCTAAATAGGCCATTTAGGAATCTTCTTTCAATGCTTTTTTCTTGAGCACTGCCTGGGGTGGTGAAAAAGCAGAGGGCAAGCCTTTGTCTGACGCCAAAAATGTCTTCAGTGAAGAGGCCAAGAGGAAGGGTAAGTGAAAGCCTGAATGAGTGGGAGGAGGAGGGGTTCTTTGGGCTAAAAGGCTAATGGGATTGAATAACCTTCCTTATTACTGGCTGCTGCTGCGGGAGTCGTACTGCATCGCCATCTTGAGCTTGTTGCTGTTTTCTCGCGTCTTAGTTATTTGTTATAGCCTGTAGGCCTTAAGGTGGCATTTTAGTGGGCGATTCTAAACCCTCCTTCCTTTCTCAGTGCTGTAGCACTGCTATGAAACCTTTGATGAGGCAGGTATAGAAAAGATATCCAGTGAAGCACACTGGAATCAGCATGAAAATGTGTTTGGAAATTCCTGGTGGTTTTTTCCCTTGCTGTAGTCAGAGGCATGTTTACGGGTAAGAATGTAACAAAACTGTGATCTAAGAATACGTGGATGAATGCGTGTTTGAAGAGGATATTCTTTTTAAAATGCTGTTGATTTGCTTCCTGTGATATTGCTAAAATATTAATAATTTTAACGTAAAACTATAAATTTGTTTTTTTCCAGAATTGCCTGAGCGAAATATTATGATGTAGAAAGAGAAAAAATCCTCATTTAACTCTTTCGCAGAAGAACTAAAACTTTCTCTAATTTTTAGTATGGTTTTGTCTGTTTACTAACTAGCTACATTGCCTGATAGGCTGCACATTAAAATGATTTGATTGGTTTCAGGTTCCAGTTTCTTGTAAAGCAGAGAGGCTTTGTTTTTCTAAAAACCATAATAAACCATGGGGAGTAGTCATTCTAAATGACAAGTGATATCCTAAATTTATTAATAATTTTCAGAGTTCTGGAATGAAGAGGAAAGAAGATACTTATTCCAAATGCCCATAATATTTATATGACTAAATTTGAATTAGCTGTATTCATAGGACAAAATTTGAATCAGCTAATTAAGGATGCTGTGAAAATATCGGTGAATCTATATTACCCTTCTTTAATCTTCATTTTTAAAAGTGATAGTTGGGCTTTTTATTTTATACCTAGACTAATATCTAAATCAGCAAAATGTTTTAATTTTAAACTGTAACACATATATTTGCTTATGTATTTTACTTCTTTAAGCTTAATTCTAAGGTTTTGGTTGTGTGTGTTAATTGTTTAAATGTACTTTTCTATATTGTGTAAAAATTATTTTGATTTCTCTAGCCTCCATCTTCCAAGAAGAGTGATGGTTCTGGGACATACACTAAGTTGCAGAATACCCAGGTGAGGATCATGTCTGAGAAGAAGCAGAGAAAAAAGGTGGAATCAGAAAGCAAGCAAGAAAAGGCTAATCGTATAATATCAGAGGCCATAGCAAAAGCAAAGGAGCGAGGGGAACGCAATATTCCACGAGTAATGAGCCCTGAAAACTTTCCTAGTCCTTCAGTTGAAGGAAGAGAGGAAAAGAAAGGAAGAAGGATGAACTCCAAGTCAAAGGACAAAGAGAGCAAAAAAACAAAAACTTGTTCTAAGTTAAAAGAGAAGACAAAAATTGGGTAAGTTGGTTAAGAATTAAATCTTCCTCCTCTGAAGTTTTTGTAATAGCACAGTCTGTCCATTCTTTTACTTCTGATTTGCGTGTGATGTGTTTACTCTCACTTTGGAGTTTTAAGTTGTTAGACACTATATTGTACCTCATTGCCTTTTTGAATGAATTAGGCACTGATAATATTCCAGAATTTTACTAAATTTACTAATATGTGAACATACCTTTTTGTTAGTAAAAAGAATTTAAAATAGGAAAATATTTAATATATAAAACAGAATAAGGAAAAACAAAAAAATCCACATTGCTGTGCCACTTCCAAATCTACTTTATTTAAAATTTAAAAGCGCCTTGAAATTCTTTATTATTATAGATTTCTTTCTCTTTTAGTTGTACTTCACTGGGTACTTTATAGTTTGGAAACATGAGATATAATATTTTGTCATAAACCCACAACTTTGAAGTAAATGGAATGGCAAGAAAACGAAGACCATTTAAATCAACAATAAGCAGCTCTCAATTCTTACAGACTTACTTCCTTATAGTCTTTCTGATTTACTTTATGTAATAAAGAGGCCAGGTGAGGATTAATGCTCCAGGAGAATTATAAGGATACAGAATTGCTTTTGGAGGGTACATTAATCCTAGGTGTTTTTATTTGACTACTTACCTAATACATTTTCAAAAAATAAAATGTATTATTTGTTTTATGTGTATGTTTATTTTATGTATGCAAGGGTAAAACTAATCTAAGGCCAACAGAGTTTAGACTTGTTTTTATGGGAATATTTGGTTATTTTTGAAGGCTTTATATGAAATTTTAATAAAGTACTTAATTTTCTTTTGTCCACATAAAATAGTACACAATAAAGGAGAAATTTCATTACTATTAAAATCTTCATTGGCTTAAGAAATTATTTATATATTAGATAGATATTTAGAACTAAAAGAATTTTATAACAGTTTATTCACAGCATTTAAAATGCAACCATCAAACTGAGTTATATCATTAGGTCCTGAAGTCTTTCAGTCTGAATC
Organism: Antilocapra americana; assembly: GCA_007570785.1. Taxonomy (NCBI): domain Eukaryota; kingdom Metazoa; phylum Chordata; class Mammalia; order Artiodactyla; family Antilocapridae; genus Antilocapra; species Antilocapra americana. The sequence goes on along the minus strand of ML663568.1, from coordinate 2,236,889 downwards.
TTTAAATAACATGGCTCTCTTGTTATAATAGAGAAATAATTAATATTGTTGATTTTATATTTTATTTGCAGATAGCTAACATGAAATTTGAAGTTTAGATTTCTGTTCCTTTTATGTTTAAAGGTTTTGTTTAAATAATATCTTATTTCAATATTTTGTCTAGTTGTAATTTAGGAAACTCCATATATAACCCTTTAATGTATTAAAAGTTACTGTAATTAAAATTTTCCAGTTTTAACTTGTACAGGGATATGGACAAAGTAGTAGTACTATTTGAAAGGATATTTAAAATAATCATAAGAGAAAACCTTAGAGAACCTTCAGAAGTTAACAGTAAGTTTAATTGAGGGGGATGGGAGGTAACTAGAGGGAAAAGATAACAGAGGTGAACCTGGTTCAAGAAAAAAATATATAAAGGGAAATTAGAAATAATAAATTATAATAGAGAAACATGATTTTTTAAATGTGTAGATTAATATGGTAAAATATAGTACAGTATCTGTATTCTGTGATGTTTATATTTTTGTTAGAGATAGATTAGTAATGATAAATTATTTTAATATTGTACAGCATGATCAATTTAGTATTTGTTTTTTAGAGATAGCATTCATGAGAAGAGGTCAGAATTGTATTGGAAAGATATTTCCATGGTCAGGTATTGAGTAAGCAATAGAAAAATCACTTGCTGAAAGTGGATGACTTTTTGATAGAGGAATTTATAAGTTGCAGGCAAGTAGAAGTGAAGCTTGCCCATGTATTATTAAGCTATTGGAGTACAACAGTTTCTTGATCATCTTTATTAGACAACCAAAGATTACTTTCATGCTGGAAGAAAAAGCGTGGATGGAAATGAAATTTATATACAAGCTGGAGTTCCGTATTGGTCACTTGAAATATTTCATTACTGTGCTTTCCATTCAGCCCACTACATTGTATTATTTTGAATTTGCCGAGTTTTTAATTTTTTGTGAAGAACCAGCCATCCTTTAAATAGTTAAGTTTATTTGCATCATTTTAATAGTATTTCATGATGTATTAAATATTTTCTTGTAAAGATTTTGTTTTTCTTAGTTTTAAAAGAATCAAACTTTTGCTAGCATCAGATGATTTGTGTCAGGTAAAATTAAAGGGAATGTGTGCTGGAACTTAACCATGAGCATTGTGAAACATAAATTTCAAAAATAAATTTGTAAACAGTAAGTTATGATTGTATAGTCAGAGTTGTTCATTTAATGCACATATATGATATAATCTAGGAATTATTATATTCTAATACTAATCTGAAGAAAACCAATACTGTCTCTGCTTGCTGATATGCTTGAAACTTTTTCATTTTTCTATCACTTTCATAGATTAATTTTTTTAAATATGAGGAATAGAGTATCCTTTTCAGAGACTTTGATGTAGTGTCATTTAATGTTTACAGTAATTCTGAGTTAGATTGGGCATGCAATATGATAATGAGGTTAAGTGCTTTGACTTTGGAACCAGTTGTACTTATTCACATTCCCCCTTTATCACTGACAAGCAGTGTGACCCTGGACAAATACTTAACCTCTCCAAGTTTTGGTTTACTCATATATAAAATGAGGATAATGATAGTGCTTGCCTTATAGTGTTATATTGAGGGTGAAATGATTTAATAACATTTAAAGCATATAGAACAATACCTGTAAATAATGTTAGCGGTTATTTTGTGAAAACATAAATAGCATTTAGCTATTTAAGGAAAAACCCAAGGCCAGGAGCTATGCCTCTTCTTTGAAACTTAAGTTCTCGTCTGTTTATCTAGATTCTCTTTCTATTAAGGCTCTCTTCCTGAATAAGATGAGTTTAAAAATCAAGCACACAAAATGAAAACAGAAACAGTTGCTAAAACTGATAAGAAGAGTTTAACTTACTAATGTTTTTTTCTTATTTGTATGCCTCTTTTTATCAGATTATCTAGAGTGGCATTTAGGACAGATAAATTTTGTATTGAAATGTGCTTGGAGTTTGAAAGGAATTACATGGTTATATGGAAAGGGTGGTGTGAGTTAAAGTGGAAACGGCAGGTGTAAAATAACGAGTGAGGTATAGGACTTTTTCTGCTTTGACGTTTTTCATGATGGTGGCAGTCAGGTTATAACAAGCCACCTTTCAAATAGAAGAGTGTTTTCTCTTTAATGATCTTTGCTACAAAATAGAAGCTCCATGAATGGATTTTATGAAAAGAAGGAATGAATTGAAGATTAAATTTTAAATGATGCCAAATGGTTTCATTTGGTTTGTTAAAATCAGAAATGGCAAGCTAATCCTTCACTAAGTCACAGGACAAAATTAATGGTTTAGTAGTGAAAAAGTAAATTCGAAAATAAATTCATTCTAAGGCTTCTAGTAGAGTTTTCTTATAGCTAAGTTTTAGATTTGATTGAAGCATTTTTAGGTTTATGTTTTATAGCTTTGACATTTAAACTATGTTTCCATGTTGTCAATTATGATTTACTTCTTTGCATTAGATGATCAGATTGACAAGTAGAATGCTTTTTACACTTAAAATTGTTCTTGTAGACCTGTAAATTTAATCAGTAAAGGTAAAACTTTCATGATTAAAGGTTAAAAAACTCTTTTTTGTATTACTCAAAATTATTCTTTCTGTTTGCTACAAGAATGGCAGTTAACAAGTGCTAGAAGTAGCTTAGAAAACATCTAAATTAGGAAATATTTATCAAAGCAAGTTGGAATTAAGGGTGTCATGTTATAAAGAAAAACACTAAAACATTTAATTAGATTTGGAAATTACATTGTGCCCTTCTTTGCAATTGTCATTCTGAGCGCCCAAGAAGGGATAAGCAAAATAACATTTATTAATTACCTACTATGCATACTCATATATATGTATGTTTGTATTTTTAAACAAAACAAACATGTAGGTATATCCATATGTGTGTCTATAGAGAGAGAGACATTTAAATAATAATATAAGGGGAAAATCTGAGGGGAAAATAAGAGGAATCAGCAGAAATTGGGAATTATCACTATATTCCATGTTAGTGAAATGACAAATGAGAGTCTTCCAGTGGTTAAGACTCCACCTTGCTACTGCCAAGGGGTGGGTGTTCATCCCTGCTCAGTCAGCTACTCCACGTGTCATAGGAAGTAAAATTGATTGCAAACATTCAGACTAGTAGGAATTTAGTATGTGTTTGGATAAAATATAAATGTATTAATTAAATGTTTCTCAGCATATGATAAGAAAGCACTTTCAAAAATGTATGGCATAAATTTATTTATGTATTTTTAGTTGTTACTCATGCCATTAGTAAACTGTGTAAGTTCTATAATTTTTAAATGCTAAGAAGATAGAATGTTTTATTGATTTGACTCCTTATTTCTAAACTTAAGTTCAATGAAAATCTGAAATATTCATCTGCAGAAAAAATTAATGTATACTTTATATATTATATTATTATGAATTTAAGATTTATAGGTCCATTTTTAATACGTATATCTTTATATAAGATGTATTATAAGGTTTATCACTAGCAAATAATGTGCTATTACTTCGTTTAATCTAAAATGTCATTGATTATGACACACTATTATGTGTCAGAAAGAGAAAATATATTAACAGTTAAAACTATGGCATACCTTTGATTATTAGGTGAATCTTGATTTCACAGATGTTAGTTAATATGTGGGGAAAGGTGTACTTTAAAGACACTGTAGTATTTGATTTTAATTTTCCTATTTTGTTAGTATTTTTAAGCATAATTTTTTTTTAAAGAGAAGAAATAAGTTTTTTAAAGAATAAGGATTAAACTATGCTGATAAATATACTGACTATGATTAGCTAATACTTGGACCTTAGTGACTATTTATATGAAACAACTCAGTTAACTAAACATTTTGAAAAAAATGATGTCCAATCTTAAACTGGAAGTGGTTATTTGTTTTATTTAGTAGTATTTTTTTTCCATGCCACATGAAGTACCAGATCTTAGTTCCCAGCCAGGGATCAAATTCATGCCCCCTACAGTGGAAGTTCAGAGTCCTAACCACTGAACCTCCAGGGAATTCTCTTAACAGGAAGTAATTTATAATCCACGTTATTAAAAACCTAGAATACAGTCCTTCTTTCATAAATTTAAAGATTAACTAAAAACTGCTTTGAAACTTGATTGCTTTTTTCCAGACAAGTTTAAGCTAGAGTCTTGAGTTGAACTTTAAACCGGAATAATTTCATCAAGTTAAATATGTTTCTTCTTTAAAAAAATACACATGTATATATCTGATGACTTTAAAAATAGCCCCAGTGCCTGCAACTGGGCTTACAAAGAAAAAAAAATTATAATGTAAAATAGTATTTTTGCTTGTTTCCTCTATGTATGATGAATTGGGTGCATTAATTACAGCAAACGGACTAAATTGGATAAGATTCATTGTTTGTCCAATTATTGCAATGAGAGCATCTACAGGGGGCAATTACAGGTTGACACCATGTAGAATGTAGCTTGTTACACAGCTTCTTCTAATAACACGTGGGCAGGATTTAGATGAGTGCATAAATTACATCTGAAAATCAAATATAACTGTCAAGTATATAAACACTGAGGTTTTCTAGTACGTGTACTTATCAAATGAATTAACATTTCAAATTTATACTTAGTTTGAAATTGCCCTTTGCTGTCTGAAAACAAGCTATGTTTTGATATTTAGTCCTTTTACATGCCTGGATACTTGTTGCTGCAGTTTGCTGACATTGATAACAGATCCCTTTAATGTTTTAAAAAACAAACTTGCTTAAAGTCTTTATTATCATTATAGTCTATATTACTTTGTTGCTTTACTTTGTAACATTTCTAAAAAGCAGACGGGCAATTTATTTGAAGAATGTACCTATAATGACATCTTATTTTAGAATTAACATAGTAAACTTTCTGTAATTCATCATGGAGGAATGGAATGCTCTTTGGTAATTGGAATTTTTACTTAACTGATTTTATCTTATTTCTTCTATTTTTGAATCATCTGATTTCCTTCAGATAACATTTAGGGCTATTAGTTGTCATTGTACAGGCAGTAGATATCTCTGGTTGTTCAGAAATCAACAAACTTTAACCGTAATTTTCTAAAACATAATGTAGTTTCATAATCCTCTTTATTCATTAAAGTATATTTATTGATATTAAAGTATCTATTGACTGGTTGAAGTATAGTACTTTATTTTAAAATCAGTAAGATATGTTGAAAATAGAGTAGGAGTAAAGAGACTTTTGTCTTTTACTAGATGTGTGGTTTTGGCAATTTGTTTTATCTTTTAGGGCTAAAGTTTCCCTGTTTAGTGGGACTGATGACCGCCTCACCTATATATGAACTTTTCTCAGGGTCAACTGAGATATTATAGACAAAAGCACTCTGAAATTTTAAGTGTTCTGTAAGTATAGAATAGTTTTATTATCCTGAATATTTGTTCCTGTAGTTTTCTTCGCTAATTATTTTGAGCCAGTGGTTCTGAAACCTCGTGGGAATTCTTATAAAGTCTGATAAGGGATCCCACTTACTAGATCAGAATTCTGGAGTTGGAACCTACAGATCTGGAGTTTTGTTTTATTAGTTTTTATTTTGAACTAATCTCACACTTGTGAAAATAGGTTAGGGTTCCCTTAGGCTCTTCACCCAGCTTCCTCAGATGTTAATAATATGTTACCCAAGCACAGTGATCAAAATCAGGAAGTAAACACTTAACACAGGAATTAACAGGAGTTAACTGAGTTACAGCTCAGTGCAAATTGTGTCAGTTCCTTTTTTTGGCCAGGATCCAGTTAAGGATCTTATATTTCATTTTGTTGTCTTATTTCCTCATACGCCTCCATTTTGGAATGATTCTTCAATCTTTGATGTTTTCGTCTTTGAAGCATACTGGGCAGTTATTTTGCAGTGCTCAGTTGCTAAGTCATGTCCATCTCTTTGCAACCCCATGGACTGTAGCCCGCCAGGCTCCTCTGTCCATGGCATTTTCCAGGCAGGAATACTGGAGTGGATTGCTATTTCTTCCTCCAGGGGATCTTTCTGACCCAGGACTTGAACCAGTGTCTCCTGCATTGGCAAGTAGATTCTTTACCACTGAGCCACCTGGGAAGTCCCTTTTTTCGCAGAATTGTCTCTCAATTTGTGTTGTCTAATTTTTTTATCGGGAATTTTTATTTTTGACAAAACAAGCTTCTAATGAAACCTGACTCACATGTTTAGGAATTACTGAGCAAAACTAACCAAATGTTTGTTCTTTGTAGTATCACTTATATACCATTTAAAAATGTTTAATAAACTGATATGACTTCATTATTTCCAAGAACCAATCAATGTTCTATGTAAGTAACCATAGGATATGTGTATATACATATATATAAACTATATATATTTTTTAAACTCAGAATTATGTCATTCAAGAATGACTTCAAGTTTTAGAGTAAACCTTTTTCCTACAGAAGAAATGTAGCTTTTTTGAACAGAATGGTCATAGGTGTAAGTATTTGAACCTCAGAAGTTTAGTAGGAAACTCTTGTACTTGAAATGTTTCTTGCAAAGTTAGAATTTGAAAAATACTTTCTCATGGGTTAATGATAGTTAATTAGTTTATGAATTAAGATGTTATTCCAGGCCTATACAATAATATTGGAAGAAAATGCAGAATATAAGAATAAATTTTGAAGGTATTTTTGTTTGTAAGTACATTTTTAAAATAATGTAATGGAGGTTTCACTTAAGTATTACCAGTTCAGTTCAGTCACTCAGTTGTGTCTGACTCTTCGCAACCCCATGGACTGCAGCACGCCAGGCCTCCCTGTCCATCACCAGCTCCTGGAGTTACTCAGACTCATGAGTCTTTTCAAATGAGTCAGTTCTTCGCATCAGGTCACCAAAGTATTGGAGTTTCAGCATTAGCATCGGTCCTTCCTGTGAATATTCAGGACTGATTTCCTTTGGGATGGACTGGTTTGATCTCCTTGCAGGCCAAGGAACTCTCAAGAGTCTTCTCCAACACCACAGTTCAAAAGCATCAATTCTTGGGCTCTCAGCTTTCTTTATAGTTCATCTCTCATACCCATGCGTGACTAGATGGAGCTTTGTTGGTAAAGGAATGTCTCTGCTTTTTAATATAAGGTATTAAAATACTTACATCTAACTTATCCACCTTCACCAAAAAAAGTGAGTGTTCCAAGACTAATTTGATAGCACTTAGTATTTTTTTTTAGCACTTAGTATTTAGTCAATGTTTATTTATAAAAATATTATTTAAGCTGCTTAGTTCAGTGTCCTCAGAGTGAAACTTATTTAAATTTATAGTACTAGAAAGGAAAAGTACAATCTCTTCATAGTCATAAATATAAAATTTTAAATCTCTCTGCTCCTGAATTCATTGAAGTTTTTATTGAGTGGGATTTGAGTCTTTAAGTAGCAATATAGATACCATTCAGATTATATATTCCACATACAGAATTTATTTAGCTTACCAAACACTAGTAAAATGCCTTTTTAAGCAGTGTACTGAAGGGTATTAACGGGCCTTGATCTGCATTTCATAGGAAGTTGTTATTAACTACCAGCTTTCCTGCCACTAGTGTTGTCCTCATCTGCAAACTAGTCTAAAATATGTGTTTGGCGATGAACAGTAGATGAGGGAGTGCATGAAAACTGTATTTCTTTGAATCATTTTTACTTTGAGTTATCCCTTACCTTGCCATTGAAGGCCACCTGCCCAGTGCCTTAGGTTATATTAAATAACCAGAAGTAACATAAAGATTTCTCTTAGAAGGAGCTTGTTACTTGAAGAAAAAGCATGACAGGAGACTTCTGGGAAACCAGTATCTTGTTTCTCGATCTAGGAGCTGGTTATACATTTATGTTCAGTTTGAGAAAACACACTGCATTATATATACTCTTTTGATATGTGCACTTCTCTGAATTTACATTATACTATAGTATTAGTACACTTTTTTAGGGAAACAGGGATTGCATTTGGGACCATTTGGAGATTTTAATGTCTGTGGGATATTCAAATGGATATGTCTTATAAACAGTTGGTTATATGAATCTGAAGTTAAGGAAAGGTCTGAACTAGAGATAGAGATTTGAGAATCTTCAGCTTCTAAGAAGTTGTTACAAATGGATTAAATTTCCTAGGAATAGTATATAGACAGGGAAGAAGTCTAAAGACACAACTTTGAGAAATACCAAAGTTTAAGGGACTGGCAAAATAACTGAATCCTGCTGAAAAATGAAAAAGTAAAGAAGAGCCAAAGAAGTTTAGTCAGAACCAGAAGAATGTTGTGTCGTGAATCTGAGGGTGGAGACAAGGAAAAAATAATTAGTTATGTGTTGGTAGATAGCATTTTTTTAAAATTTCCATCAGATTTAGCATTTCAAGGGTCATTGGTGGCCTTAGACATTAGGAGGTCAGTCTTTGGAGTGAGGCATATTTAATTTCTATCTCAATTGTTACTATTGGTATGACTTTAAACAAGTAATTTAATTTCTCTAAGCCTCGGTTTCCTCCTCTTGTATAATTTGCCTCAGAACTATATGAACACAAAGTTAGAGAATGCGTGTAAAGTCAGCAGGGGTTGGACTCAGTAAACATTGAGTAAATGGAAGCTATGAATATGGAAAGTTGTTTTAAGAGTTTTGATTATAGTGGATTGAGGAGTGAAAGGAATAGTATTAGTGACTCTTGAGAATCATGGATAAGGAGGGAAGAACAAGATGATGTGGCATCTAATAGTAGATATTACCTCAAGGGAGATTTTTATTTTAGGAGAGAAAGCAGAGTAAAGGAAGAGGGACTGGAATTTAGAGGGGAGATAACCTGTGTAAACAGAGAGGGCGAGTAGAGTATGACTGTGGGTAGTTCCTTAATGTGGTGTCAGAGTATCCTTTTCTACTTTCTCTGACTTCCTGGTTTCGGTATAAACTGTTTGTTTACTGTATGTCATTTATTTCACATACTCAGATAAGTGCAAGTGGGATAACCAAGTAAAAATTACTATTATCATGTTGAAAGTGGTGATCCAGTCAGTAACCAAGTCTATTATTTCTGCTTCCAAAATGAAAAATTATGTATCTTTCTTGACTTCTTCATCCACCCTTTCTTCATTTCTCACCTGAATTAGCAGCCTTATTGCTGGTTTCCCTCATTTGTACTTCATTTCCTTCTAGTTGCATTGCTTTACCTTGTATAAAATTATTTTCCCCAAATTTTATTGAGATGTAATAGACATGTCACAGTGTATTCATTTATGGTATATAACATAATGATTCAAAGTGTGTATATATTGTGAAACTGTTAACCACAGTAAGTTTGTTAACATCTGTCACCTCACATAGTTATATATTTTTTTCTTGTGATGAGAACTTTTAAGGTTTACTTTCTCAGTAACTTTCAAATATTTAACTCAATGTTATTATCTATAGTCACCGGCTATACATTACATCCCTAGAATTTGTTTAAAATTCTAACATCTTCTGGTTGCTTTACTGTTTCTTATCCATTCAAAGCATCTCCATGCTATTTGTTGTCAGTGGTGAGCAAGATAGATTTCTTGTCAATTTCTGCCCTATGGAGCTTAAAGTATAAGAAAGTGAAGTCAGTCAGTCGCGTCCAACTCCTTGTGACCCCATGGACTGTAGCCCACCAGGCTCCTCTGTCCATGGGATTTTCCAGGCAAGAATACTGGAGTGGGTTGCCATTTCCTTCTCCAGGGGATCTTCCCAACCCAGGGATCAAACCCACATCTGCTGTACTGTAGGCAGACACTTTACTGTCTGAGCCACCAGGGAAGATAGCCTTCAACTAAAACATTAACTCCTTGCATGTAATACAGGGTCTTCCGTGACTCTGACCCAGCTCTCCCTGTAGCACTTTGTGTAGTCCTGACACACTCCTAACGCTGCATATTCTCACATCCTCTGGGGTATCCCCTGTCTGGAATGCACCCATGTTTTCTTTCGCCACTTGTTGGGCTCCCTTTCATCTTTCAGTTCCCTGTCTCAAACATGGCGTTTTCGGTAAAGCCTTCTTTACTCTTCAGTAAATATAAGCATTTCTTCCTTTGTCTTCACGTTACATCTCATTCTAACTTCCTCTTTATTTTATCTGAGATCATATTCTAACAATGATATGTAAGGTTAGGAACCTTGTCGACTTTACCTTCAAATCCTAGAACCAAGGAAACTGCCTGGCATGTCACAGTTAGATGTAGTTACCATTAGTTGAGAAACCACTATGTGTTGAAGTTTGTGCTCAGACATACATTATTCCACTTAATTCTCAACAACAATATGGCTCTAGCTATTGTAATATCCCTGTTTTACAGGCAAGGAAGCTATCAAGTAATTTCCCCAGTGTCACACAAGACAGGTAAATGGTGACATCAGGCTTTTATATTTTTGAAACTATAATTTCAAAGTGGATGCTTTTAACCTTCAAGTTTTCCCACATTAGTAAATACCTGTTGAAAAATTTTGATATATTTCTAATATATCATTCCTGAATATAATTTGGAAGCTTTCTATGTTTGGAATATAGGTATCTAAAAATAGAACTTTCCTAGTAGTGATCATGTCATCTCATCTATTGAACCAGATAAGAAAATGTGGGATGTACTTATGTATTTTTGTCTTTCATCAGGAAACAAACAGAAAACACATTTTCATTTTAGACATTTACATTCAATGTGTGTTAATACACATATATATATGTATGTATTAGAGACAGGTAAATGTATACATACTGGAGAAATATAAAAATTCTTTAGAAAGATAGAATGTAGCTAAGAAAAGCCTTAAGTGAAATAAAGAACAGTTAATTAAGTGTTTAAGTAAGGGAAGAACTGCTATAGGGTAGGAATTAAGTGGAGACTTTTTGAGAATAGATGGCATTCAAAGAAATTAAGTGGAATAAAAAGAAGTAGAAGGAAAACCTATCATTCCAAACCTATCCAAGATAATAAAATAAATGAATTATGTTAATTATTAAATAATTAAATCACCTGACATTTTTCTCATGAAAAATAATCATGAGCCTAAAGAAACAAGTGATAGAACTTAACTATATTTCTAAGCTTGAAATATGTTAACTGTATTATTGGTTTCTATTTGTTCCATTGGAATAGAGTTTATTATTTGAAAATATCATTTTTTACTTAATGATAAATAGCATCTTTGATTGGACATTCAAAGGATATAAAACAGAAGAAAGTTTATCATTGAGATCTTACTTTGACCAAAAATCGAAAAATACAAAGAGATCTTATTGTTTACTCTTTTTCTCTTAAAACAGCAAACTCATTATTACTTTGGGTAAGAAACAAAAGAGAAAGAATGAGTCTTCAGATGAAATATCTGATGCAGAGCAGATGACACAGCATGCATTCAAAGAGGAAGACTCTCAAGTGAGTATAAAATTTTTTCTGAGAAATGAAGCACTGCCAGATTTAGATAGCATAATATTGCTTTCTGGATATTTATACTGTAGTTTAGTGGTAAAAGTATATTTTATTTTCATAGAATTTATATGACAGAACATTGTTACAGTATGGTCCTGCAGTGTTAGACCTGGGAGGAAACTTACACATCCTCTTCAAACCCTCTCAGTTTTCAGATAATGAGACTGAAGCCCAAGCAAGTTTAAGTAACATTCCAAAGACCCTGGTGGCTTTTAGCATGGAGAGTATCTAGTGATATTATTACTCTGTACTTACAGAGCATTATTAAATGAATTTAATGATGGAGATACTAATTTTAAAAGTCACATACAAATGATAAAGCAAATGGGTTGAATTATTCTTGGAGATAATTTCTTTGGTCTGCTTCTACTGAAAGAAAGATAAACATATATTAAAAATCCCTTAAAGCAGACAAAAATACTGTACAGTTTTCCTTTTTATTTTTTTAATAGCTGTATATTCAAAATAACCTTGTGAAGTTAAAAAATTATATAGTGAAGGTCATAATAATTCAGGCCACCCTCTGCTCTCTAATAATTAAAGTACGACTCTAGGCCGTAGGGGTGGTGGCAGTTGTTGCATTATGGGGCCAGAAAGCCCCTGAATGGCCTTTCTTCTTCCTTATGCAGCTTCTTATCCAATGGGAGAGTAGTGGCTCAAGGCTCCTGGGCTGCTGCAAGAGTTGAGGTAAGGGCAGTGACTGAAGCTCCTAATATTATATGGCCTGGCTTTTTCTTCATATGTTATCCTTAACTTAGACAAACTTATCATTATTCAATATGAGAAAATGTAGTTAAATTTTTACTAAAATAATGCTGGCCATTTTCCATTATGTAATTACCAAACAGTCAAATGGTAGAGTAGGTCAACAGGCACATTTCTTCCGTGCCTTTCACAGCAGTTAACTAGTTTACTTCGACAAGTGTTTTGCTTTAACACAAAAATTTTAATGGAGAAGGAAAGAAATATTTTCTGGTAAACAATCATAAATCTGTATTACTGATATATTTAAATATATTAGTGTATAAATATCTAAAAGTGGTTTTCAACCACAGTGGTTTGTCAGTATTTGAAGACTTGAAAAGTAATTGAAGGTTTAGAGTCAAGTGAAAAATTTAAACATGTGGTTATAGTATTTAACTTTTTACCTGATAAAGAGTAATTCAGTAATCTAACTATATTTCGAGACTTAACTTATTTTTAAAAGCCCCTATAGTACATTTTAGCACATCTTATTAGGCTTATGATAGGAAACAAATGGTATGTTATCATAATGAAGTATTTAGTCATTTAAGAACATAATGTTTCTGACTTCTTATGTAAAGTGTTGTTGATTGAAGCCTTTAAAACATTATGGAAAAGTTAGAAAAAAGAAATTTGAAGAAAGAGTTTGTCACTTCTAAGTTATCCTTTGAAAAATACTATGGAGAAAAAGAAAGCCAAAGCAACCCACATTAGCCTAAAATATGGACATTCAAATTAGTTCTGTATTTTTAAGTTAGTGGAATTGTTATATAACAGAGAAAGCTAATTGGTAAGAGTGGCACCTTCTCTTTGCCTAATATGTATCTATATACTCTAGTGGAATGTAAGTTACGGTGAAATCAGTTGAAAAACTACAAAAAACTCAAGTTTTTTTAATTACTCAGAGACTGATAAAAATCTTCATAGAATGAGGGAGCAGTTTACAGTATGTGGCTCTCATTCCATCTTGTAAAGAATTACCTGAATGTGCACTTTTGTGAGTTAAAACGATTCTTTCAGGCTACTTGTTTACTACTTACTAAGGATTGTGTATGGCATTTCAAAGTACCTGACCTCAGTGATCAGAAAGGAAACTTTAATACTGAAATCATCTATAGAATCTTCTGAAAGTGTACCAAATTATTACCAGACTTTGTTATATAAATTATTTGTGCCTAGTGAGACAAAACATGTATAATATATGTTATTGTTAGAATTATAAGTGTCCTGAATGGTTATTAAATTAAGGTATTTTTGAGTATTAAGAACTGATGCCTGTAATAGAATTCCAAACATTTCTTTAGCCTAGTATTAGATTAGAGATCCATAGACTTTTCTCTCCCAGGAAACAATAAATGTTTCATATCTTTTCCAAAAGAGGATTTGGGAGAATTGGGTTTCTATAAATCCCTTGGGCTTCCTCAGTGGTTCAGTAAAGAATCCTCCTGTAGTGCAGGAGCCCCAGGAGATGTAGGTTCGATCCCTGGGTTGGAAAGATCCCCTGGAGAAGGCAATGGCAACCCGTTCCAGTATTCTTGCCTGAGAAATTCCATGGACAGAGGAACCTGGCAGGCTACAGTCTGTGGGTTCGCAAGAGTAGGACTCGACTTAGCAAGTAAAGAAAACAAAAGCTAGTATATTTCCTAGAGTGAACTCTGCAGGCTTTATGGGCTTCCCTGGTGGCTAAGATGGTAAAGAATCTTTTTGTAGTGCAAGAGAGTGTAGCGTAGTGTTCACTCCCTTTTGTTTAATTTTTGTATGCCACCTTCCTGCCTCCCATAGTGACAAAATTGTCACCTTGAGTTTGAAAATATAAATATCTTCATGGCTAAGAGATGGTGACCCATCCTAATTGAGGCGTGGAGTTTTCTACTACATTTGGCTGAGCTGCCTCACCACAGTAGTGCCTTTCTTTCTCTCAATATTGCACTACTTTCAAGAGAAGAGGCCTTTCTGAATACTGCTGCACTGATTCAGTTTTGTTACGGCAATGGTAGTATGAAAGACCTACCACATTGAAGACATTGGCAGAAACCAAAAGAACACATGAGTTATTCTGTTAGTTGCATTTTGGGGAAATGTCATGAGATTTACCAAATACACAAAAGAATAGTAAAAGGAAGAAGGAATGTTGAGTAGTAAGTAGAACAGTTGACTGAGGTGCCTCCATCCAAGAGATCTTAGGGAGGTGCGCAAAAGCAAACGTAAGTCCCTTGGGATTTTCAAGCAATTGTGTAATTTTTTAGTGGGAACATCAAATATTAGATTTTTAGGGAGGTAAGTAAAGCCATGTGCATTTGATACTTGCTTTTAAATTATTTAGATTATTTTAAAATGATGTTACTACACAGAATACTGTCTGAAAAGCTTTCTTCCGTTTTTATGATAGTGCTGTTATTTATTTTTAAGGGAAGCTAGTAAAGGCAGTAAAACAGTGGTTCTTCCTTTATTCACATTTAATTTTTTAGTAGATTTCATACTTTGTTATTTTGTGTATCTCTTCTAAAACATTTTATGTTATTTGTTTTTTTTTTTTTCTATTTTACACACAGGTTCCTGGGTTTTGTGTAAAGTTTTAATTTCTTTTAGTTTTATGCCCCTGATTAACTATTAAACCAATATTCATCAGATGACTTTCTAGGTTTGAAGCAAAAGCTGTAACAGTATTAATATTTTAAAATACGTGTTTCCCATTCTGTGAAACAGCTAAATAAAAAGACCTTTTTATTCTTAACAACTTCAAAATAAAAGTAATAAAGGTATTATTGTTAATCATTCTTACTTGACATTTTAGGAAGTATAACTAAAGATTGCAAACCTTTGGCAAAGTGAAAATTATAATCTTCCTTTAATTAAAAGTAAAATTGAGAAAAGATGAATGTAGAATGCAGTTTTGAAAATTTAATGTACAAAATTGTCACATGACCCTTGAAAATAAATCATGTGAATATAATCCTTCATTACAGAAAAGAAGATCAAATCGACAAATTAAAAGGAAAAAATATGCAGAAGATGCAGAAGGAAAGCAATCTGAAGAAGAAGTTAAAGGCTCTATGAAAATAAAAAAGAATTCAGCTCCTTTACCTGGTGAACAGCCTTTACAGTTATTTGTGGTAAGACAGATTTTGGATTATATGACAAAAAACATTTTAAACCAATGTAAATTAAAAATCTTCATTATCTTTTCCTCTTAAAATCTACATCAAGTTTTCCTCTAGGTTCCATATTATAGTTAATAGAACCATTAGTTATTTGGATCAGAAACCTAGGTATTTGTTCTCTCTTTTTTTGAATCTTTACTTCTTGTCATTCAATTTTTTACCACCTAAATATATTTTCCTGTAACTCCTCCAAACTCTGTGTTTTTTGTGGAGTATTTCTAAGTTACAAGCCTAATTGCAGTACTTTTCTTGAAAACGCCTCTAATGGTGTCCTAAGAAAGAAACAAATGAAAATACACTTTTTAGTACAGTTTATGAAGCCTTTCATATGGCTTTTTTGGCCTTATGTCCTTCCACTTCTCTCTAAACTCTCAGTCCTCTGGTTTGATGAACAGTTGTTTGAATGCCATATTTTGATACCTTTATGTCTTTACATATGCATTTTCCTCTTTGTAGAGTTCTTGTACTCTCTCTTATCTGGACTGTAACCCAGCTACTCATTTCTTTGCTGTATCATCTGACAACTTGAACAAGTACTAATCTCTATGCCTGAGCTTTCTAATCTGCAAAATGTAAATTATTGAAAATAATGCATAAGAGATTAAAAAGCCCAATATGTTTACTATGATGGTGATGCCAGTGATGATGAGAACAGTAACAACAATTGATTTTTTTCATTTTGTATTTCTAACATTTAACATGGTCCCTGACATGTTAAATAAGTGTTTGTTGGATTTTAGTATATTTGTAGATATACAGAGTGGCAACTGAAATGTTTTCAGAATGTATTATCATACTTTTTTTCCTCCTTCACATAGGAGAATCCAAGTGAAGAAGATGCTGCAATTGTGGACAAGATACTATCTTCTAGAACTATAAAAAAGGAAGTAAGTAATGATACATTACATTCTATACTTTATATTCCATCCCCTGATTATAAAACTCATAATTATTGAATCTTTTTCTTAGATATCACCTGGAGTGATGATTGATACCGAAGAATTTTTTGTAAAATACAAGAATTAGTAAGTATTTGAATTAGAAAAATATTAGAAAGATTACTTAAATATGAATTAATATTTTGAATATGTTAAGGTAAATTATGGTTTTTCTTTTATCTGTATTTTAAAATATTTTATTATTGCATGAACTTAAAAGTCATTAAAAAGTGAATAGACTTTGAAAACTTTTCATGTTAAAATTGAGTAGTTTTTTTCCCAGAAAACTACTTACTAACAGCAAAATGCAGGAATATTTATAAATGATGCTTTTGGAAATAATAGACATTTTCCATCATATTATACTGTTAAACTTTTCAGGTTTTGTTCAACTTATGCTTTGGTGAAAGTATTTTAAATAAAATTACATTACTTTCAAAACAAGTTTGCTTTCTGATCATGACAGAACTATTATAATGAAGAAATGAATGAAAAGTCACGTCTTGTTATCCTTATGATTGATTCAGTTTACCATTTCTGTGTAGTGATCACAGTGGCTTTGTTTTAGAAATTATATGAGAGTCTGTTGACATTAAATGAGATGATGAACAGCCTATTTGGAAAGCTGAAGATAATATTTTTAGAGGCCATGATTAAAAATAAATCTAAAAACAAACATTATTTTCTATATCATTCTAATATACTACTTTTATAAAACTTTTAGCTCCTATCTTCACTGTGAGTGGGCCACAGAACAGCAGCTTCTGAAAGATAAAAGGATCCAGCAGAAAATCAAACGATTCAAATTGAGACAAGCACAAAGAGCACATTTTTTTTGCAGACGTAAGGAGAAAAAGACTATTATGTGTTGAACTCTGAATACATGTCGTATTATGTATCAAAAAACTTAAGTACTATTCATTTTAATTCTTAGGCTTCTAGTTTTGATATTTGAATATAAATGATATCTACATATTTCCCTCCCTAAATTTAGCTTGGAAAGTAGCTAAAACAGGAACATTAATAAATCAGAATGGTAGATATTGCCTGTATTTTAAATTAACATTTATTTCAATACCTTTTAGAGTTGAATGTGAGTATATTAATATCTTAAAGTATTTTGTCAGCATACTTATTCAAGTAATGGTCACATAGTAAATAAATGAAAAAGAAGGTTTTTCAGTATGTGAGATATTGCATGTTTTCTTTATCAGCTTTGTGTATGCATGAACAGAACATCATTGGAAAAATTCATTAACCTTTCCAGGCTTTTTTAAAAAAGTCAGATGTCCTTTCCTGCTCCAAACTTTTTAATTTTTCCTTTAATAGACTTTTTTAGAGCAGTTTTAGATTCATCTAATTATTTTAACTTTTTATTTGAAAAGTTTAGTACTGGACATTCCCACATATATTTTAACTAGATTCCCTAACTGTTGACAATTTGCTATAGGTGCTTTATCATTCACATAATTCTTCTGTCTCTGTGCACCTCTCTCCATCTTTCTGCCTCTCCTTCCCATGTACATAAATTTTTTTCTGAACCATTTGATAATTTTCAATATCAGTATTTTCTAGAAGCAATTTCCCATAATAATAGTGCAGTTACCATTGACATGGTAATATTATCCCATCTATAGGCCTTAATTCATATTTCACTAATTGTTCCACTAGTATTTTTATAGCAAAAATTTTTTTTTAAGTATGTTTATGCTTATTCTAATCCAAAGTCTAGTTCTACAGTGCATAATACATTTAGTTGTCATGTCTCCTTTAATCAGTATTTTTTTGTTTTCCATCACTTGGACTTTTTTCTTTTTAAAGAATTTAGGTGATTTATTCTGTAGTATGTCCCTCTGTTTGGGATAGGAGAAGGCAATGGCAACTCACTCCAGTACTCTTGCCTGGAAAATCCCACAGACGGAGGAGCCTGGTGGGCTGCAGTCCATGGGGTAGTGACGAGTCAGAGGCGACTGAGTGACTTCGCTTTCACTTTCCACTTTCACGCATTGGAGAAGGAAATGGCAACCCACTCCAGTGTTCTTGCCTGGAGAGTCCCAGGGACAGAGGAGCCTGGTGGGCTGCCGTCTGTGGGATCACACAGAGTCGGACACGACTGAATCGACTTAGCAGCAGCAGCAGCAGTTTGGGATTGTCTTGATGTTTCCTCAGCTTCAGGTCATGCATTTTTTTAAATGAACACTATAGAAATGATGCAGCAACATTCTCAGTGAATCATGTCAGGAGGTATCTGATACCTATTTACCCAATTACTGGTAGTTTTAACTTTAATCAGTAGACTATATTGATATCTTATGGCAAATTTTTCCACCATGAAGCTATTTTTATTTCTTTGTAATTGTAAAGTCTACTTCAAAAATTTGTTATTGAAATGACGTATCAACTTATGGATGCTGGAAGGTCCTCAAAAATTTCTCACTTCCTCACTCTGATACCAAAATCTCTATTGAGCTGATGGGGCTTACCAGGTGGCTCAGTGGTAAAGAATCCTCCTGCCAGTACAGGAGATGCAGAAGATGTGCACACAACCCCTGGGTCAGAATGATCCCCTGGAGGAGGAAATGGCAGCCCATTCCAGTATTCTTGCTTGGAGAATCCTTGGACAGAGGAGCCTAGTGGACTACAGTCCACAGACACAACTTAGTGACTGAGCACGCACAATGAGCGAAAGATTTTAGAAGTACTTAACTAATAATTTAATTTTTCATGAAGGTTAATTTTTTTAATGTGCCTCAGGTACAAGATAAACTGGAGCTATGCAGATTTTCTTAGAGTACTTTTATACCATTTTGGTGTTGGGTAATGCTCTTTTATTACTAAATGTGTCTTGTATGTGGAGAGGATAGTATTGATTAGGAATGCATTAAGATAATGAGAACTAAAGGCAGAGCCATGGAGTACTGTAACATTTAGAGGTTAAACAGAGGAAGAGATGCAGCAAGGATAACTGAGATGGGCTTTGGAAGTAAGGCTTTCAGGCATGATTAGGAATCAGCTAAGTAAACAAAAGAAGGAAGAGAGAAAAATAAGTATAAAAACATGAAGGTGTGACAAAACATGGAATTTGGCACATGGTTTTGTACTTTTGAAGCATTGTATCTGGGGTATGGCTGTGTCAAGCAGTAGGAGATGAGGCTGGAGGAAAATGTTTGAGCCTGTTTATTCCACAGAAACTAATGTGGACTTGGTTCCCAAACAGGGGAGAGTCAGTAAAGAATTTGAAGCAATATGTAAGATGTATATTTGAGAAAGAGTGGGAACATGAATCAAGATAATCAGTAGCAAACACTGGAAGGTAGTGGAGGACAGAGGAGCCTGGCGTGCTACAGTCCATTGGGTCGCAAAAAGTCAAATATGACTTAGCTACTGAACAAGTGTGAAAATAGAGGAAGGCAAACCAGTAGTTGGTGACTAGTTAGAAAGTTATTTGTAAAGATTCAAGTAAGAAGACATGAGGCAGTGAGAATGAGGAAGGAGGAACCAACTTGAGTTATAAACAAAATTAGAATCTTTGTGAGTCAATGAGTTAATGGATGTGGGAGATGAAAGAAGAGAAAGAATCTGAGATGACTTCTCTGTTGCTGGCTTGTGTAACTGGGAGTAGAGTGTGGCATGAAGTTGGTGCTGTGTTGGCCATTAACCCAATTAGAAACTACAGGCAGAAGTACAGGTTGAAGTATAAATGAATATAGTTGAGTGTGAGGTAGCTCAGACAGTTTGCATTTACTTAGGTAAGGGGGTCTTGAGCACAAGAACCACCACCAGATAAAGAGTATTTGACACAAATGAGAGAGGAGCCTTTAGGTCAGGTGATTGGTCTTCAACTCTTGGACCTGGTTACTACTGAGGAAAGCAGCACAAGAAAGGTAAAGGAAAGCCTCTTTTCCAAGTAGGAAATTTTAAAGGATATACCTTCTAGAGTAACTTACTTGTCTGAGGTACCTTATTTTTTAGTGCTTTTTAGTTGAGTTTTTTTTGTACGTAACTTGGTGATTCATAATGCAGACAAATCATAGAACTCTTTTAGAAATTAAAATGGAAGTATTCCGCTTTTTGAAATTCAGTTACAAACTGAAGTGTTTGTTTTATAGTGAATAGCTAGTAATAAATTTGTCTTTATTTCACTTTTATTTTTCTACTTCTTTGTCAAATATCAATCAAGTTACTTTTTAATTTTAGATGGAAGAAGAACCATTTAACCCAGACTACGTTGAAGTAGACAGAGTGTTAGAGGTCTCTTTTTGTGAAGATAAAGATACTGGCGAGGTAATATTTGGTAGAAATACTTTTTGAATAAGTAAGAAAAATCTAAAACCTTAGTTTTTACCAGTAAAGATTAATATATTTAAATTGTTTCTGGGGATTCTCAGTTTAAACTGTTTCTTACTCTTCTTTTTCAAATTAATAAAGTGAAAAAACCTCTCTTTTACAGCCTGTTATTTACTATTTAGTAAAGTGGTGCTCATTACCATATGAAGATAGTACTTGGGAACTAAAAGAAGATGTAGATCTTGGAAAAATAGAAGAGTTTGAGCAGTTGCAAGCTTCAAGGCCTGACACAAGACATTTGGTAAGAATATGCGTTATCATCATGAAATCTTAGCACTTCCTTAATCAAGAGGTGTAGTTTGATTTTTGAATTTTGAATTTAGTCTGATGTGCAATTAATGCTGTATTTTTAAAATGACTACATAGTAAATAAAATTACTACATAGTATCATATATATATGTTAATTTAACTATTCCTCTATTAGTGTATACTCCAGGTTTTTTCTTTTCTAAACAGTGCTACATTGAAACATGGAACCCTTTATAAGTGAAATCAGAAGTATTAATATAATTGTTTGGTCAGAAAATATGTGCATTTAAAATTTTTGATAAGGGACTTCCTGTTGGTCCAATGGCTAAGACTCCATGCTGCAATGAAGGGGGCCTGCATTCGGGGGCCTGGGTTCAATCCCTTTTGGGGAAATTAAGATCTTGCATGCTGCAATGACGACAACAACAAAAAAGATCCCACATGCTGCTGCAGCTAAGACCTGGTGCAGCCAAATAAATTTTAAAAATATTTTTTAAAAATTTTTGATAAGTATTTCCTTTTAAATTTCCCTCCAGAAAAGTTTCAGATCCTTCTACTTCATCTTGAATTTAAAACCTTCCCACTAATTTTTCTCTCAGGTCATTTATAAAAATGTCAAGGATATCAGTTTCTGCTCTAAGCAGTATTGTTGATTCTCTGTCAAAGAAAAATCTTTAATATACCCACCTTTCCCTTGCTTTCTGTTTACCAGTTATTTCTTTATAACTGAATAGTTCTTCTGCTTCCAACAAGCTTTATTTTTAGAAAATCCTTTTATATAGAATATTATTAAAGATCCATGTAAATTAAGTACACTGGTTTCTTATTGATTCATCCTTGTCTCTTCCTTGCTTTAATAAAAACCCTGAATCAGTTATTGGTTTTTCTAGTACAAAGACTACAGAATTCTAGAAGGTTTATGGCAAGTTTTGTTATTTTAATAATGACGTATTTTTTTACTTTCGTTTATTTAAAGCATAAGATTGTTACCATGTGAATCCAGTTTGCAGAATCAACCAAAAGAAATTCACAAAGAGATATACTGTGATTTTAAATAAATATTTTGGCCAGTCTTCTTTCAAATGTAATTTGGTCATAGAAATTTCTTCACTAAAGAGGGATTTGGTATATGAAAAGACTAGAGGAGATCACTTTTCAATTAGAATCCGAATTAAGGAAGGCTGCTATGAAAAATGTTGAGATGTAATATAAAAGAAGGAAGTTCCATGGAAGAGACCATATTGTTTTCATAATGTGTTTTTTTCTGGTTGTCATTTTATTTTCTTGTGTTTTTAATCTGTCTTCCAATAATACCCATAGCTTATTAACAAGAGAATAGCAGCTCACCTCTATTCCTTTTTTCTTCCAAGTGCCTTTTCTTGAGCCAGGAAAGGAAAGTAGGTGTTAATTAATTCAGGGAGGAGCAGTCTAAAGAATATTATGAAGAGGAAAAATTAAATTTTGGGGGCGGGGTCCATACTTCAGTGGTAACCTGATCTTGAGCCTTATTAAGTAAGCTGTTTTTTAGATCAGTGGTTGTCCGTCAGAGGTGCTTATCAGTACCACTTTGGAACTTTTCAGAAATTAGAGGTGCCTAGTTTCTGTATCCTGGCTCCAGAATCAGAATATCTCTGATTGGACCCCTTAGATACATTTGTAGCCTTTGGTAATGTAGCCAATAGAATTAATCCCTTTAGTTAAGATAAAATCAATTTGACAACAGTGCTAGTTTATCAAAGGCAAGTAATATAGGAGGTAAGTGATTTTTTTTTTTGCCAGTCTATTATTATTAAATAAAACAACATATAAAATATGTAAAATATTTTTGAAGAAATGAAATTTGTTCCTAAACTAAGGGAATAGTGATTGGATTACTGAAAGGAAAATTATTGGAGAATGTTATTTAATGTGGAAATTATTTTAAACAATAATTTAAAATACATTATAGTTAATTATTTTAAAGTTCATTGGCTACCATTTAAGAAAGTTTTTTTTTTTTTTTTTTAGTAAACCCTGAATATTTCATATTTGGGTGCTATTGTAAGAGTCCTTTTAAGATTTATTTATAGTTGTTTCTACAATGTAGAATACAATTTTCTGTATACTGATCTTAGGCAGTGTTGGTAAAATCACTTCTTAGTTTGTATTTTATCTAGATTTCACAGGATTTTCTGTATAGTCAAATCATGTCTTATGTAAATTAATAAAGTTTCACTTCTTTTTAATCTTGATGACTTAAATATTTCTTGCTTGATTACTCCTGTTACAACCTATAGGACAATGTTGAAAAGAAGTGATGAGAGTGGACATCCTTGCCTTTTCTGATTTTAGGGAGAATGTATTCATTTTTTAATCAGAACATATGATAGATGGCTTTTTCATAGATGGATCTTATTAAGTTGAAGAAATGCCCCTCTATTCAAAATTTAATGATAGTTTATTAGGAATAAATGCTGGAGTTTTCAAATCCCCTTTTTTACATCCATCTGAGATTATCATAGGTTTTTTAGTCTGATCAACACTGATTAATTTTCAAATTTAACCTACCTTCCATACCTGGGAAAAACCCCACTTGGTCATGCTGTGTTACCCTTTTTATGTTATTAGATTTCATTTGCTAAAATTTTGTTATAAATTTATCTGTTTATGTAGGATATTGGTCTCTAGCTTTCTTATAATGCCTTTGCTAATTTCGTTATCAGAGTTTCACAGAATGAGTTGAGACTATGCCTTCCTTTTCAGCTTTCTGGAAGAGTTTATGTAAAACTTATTTATTTGGTCCTTAGAGGTTTGTAAAATTTCATCATAATACCATATAATGTTATTCTTCTGTGATTATTTTAAAAGCAGTGCTTTTACCATGTATGAGATGTATGGAAAATTTAAAAGTCTGAAATACATCATTCATTTGTTTTTCCACAAAGGATCGTCCTCCTCCTAATATTTGGAAAAAAATAGATCAATCCAGGGATTATAAAAATGGCAATCAACTCAGGGAATACCAACTGGAAGGACTCAACTGGCTCTTATTCAATTGGTACAATAGGTATGTAGTATGTATTAATAAAAAAAGATTTTATGTGTGTTTTTAAAATGTGTTCCAAAATACATTAAGTAAAATTGATACTAATGTTGATCCATTATCTCTATCATGGAGTCTTCATTATTGAAAGAAAAATTGTGGTTACCTCTGGAAGATAATGTACATTATACCTTAGAATTTTGACTACCATTGCTTCCCTTAAATGTGTAGCAGTCAGAATAGCAGAAAGTTGATATGTTGATTCATAATCAAATTTGAAATACCTTTCTTAACATCATCAAACATCAACTATGTTATCGAATGTTTTTCAACTTACACTACTGTCTGCCAGTAATTGAATCTAGTTACTAAGATATGAGCAGTTTCATCTAAAGAGTTAGATAAGTCTATAATGTACGTCTTCAAGGAAGCAGATTTTCAGTAATTGATAAGGAATAGAATATAAAATATAATAACCTAGTAATGGATTACCCCCATTAATTATTAATTTTCCAAATTGTTTAAAAAACTTTTGGGAATATTATGTCACTTTTTTTTAGTGAGACGGAAAATTAATTGCAAAAGAAGTAAAAACTGGTGTCTTGGTTGATAAAGAAGTCTGATTATATAAAAGAGCAAATGAAGGTACTATTATTAGTAATGGTAGCAAAATTTTATGACACTTATTCAGAATCATTTTTCTGTGTTTTTGCTTGTCACATGATTCTTCTGTTTCACTAAGTAATGGTGAGTCATGAGTCCCTGGCAATACTATGTCCATCAACTCAGTCAGATGGAGTTAGGAGTTTCTGTTATCCCACGCAGTGCTCTTTCCCCTTGTTTATATTTTCTAAGTGTTATCATTTTTCCCAAGAAAATCTTCCTGGTAAAATAGTCAACAAAATTTTAATTGTCTTCTCTTTTCAGTACCCTTTCTCAGTTGCTTGTTTTAAACTTATACCATTTTCCTGAAACACTTTATCAGAACCCTACCCCCTTCACTCTCTATATATGACTGCTTCTTAGAGTCTAGGACCAGTAGTTAAATTCATTCAGATTGTTGCCTGCCCTCACACCCAAGCCTGAAAATCTATCTCCATCCTTAGCCACTCATGCCTCTGTTCTCCTATCAGAATTTAATCGGTGCCGCCCCAGAACCAAGACTCATGTTACAACCTCAACTCTTGACAGACATCTCATCCAGTCTTCAGAACCTCACTTCAATCACTTATCAGCCTTTTCTGTTGTATCTTCAAACTATCCCATTAAGACTAATGCCATCCCTTCAGTCTATGAGCAAATTTGGGTTTAACCTATATATAAAAACTTTAAAGGAAAGGATTAATCTTCTCTTAGCTCTGTTTTTCCTTTTAGCTACCTTATCCCTCTTTGTAACTTCCAAGGTAGAGGTCTAGGAAGTAAAGCCATCATGAACCCTTCCTGTTTTCTTATCTCCAATTCTCCTTAAACCTGTCATTTGGATTTTAATTCTGTATCATCTCTGAAACTCTTATTTTCCAATCCACAAATGTTCTTTTCAGCCTTAAATTGCTTTCTCTGCTGCATTGGATAGTAGTTCTTGTCCTTTTTTAAACTGTTCTCCCATTCTCACTTCCAGCAGCTTCCATAGCGTTAACACTCCCAGCTCTCCAGTACCTCTGTAACTATTCCTTTCAATAGTCTTTGCTGGTTCTTCTTCCTCTGCCTACCTTTTCAGTGTTGTTTTTTTCTTTCCCAATGTTTGATTTTTTGCTGTCTTCTCATATTACATGTTTGTTCCAAACTTTATACCGCCCCCCTGCCCCCATGTCTTCACTTATCAGTAACATCTCTAAGGCATTAATTCAAGCCCATATTTGTTTACTTCTTGCTACCTTAATGTCTATCTCAGTGATATTTTAAACATAACAAATTCACAGTTAACCTTATTATTTCCTGTTTCCTCCGTTATCGAAGTTATCCTTCGATATTTTACATCTTGGTTAAGAATAATACAACTTACTTAGATCACCCAAATTTAAATCTGACTGTCATCCTACACTCCATATATCTGATTGATCATTAAGTCTAGATCATCCTAAGATGTAGTTAACTATAGAATCAGTTTTCTTTTGATCCACCCTACCTTAATCCAAAGGTCCACTATTCTTTGTGGTATTATTTTGGTACTTTCAAAATTACTGTCCCAACTTCAAGTCACCTCACCTTCTAGTATTCCCTGGCACCAGAGTCAGGTTCAAGTACAAATCTAATCTCATCAGGTTTCTTTAACAATGTTCAGCGACTCCCGATTCTCAATAAAATGATGTCCATAACCTTTATGACCCCTGCTCATCTTAGTAATATCCCTTCCTTTACCATTCCCTCAAACCGTACTAAATTACTTGTTGCCTCCCAGTTAATCATATTCTTTACACTTATACCCCTTTATTCTGCCCTCTGGCCAAACCCTGCTCATTACTGACCTCCTCTCATTACTGACCTCCTCTCTGAAGGCAGTCTTAACTTCTCTCAGCTCTTCTAGTCGCAGTTAGATACGTACTCACCTGAGCTTCCATAATGAACTTAACATTGATGATTCTTAATTGGCCATATATCACAATCATCTATGCAGCTTATTTTAAAAATTTCAGTTGCTTTTATCCTACTTTGCACATTGAATCAGAATGTAAAGGAGAAGGCCATGGGTAATTGTTTCTTTGGCTATTCCAGTACATAGCCAGACTTGAAAACCAGTTCTTTATTTGTGCTTATGTGATGGCACGTTGCATGACTATTTATTTGTGTCTGCTTTTCCAATAGATGCAAGCCCCTGGAAGGCAAAGAACATGTTCTTTATGTATGTGTGTGTATATATATATATATGTGTGTATGTATATATATATATATATTATATATATATCTCCTGAGATAAGGCATTTAATAAATGTTTCCTGAATAAATAACATTTAGTTTGCTTTATTCTTGCCATTTTGTTCTTTTAAAAACTCCAGTATCAAACAGGTGGTATCTTTATTTTGGAGCTACAAAAAACTCTATAGTTTTCCCTTTGTAATACTGTAATAAAATTATAATCTTTAACCAAATCTGCACTTCAGAAACTTTGACATTTTTATAAATGCAAATATTTTAACCTGATCTCTCTGCTTTTTTTATATTTATCTTTTAAAACATTGTAGTATACAGAAAACCCAAAATATACATGGGTAATATATTTGTTTATTTCAGACGAAACTGCATTTTAGCAGATGAAATGGGTCTTGGCAAAACCATTCAATCCATTACATTCCTCTACGAAATCCTTCTGACTGGTATAAGAGGACCTTTCCTGATTATTGCTCCACTTTCTACTATTGCAAACTGGGAGAGAGAATTTCGTACGTGGACTGATATTAATGTTGTGGTTTATCATGGGAGCCTGATTAGCAGACAAATGATACAGCAATATGAGATGTACTTCAGGGATTCACAGGTGTGTTATTGGTGATTTTGTTTGTTGTTTGAAAGGTCAGATTTTAAAAAGATAAGCATTACATACTAATTACTTTCTAATTTGTGATTTAATTGCCTACTTAGATCTTAGTTTGATCTCTTTATTCATCGTATTTCTTTTACAATAAATTTTAGTAGCTGAAGAAAGAAATGACAAGAGTAGGCAAGTTCACACTCAAGTTCACTGGAAGTATGCTGATTTATACAAACGTACAAATTTGATTTTATGCTTAATTTTTTAGCTAGAATAATTGTTTTAAATACACATTAATTATTTTAAAAATAATTACTGTCTCGTTGATCATCTTCCAGTTTTTTCCCTCCATTGAAAAATTTACTTCTTCACTGACCACCATGGGTTTGAATGCCCATTGAGGTGAAACCATAGGCTGTCTTGTGTGTTCAGTGAGTTTTGATGTTAGACATTTTGGGTTGTTTTGTATACTGGTACACACATACCTCTGTATCTTTCTTCCCTTTCTTTGATGGTTTTTTTCTCCTCCATATTGTAGAGGAATATTTTCCATTTTACTTTGACCACTTACTCTTTAGGAAGGGATGCCTCTTTTTCTGCTAAATGTACAGATCATAAAATTGAGCTGACATTATATGAAAGAATTTCCTAGCAGAAGGTTAAGTAGAGAAAACGTGAAATGCCAAGTTGCAGTTTTGAGTAGTAGTTTGACTCTTCTTAAGTAAAACTTTTAATAAGAAATAAGAAACAAAATTAAAAACACATTTCACACAAAATTGTGCTGTTTCATTAGAAAAGATTATGGCACTCTGCCTCAATATAGCACCTTAATATTTTACTTTCTTTTATTGATTCTTAACATTTTATAAGAATCACTATAACATATGGCCAGGTCATGAGATATGATATAGGTTAAGGTAAGATAAAGTGCATAGCCTTTTATTTTTGCCTACCAACTATGGCTGATTTTCTACTTATTTGAGGCTGAATATCAGTAAAATCAATTGATTTTGTTCCTTTAACCTCATTTTTCTTCTACTTTAATGTTTGAAACAATTAGATTTCTATGAAATTAGGCATTTCTGTAATCATTTCTGCTAAAAATTATCAACTTTACAGTTTTGGAGCCTATGACAACTTAGTTTGTTTGATTTCCTTCCATAGTGTTTTATTATTCTAATTGCACATTTGTAGAATTTTAGAGCTGTATGACATCATTAAAACCATTTACTCTAGCTTTTTAAAGGTAATTTTTTAAATATTAGGAGATTTAATATTTATTTCATGAGTTTGGTATAAATGTGATAGCCAGAAAGCCAAAAGATTCCTGATGTGTTATAAACTGAATAGTATGTATTAAATTATATTTTATGGTAAATGTTATACATTCTAGAATATTGTGTGAAGGGTTTAAAATTTCAAGAGTTAAAAGGATGTCTCATGTAATGAGATATATAGATCTATACTTTAAATATAGAAATAACTTTCAGAGTTAACTCTTTCAACTTTTTTTTTTATAAATTAAATGAACATTTAACTTCTGCTTTTTTCCAAATTATTAAATAATTTGAAATCACAGAAATGGCAAAACTATGCTGTAATTTTCTGAGTTGCACTGGAAAAAGTAACAGATAATAACACTAATATCTATAGACATTTATTGAGTATTTACTGTGTGCCATGCATTATGCTAAACAGTTTACTTGTAGTATTCATGTAATCTTTGTAATATCTACCTTGTAAATAGATGATATCTTCCTCATTTACAAATGCGGAAACTGAAGTAAAAAGAAGTGATATTGTTTTCCCTAAAACCATAGAGCAAAACTGGTATTAATAAAACCAAGTCATACTCAAGAACCTTTGTTTTTAAATGGTACAATATCACTGTAACTGAATGCATCATATCCCAGGTTTTTAGAGCTGTATAGACTTATATTTTATACCTGTTCTAATATTCTACTGGAGTTATTATTCAGCTTAATTGCCAGTGTATGCAATCAATATGAATTGTTCTAAAATTACTGTAATTTAAGTTGATAGGAATTTAAAAATCTAAATCAGATCACATGATCTTTCTTAACCCTTCATTTCTCCTAATAGTTGATAATTTTCAATGCTATTTAAACATTCTCTTCACTTGAAATCTAGGACTTTATTCTGGTCCTATATCACTTTTCTTTTGAAGCCCCCTTTAAGTGATTCCTTCTTGTCTTATCTAAACTTGGGGGTGACCTAGGGCTCAGTCTTCTACTTTTTATATCCATACTCATTCCATCAGAGATTTCATTTGGTCACATGACTTCATTGCCATCTGTGCTGCTGGAAACTCCCAAATCTATACCAGTTCTAACCTCTTTCCTAAATTCGAGTCATATGCAAATGCCTACTCAGTTACTCCACTTGAATAGCTAATAGACATCTCAAACACAACATGTCCAAAACTGAAATCCTGCATTTTCTCAGGGTAGTAAATGGCAACCCCAGCTTCTAGTTGTTTGATCCCAAAAGTTTTGTCAAAACTTGAATCCTCTCTTAAACTCATTCCATTCCTATCCATTGGTAAATCCTATTGGTTCCACCTTCAAATTAAATCTAGAACTGGCCTCCATTGATGATGGAGGCCTCCAAATCTCATGGCTTCCATTGATGATCTCTTGTTTGAATTACTACAAAAGCCTCTTAACTGGTTTCTATGATTCTGTCCTTGGCCTTTTTCAGACTATTTTTTTACCAGATTAGCCAAGGAATTCTTTTAAAATATGTCAAATCATGATACTTCTTGTCTCAAAACCCTCTAATAGCTTCTTGCTCAAATAAAAGCCAAGAGTCCTCACCACAGCTTTTAAGACCCTATGCACCCTCATCCCCTACATTCACTGGATTTTAGTCTCACTGGATTTCTTGGTAATATTTGAATACTGCCAAAGATATTCCCATGTTATGGCATTCACATTCTCTGTTTCTACCAAGAATGCTTCCTGGTCCGGATCTCTAGATATCAACATGCCTCCCTCCCTGACATTCAGGACTTTGCTCAAATGTCATTTCTTAGTGATAGCCTCCCAGCCATTGTAATAGAGTTGGAATGGTCACCTACAAGCCCATACTTCCCATGCACATCCCTGTGTTATCTGAGTCTGTGACCTTTATTACCTTCTAACATAATTTCTTTGATTTTGTTTTTTAATTTTGGGGTTTCTTTTTTTCTTAATGGCTGTGTTCTATATTTGAGTAATTGTAATGTAAGTTCCACTTGGATAATTATTTTTGTCTGTCTTATTTACTGCTATATCTTGTGCAGTTAGAACAGAATCTGGCACATAAACAGCCAATAAATACTTGCTAACTAAATGACATGAGTGGCCAGTTTTTATATTAACTGCTTATTTGTCATTATATGTGTGGAGTCATGGATATAAATAATAAACATAAACACTGAAATTTCTTTAGCTAAATCTTATAATAACCATTTCTTTTTTGGCTTAACATCGTTGTTATGATTCTTAGAAATTATAAACTGTCTTATCAAGGAATACTTTTTTGGATATAATTAATTGTATAATTGTTTTGGCAAAATTTTTGACAACATTCTTGAAAACTACAATCTAATACAGTTTTAATGCTAAGGTTCCTTATTTTAAGGGAATATCTCTGCATATATAAAAATTTCTATGGAAAATGTTTTATAGCAAATGTCATTAAGTGATTTGTATGCTACTTGATAGGAATTAAAAATTATGATCAAGACATTCCAGCAAATTATTACATTTGGTAATCAATTTCTAGGGGCGTATTATTCGAGGAGCTTACAGATTCCAAGCTATCATCACCACTTTTGAAATGATTCTTGGAGGCTGTGGAGAGCTTAATGCAATTGAGTGGCGATGTGTAATTATTGATGAAGCACATAGGTTAAAAAATAAGAACTGTAAACTTCTAGAAGGTCTAAAACTCATGAATCTGGTAAGTGACTTAATGTCATTTTAATGACTTCCATTTCTTAGCTTCATAGTAAAAAGAGCTAGTGCCAAAAACTTATTCCTTTTTTTTTTAAATTTTAAAATACAGATTTGTGATTCCTGATAATTAAGATTATTTTGCTTTAATTTCTAGAATGTATTTATTGTAGTTAATGGGATTTTTGAAAGTCATCTTATTAATGTGTTTGCTTTCGAATCAAAGTATTTTGTGTTTTCTAACATTTCGATTTAATTAGTATCACATAATTAGTACATGAGCACTTGAACAAATGACTCAAAAGTACAGAACTACATAAAGTAAAACACTAAAGTTCTCCTTCTTAGTCTTCATCCATGCCCACTCGTACTCTTCCACTCCTTAACCCAGTATTTACAGATTGCTATATATCATTCTAGACTATTTACTAACATCAAATACTTATGTAGACATGCAGATACATATATTAAGAATTTAGAGGTATTTTCAAATCAGATTTTAAATACTTTATACTATTATCACTAAAATGTTTTATTTTTATTTCCTTTTGTTACTATTATGTTTAATTGTAATGCATGTCTAGCTCAGAAATATTCCAGTCAGCCCTTCACATTGGTGGATTGTTACTTTAATGATCTAAGAACATGTTCTTTTGTAAGAAGTCAAGTGATGATCTCCTAAATTATAAAGAATGAGCACTGTTTTGTATACAAATTACCATACCAAGAATGGCTAAGTACCCCCTCCAAGAATTTGTCTGTTTCCTTGAATAAAAACCTAAAAATACACTTCTAATTATTTACTATTTTTCTTTTAAAAGTAATAGGTAAAAATTAGTAGCAGACAAAGTAAGCTATTATGAGAATAATGCAGAGTAAATTAATGAGAGTAATTTAAATTAATGAAGATGAGTGGGTGGAGATATATTTTGAGTTGATTCTTGAAAATTATGGTCAGAAAAATGTTTGCTTTTCAAAAACATGGAAACATTTGATAATCTATATCAGCTTTCATATCATTTTAGTACAGTGGTGTTTGACATGGACATGATAGTACATGTTATTGGCATGTTATTTTTGCTTTATATAGGAACACAAGGTGCTTTTGACTGGCACACCTCTCCAAAATACAGTTGAAGAACTATTCAGTCTTCTTCACTTTCTGGAGCCCCAAAGGTTTCCTTCTGAATCAACATTTATGCAAGAATTTGGGGATCTGAAAACAGAGGAACAGGTATCCTATTAGTCTTTGTAAACAGGTACATCAGATCTCTTTTCATTGTAATTATGCATATGTATGCTACCTGTGTTTTCATCATTTTTTATGTAGGTGCAGAAACTTCAGGCTATCTTGAAACCAATGATGTTGAGACGATTGAAAGAAGATGTGGAAAAGAAGTTGGCACCTAAGGAAGAAACCATCATTGAAGTAGAACTTACCAACATTCAGAAGAAATACTACCGGGCTATTCTGGAGAAGAACTTTTCATTTTTATCCAAAGGAGCAGGACAGACTAATGTACCCAACTTGGTCAATACCATGATGGAGCTCAGGAAGTGCTGTAATCACCCATATCTTATCAAAGGTAGTCAAAAAGGATTGCAAAGAAATCCTTTGCTTTCAGCAAATACCCCTGACCCTGTAACTCTCCACCCTGGTGTTCTGTGGAATTACAGTTGTTCCAGAGTTGGGGACAATGTGAGGTACTTCGTAACAGTGTCCCATATTAGCATCACCAGATTACAAAAGCAGGAGACGTGTTCAGTCTAACGTGGAGTGCGATTCCTCCACCAGCTTAATCCTCCTTATGGACAGACAGTAAAGCCCATGTTTGAATCTCCAAATTTGCATTTTTCTTCCTGGTTTCTTTTCAGTCTGGATACTCTGGTTACTGTCTCTAAATTTGTGTGCTCTGATAACATTACTTTTTAAGGTCTTGACAGCTTCTCTATTAATGATCTGTACATTTGAGTATTTTTATTATTCTTGGGAATATACTCTTTATGCAAGACAAGCCATTGCTTAGACAAGTGACTAACTCGCTTGCAATTCTGGTACTCTTATGGCTAGACAGGCTGGAGGAAAGGAGAGCGCCCTTAATGCTAATCTAGGCTCTGGGAGTAAAGTGTGGTCAAAGAACTATAACTTGACTTCCCTTTTAATTTTTCCTGCTTGCTTGTTTTGATGGCAAGCAAAGATGCCTATAGACACATCTAGATTATGGTCACCTTGCAGTGGTGACCACTGTTGTATTGGTTTTTAAATACTAGAAATTTATTTTAAAGTCTGTGTTTACTCAGTTAGGATAGAACTGTTTTCACTCATTCTTTTCCTAAGAACATCCATTCAACATTTAGCAAACATAAATTTATGTAAGACATTATGCCAGTTGTCTTGGGAGATTAAAAATGTGCTTAAGACACCATCTTTATCCTCAGTGGAACTATCGGCTGGTGTTGGTGGGGATTTACCCACAAACATAAATAATTCTAACAAAAACAGTGTACCTGCATTAGAAAATTTTAATGTGTTAAAGAAGCACAGAAGATCACTAATTTAAAAAGTAGTTGAGAGTATCTGCATTTGTGTCTTGATGCTGTCTTCTTACATTTCTTTGACAGGTGCTGAGGAGAAAATACTTGGAGAATTTAGAGATACATATAATCCAGCTGCATCTGATTTTCATCTTCAAGCAATGATCCAGTCTGCTGGTAAATTGGTCCTTATTGATAAATTGCTCCCCAAAATGAAAGCAGGAGGTCATAAAGTGCTCATCTTCTCTCAGATGGTACGCTGCCTTGATATCCTCGAGGACTACCTTATACATAAAAGGTAAGGCATGTAATTCACCATGAATTATACTATAAAATATGCTAAGTATATGGTAATAAGGTTTCTGCAGAACAGTTTACTGTAACCCAGCTTTACTCAAGGCTTCCTTTATATGCAGATAAGAATCCATTTAAATCTGTACATAAAGATTGTTTAACATTATGTATCAGGCTTTCCTAACCTACATATTTTGCAATAGTAGGGATAATGAGACTAAGAAAATTTTGCACATTGACAGATATTTGCTGACCTATTGATGGGTATGTTATGTTACATTTTATTTGATTTGTTAACCTTGTAGTAGCGACATTTTAAATGGATTTAATAACCATCTTCAAAATTAAAGAAATTGATTCAAGATCCTTTTTCAGATCTTTTTTAGTGGTAAAATTAGAACCTGAACTTACTGAACTTTGACTTATTGTACACTGTATAACATTTGCTCTTACTTTCATCTTTCCTCATGTGTTTAATGCAGGTTTTTTGTTTTGGTTTGATTTTATGGTATATAGCAGTAGGATAATCTCTGCAATAATATCTAATCCGTATTTAGATAAATAAGATATTTATCATAGGATATTTATCAGAGTATTTGTGGGCCAACTAGAAATCAACACATTAAAGGAGAATCTGAAGATTCAATTGTAATTTTAGTTTATGATATTTTGACCCTTATTAATAAGTAAAGATCAGTCTGTGCTAGTTTTTTATATTTATAAAATATGTTTTCAGATATCTTATAGTACATTTTTCGTTTTGTTTTCAGTTCCAGTTTTAGTGTCAGTGTTCTCTCCTTTAGTCTTATTCCAAACTTTGTATTCTCCTTTTTATACCAAGTAGAAGGAGAATTAAATTACAGTATTCTTAAAATACCCATTCTTGCATTTTCTTAATGTCTTTACACAAAGAACTGTATAAGATAAAGATAAATTTGACTAACTGATGAATTTCCTGGAAAACCTCAGATTTCTTTCATTCAAAAGTAACACTATTAGGAGTCACATTCCCCATTTCACAGGCCCCAGATATAACAGTGCAACTGCTGATAAGACTAAACTATAGGTGGAAACAAATGTCTTAAACCAGAAGAGGTGTGGTAAGAGTCATGTGTATTTCTCTTCTAGTTCCTAAGTCTTTATGTATTTTATATTTATTGATGTCTAGCAATTTCTGAGTTTTATGTTAAATGAGGAAGGATAAAAGAAGGTAAAATTTAATCATTTGGCAGTGATGACTTTGAAGAATTAACCTTGTAGTTTGTCCTTAATAAATTATAGTTTATAGGCAAGTATATCAATTGAGAGAGTAACGTGATTGAGGTAGAAGAAATATTTAAGCGTCTTGTATCAGTTCAGTTCAGTTCAGTCGCTCAGTTGTGTCTGAATCTCTGCAACCCCATGAACTGCAGCACGCCAGGCCTCCCTGTCCATCACCAGCTCCTGGAGTCCACCCAAACCCATGGCCATCAAGTCAGTGATGCCATCCAGCCATTTCATCCTCTGTCGTCCCCTTCTCCTCTTGCCCTCAGTCTTTCCCAGCATCAGGGTCTTTTCCAGTGAGTCAGTGCTTTGCATGAGATGGCCAAAGTATTGGAGTTTCAGCTTCAATATCAGTCCTTCCAATGAACACCCAGGACTGATCTCCTTTAGGATGGATTGGGTGGATCTCCTTGCAGTCCAAGGGACTTTCAAGAGTCTTCTCCAACACCACAGTTCAAAAGCATCAATTCTTTTGCGCTCAGCTTTCTTTATAGTCCAACTCTCACATCAATACATGACCGCTGGAAAAACCATAGCCTTGACTAGATGGACCTTTGTTGGCAGAGTATGTCTCTGCTTTTTAATATGCTGTCTAGGTTGTCCATAACGTTCCTTCCAAGGAGTAAGTGTCTTTTAATTTCATGGCTGCAGTCACCATCTGCAGTGATTTTGGAGCCTAGCAAAGTAATCAGCCACTGTTTCCCCATCTATCTGCCATGAAGTGATGGGACCAGATGCCATGATCTTAGTTTTCTGAATGTTGAGCTTTAAGCCAACTTTTTCACTCTCCTCTTTCACTTGCATCAAGAGCTCTTTAGTTCTTCCCTTTCTGCCATAAGGGTGGTGTCATCTGCATATCTGAGGTTATTGATATTTCTCCTGATAAT